>CATIUR010000005.1:94969776-95462276 GCA_949592205.1 Helichrysum umbraculigerum | reverse complement strand
TTGAGCTAGAGAAACCCGATGAACGTGAGATTTTGTTTATAAACAAAATTCTCGATGGCAACTTTGAGTTTTCAGGTTATGAAGATATTGAAGATGTATTCCATTCGAGTTGTAACAACAAAAATGACAATTATAATGCCATTATTGACGAAGACGTAGATTATGAAGCTACAATGGCCACAAAGCTTTCAATTGCCAAGAATATTTTTTATTTGGAGAAGGATTTGATACTAATTTCTAGTTCATTCAATAAGTTCTTGTCTGAAAATGAGGAATGGTTGAAACAGTATGCTTCTTTTTGTTTCTTACGAGATTTCTTTGACCACAACAACTGTGGTGCATTTACTCGATTTACGAAAGACACGCTTGAAAAGCTCGTATCCCAAGACAGCTTGCAATACGACATTATATGCTTCCATTATTATATTCAATATCATTTGCATTTACAACTCTCAGAATCAGTAGAATATGCAAAAGAGAAAGGAGTGGTATTAAAAGGAGTGGTCTCTAAATTGTTGATGCTACTAATCTATCTTCAAATGTTGAAGAAAAACTTCAGTCAAGACTCGAGGACGAGTCGCTTTTAACCCGGGGAGAATGATGCGGAACCAACAATGTTCTCTTCAACAAAACAATAATGATAATAATAATAATAATAATAATAATAATAATAATAATAATAATAATAATAATAATAATAATAATAATAATAATAATAATAATAATAATAATAATAATATCATCATTAAGTTTTATCTTAATGGTATGTTTAATGTTTTATTTAATAGTTTGCAACCTTTGATTTGTCTTAGACTTTTGATTAGTCTTAGACTTTTCAAATTCATAAGTTATTAGTCTTTTTTTAGTCTATATTAAGGCTTTATTATGTAATAGAAAAAGTTAGTTTTGAAGATCATATAAAAGTTTATTTTCTCTCAATTTTGTGTTAGACAATTGAGTTGAATTATCCTAGCAACGGCATTCTTTGTGAATCAACGCTTGTTGGAAGAATTATTCTTGGGTATTCTTAGAATCAACAAGATTAATTTGGTTATCTTATTTTCTCACTACATCAGTCCTGTAGTTGAAGAGACTTATAGGACACTTTATGTATGAGTCTTATTACGTTATTTTTTATATGACACTTGCTGTCGCCTTATTGTAAGCCTTAATGCCTCTAATTTCATATCTGATGTATAGTTTCGTTAAGTCTTTATTTAATTTGAGTTGATAGTTATAGCAAAATCTTAATTCAATCCTATGGCAATATATATACACCCACACCAGTCACCCGGTTGAAAGACTCAATTTAGCTAGAATCATATAAGTATTATTCTTTATCTCGTAATAATAAAAGGACTTATCCAAAACAACGAAGTGTATGTATCAGGGAAAGAAAAAAAAAGATACGGAATTCTTTAAGTTCATAGAAAAAGTTCCTCATGAAGCTCAAATTAATTCAGCCATGATAGTATATTTTCGTCAAAGCAAGGTTACATCAGCGTACAAGCGAGATAAGTCCGTATTCTGCATATACTAGCTGTAACATACACAAAATATATTTCAAATTAATTATCTAGGTAAAAGTAGAAAAAAGCCAGAATTAAATAGCATACTATCAAGTTACCTTAATAAGGAACATATACATCGATTGAACGGCTACCGTGTTCGTCGGATCTACTGATCTGGCTCGTACCCAAAGTAGTAATCCCATTCCAAGATGACCGATAATCTACGCAGAAAATGAATGTAAACATAATTAGAAACTGTGAATTCATATAGGTATATATGATTGATCGAAATATAGCTTTGGAGTTTATTGATTATTACCGTTACATACTTGCTCCAGCTTATGGGTGAAGTTGCTCCAATAAATGCAGCAGCAATATAAGCAATTTCAATAATCGAAATGGAAATCCAATACACCTGCAAAGTTTTATGTCATAAATAATTAACTAGACATCTCTATGTAGATCAACGCTACACAGTTTGTTTCTGATTTACTATAATGACGAAATTCTGTATTAAACAACTAACCCGTTTTTCACCCAGTTTAATTGCTAGAGACTTGATTCCATGCATCCTATCTCCCTTAATATCAGGGATGTCCTGTTTTTCAGAAAATGCAATGAAATAGTTAGTACCAGAAATTGTAAGATCTTAGGAAGATGGAAATACAATTAATTAATACTTGAAGAGACATCTGAGGCCTAGTTACCAAGTTATATATCTGTGGCGGATCTAGAGCATAAAGTCACATGCTTACTTGACTTCGACTAAATAACTTGGACTAAATAACCTGGTTTCTGGTCGTTAATATGAAAACATAAAATATAGATTAAGTTATTTAATAATATCAAAAAGTCCTCAACGAGGTCTCATACCTTGAAAATGATTCACAAGTGACTCAATACTAATACCATGTAAAACGTTTTTTTCAATATATTATATTAGGCGATTAGCAATTTAGAAACATATAACCAAACCTCTCATGGGTAAACATTAACACAATCATCAAAAATGTTGATATTTGGGCCAAAACAAGGAGCAAGTGGAGAGAGGTAAGGTAACGGAGAAGAGAATCTGGAACTAGCTATGTTGGGGGCCTAGGGGGTTTGTCACAAGCACTTTATGTTTATGCTTTTCTTTTAAAGGACTAAAATGTTCATATAAGGCCCACTCATGGCTAAAATATCATAGTAGGTCCTGTAAGTTTTACAGCTACGTAAATATTAGATCTTCTCTAACTAATATTGGAATTTGAGGTGACCCATGCGATAAGCTACTAGATCTGCTCATATGTTTTACCTTAAAGAACATCGCTGATAAAGAAAATGCACTGAGCATTGCGACTGCAAATAATATTGGCCTTGAAAGTAATGCAGATACTCCCGGGATGGAATTCTGTAGATTTTGGAATTTTAGTGCATACAACCAAAAAAAAAAAGGTTCAATCAGTCTTTGTTTTATATGCAAGTAAACAATTTGAAATAACAGGCCTGCATATGCAAGTAATATCCAATAGGAAGAACTAGTGCCCGAGACGTCATGGCGCAAAATGCTGCTGTGAAAGGAAACCTTTTCCATCGCAAATAAGGCAGCTGAACATGATTCAGCATACAAAAATAGTTAGTTTAAATGTTAAGTAGATAGTTTGATCATAGCTTTTGATCTATAACTTAACGTTACTAAATACACACCACGTTGGCCGAATATGCAGTCCCAACAATAAACCACCAAACAAGACACCACAATAATGGTGGGGAGCCAACAAACCAACCAATCGATAAGCTCTGCATTAAAAACGAATCATATTACTTAAAACTATGCTCACTGTCGTATAAAAAATTAACCTTTCGGAATTTTTATTAATCATTATATAAATCAAGTTGAGTACCATGATAGCTGATAGTGATGCGATGACGATCGCAGTTTTCATAGATAGTTCTCCAGCCGCTAATGGAAGAGACTGTTTGTTAACCTTGTCGAGTTCTATATCACAAATTTGATTGAAACCACTAACATACATTTGCATGAATATGCCTCCAATAAGAGCCTGCAAATCGTAATTGAAAACACTAATAACAATATGACATTTAATCCAAAACTATTGATATAATTCAGTTTAAGTAAATGTTTAATCAAAATTCACCTGTACCACTTTGATGAAGAACAATGGGGAAAAATCTGAAAGGCTATTAACTGTGAGAAGGGACATCGCGACTACACTTACGATCTAATACATGAGATAAGGTCGGTCAGTACATTTATATCATTTAGTATTTATTGGAGAGAAAATTAGATTATAATATTTTAATAAAAATCTAACCGTTACAACTGCTGTATACGGCCTTATTAACCTATAAAGAGCGTCCACAAAGTTGATAATGGATACTTCCGGAGTCTTCAAATCATGAGTTGCATCAAACTGAGGATTGTTTGTAGATGTTGCATACAACTTAAACTTGTCTTTGTTTATTTTGTGCAATGGAAGCGGCTCAAAGAAGCTTTGATCTATGCTTTTGTTTATATGCTTTTGTTGCAATGCCAAGGGGCTGTTCTTAGTCTTATCAAATTTTGATATCCGAAGAAACTTTGAAGCTATTTGTGACCCTAAATATATATGGTCATCATATTGATCATTAGATACAAAATTTAAACAGATCCATTTAGTAAAGGGCAATGTTTTAAAAATCATTTAATTTAATCAAAGCGGCCAGTTACAATCCAAATGGTTCGACCGATTGAACCATCCGATTGAACAGGATGCCAATAATATATTATTAATTATATTATATACTTAATATTAGTAAATTAGTAAATGAGTACAAATAAACAAATTAAAATTTATGAAAAGATTTAACATAGACTTTTCAAAGTAAATTTGACAATTTTGATTACCATAAAATAATACCCAATACGAGAGTAAATTGAGTTTAAAACTATTATAAAAGAAAAGTTAGATGAAATCCGGCGTTTGTTCGGTCCGATTTGACGAATGAATCGAGTTGAACCGGAGAACCAGCCGGTTCGAAAATCATGATAAAACCAGTTTAAAATAAACCGGAAACCTTCTGATTTCCAGTTTAACTGGTCGAACTCGGACGGTTCAACAATTCTATAAAACATTGGTAAGGTGGTAAGTGTCTGCAAATGCATACAACTATGCGTTGATTTCGTCAACGTGTACACAACTAAATTGACAATCATTTTATATGTAATATACGTAACTATTAGTTCCAGATTACCTCATACACACAATGATTGAAATTGATAGTTACGTACACACAATGGTGGTCAATTTAGTTGTGTACCACCAAAAAAGTCAACGAATAGCTGTATACATATACATTTACATATACATAACCCCTTAGGGTGTTATCACTCTCCAAATTTTTTTAACTTCTAGTATAAATAATGTCACAAAACAATAAATACCTCAAAAATAATAATCTTAGTATTAAAGCTACAAATTTCGGTTGTTTTTATAAAGAAAAACATTACCGATTATTTTCGTACACTTTCAAATCTTTAAAAATTCTCAAGAACATGATGAAACATATAAGTACCTATCGCAAATGAAGAAGATGATGCAACGGGGCTAGAACACTGACGTGAGCTTGGGCTACCAAGTGAACCAATAGCTAGAGATGCCATGTGTACGTGCTATTGTTTTGTTGTTTCGCCAAGGTTGTTATAAAGGCAGCTCGATTGTTTGAACTTTCCAATTCGCTTGTGGAAAACTGTTCATGGTGAATAAACGTTTGATTAACAAACTGAACTTTTAGATGCGATATTGCTAATAATTGTTCATTATGATGATACAGAATATATGAAATGCGAAAGACACATACCTGCAAAACAATTTCTAAACAGAGACACAGGTGTTGATATTTTATATAAATGAACTACGCAAAGACATACTCTCTTACTATCAATTTTGGAGTAGGTATGAATAGTGATTTTAGAACCTTCTACGTAGCTGGCATTTCACGATTGTACTATATTATTACAGGCACTTTATGGTGTTAGCCTCCTACTGTGTATATAGGCAGGAGTTTTTGACTTTTTGTTTGATGTGAGTTTGTTGACTTTTTATTAGACCAAAGATGTTTTTTTTTTTTCTTTTTTTTTTTAATACATGACTATCAATTACAGTATTACTTTTATAATAACTAGATCATAACCCGCGAATTCGCGGTATGTCACATGATTCTAATATAAAGCTTATACTATATTTTTAATTAGGGAAAAGTCCCCCGAAATGCAACTAACTTTGGCCCAAAAGCTATTGTGTATAACCAACTAACACATGGGTGTAAGAATGCAACCAACTTTTAAAAATTGGTGTTTTAATGTAATTTGCTGACGTGTCGCTCGTTGAAGGTGACACGTGGCGTACGGATGTACTACGTGGCTTCCGGAGAGTTTGACAACTCATCGACACGTCAGCAAATTACATTAAAACACCCTTTTTAAAAGTTGGTTGCATTCTTAGACCCATGTGTTAGTTGGTTACACACAATAGCTTTTTGGCCAAAGTTGGTAGCATTTCGGTGTACTTATCCCTTTTATTTATTACGTAATTTGTAAGTTGACATATTTATGTGATTGACATTGTAAAAAAAATCTAAATCGAAGGAGCTAAGAGATGTATATGTCTTAAATTTATCAAATATGACATAAGCAGAGTAATCGAAATGTATCTTAAATAATTTTAAATAAAATATTTATATAATAGTCTAAACTTCTATATGAACAACTTTTGGTCAATTGTGTATGGGAGGTTATGAATTTGGAATATTCAGGGTGATGAGGCAAAGAGTATTAATCAACTGTATAAATAGAGTTGAGCTATCTTGAACCGTGACTTAGTCGCATGTATTAAAGCATTATCTTACGATGAAAGCTGCATCCATGGTTTTAACAAATTAACATTGTACATATCTCAAACTTTAATCATAAACTCATCACCAGCAGCAACAAACATGATTTTTGGTAGTATAATCTCAAACTTTAATCATAATCTCAAACTTTAATCATAAAGCATTATCTTGTGGAAGATGAACGGGTGGACCAAAGGTCCGTCAGTGATTCCACAACTGCCTTTTAAAAAAAAAAAAAAAAAAACAATTTGTGACTCTTCGTCTTTATTAGTTCCACAAGAGTAACCAAGTATTAATTAGTCATGCAAACTATTTCGGTTAATATCAAATGACACATCTAACGCTTTTATCCTAGAGAAGGTGCACAATTAAACACACTATTCAAAATAATAGCATACTTTATTTGGTTCCATGATATATTTTGTACTAAAGTTAATTTATATATTTGATAATAAATAGTCGAATGTTTTCTTTAAAGTATGTGTCAGTTGTTTGTAACTCTCGGGGATCATTCCCTGTGCTTTGCTAGTACACTAAAACTCTTGGGCAAGTACACATATATAGCTTATCAAGAAACACCGACAAATTACATGTATCATGATCCACAGATCCATGTTTATTGGCTTAACTTCATTTCTGTTGCTTAAATGGAAAACAACAATCTTCTCAATCTCCATTCAGAAGTTGATGAACAAAGAATGGAAAACAACAATCTTCTCAATCTGCATTCAGAAATTGATGAACAAAGAATAAGCGCTAAAAGGGTTGATGGCCGGGCTTAAACAAAATGTTGGGACCATCTCAACCAATTCATTGTTTACACAATATTTAATATATGGCTGGTTTGTCAAATAAATACACTTTAGGCGACTTTCAACCCTTTTGAACCGTTTCATTTTGACCTATGACTGATAAGAAGTAACACGTATACTAATAGAAGTAAATTGATAGAAATCACCACCTATAATAAGAGACATCAATCATGATGTTATAAGAAAATGCCAAAAAGAGAGCAAACTTCAGTGATAGATGAAGGTAAAGTTTGGTATTGATACAGGCTTAATAAGCATATATGATAAATCTTTGATAACAATCAGGCAAGCATACTCATATACACTTCTGTCTAGTGGTAAACAATAAGGTTCAGATCTCGACTACTAATCAACAAATTCATGCTCTAAATAATTTTAGACCAAGGTAGAGTATCATGATTTATAGAAGATTTACTATCTAAAAAATATTTTATCATTGACCCTATTCAAAGCATATACCGTGTAACTGATAGTAGTATTCCAATTCCCAAAGGGTATTTTAACACGAACAATTTATAAATTAACATAGTCTCAGAAAATCATAAAGCGTTAAACTACACTTATATCGTCTCCAGTTTTGCAGCATAATACTCTTATGATGCAGTACAATATGCACCACGTGGATTGTTTTATAACTAAAGCCAATCATAGATCATAGATTGTTTTATAATTAAAGCCAATCATAGATCATAGATAAGAATGCTATCACGTTTTGCATTATAAGCCCTTCCTTTAAATAATGATGTTGTAGCTTCTAAATGTGAATAAGCGTCTTTTCAACAATCTCTAAATCCAAGTGGCAGGATTCTAGCTAGACTCATCTTTGACCATCAACGCGAAATTGATTTTTCATTGTTGCGGTGAAGCAACTAAAAAACAGCAGTTGAGTTCAAAGAAGCCGTTAATAAAAAAGATTTCAAAGAAGAAGAGTATGCCTTCCTTCCGGTCGAACTATCCTTAAAAGCCTAAAAAATAAAAATAACAATGGAGAGTTTCATCATGGAAAACCACAACCTTGACAATACACGATTAACAAAAAGAAAGAAAGTAGTCCAGAATCATGAAAGCAACATTAACTTGTTAAATATACTTACAGATAGATAAGGTCGTTTGTGATTTTATCTACAAAGGGAACTCCCAACACGAATAAGAGAGTAATAAGAGCACATTTTAAATTGTAGTGCATGTAAGAGTAGGCGTAACTACTATTGCACTCCTAAATCATCTATTAAGAACACAAAAGAATTGAATAAAGCAGTTTTATCATTTAACTTATATGGAGTACTATATTATTAGAAGTATGAAATACAAAGAAAACCATTAATACAATTGTTACTCATTTAATTGCATTAATCGTCTTTCACTTAGATTTAGATATTGGGGCGGTAGGCCTGTAGTGTTTAAACAGCCCCAATATATGACAATACGATTGTTAGTTCTAATTAAATTCAAATCATTAGAAGGGTATATTGAAACGCCCAATTTTTTTTTTTTTAATTAAGGTCCCACATCCCATACCGTTAATACCATATGAGGAACGATCTCGAGTTAAGAAATCAAGTTTACTTAGGTGTATTGTAAGAAAGTCCAGGTGCATCATTGGTTGTGCACTGCAGTTGGGTTGTGCACTGCAGCTGGGTAGTGCACAGACAGGCCTGGGTAATGCACAGACAGGCCTGTACAAGTCCTTACCATATATAGAAATTCAAACATATATAACTTTCAACTCGTTAAGAGTTAGACTATAAAATTTTGCTGGCACGTTCCTATAACCAAAATAAAGACTTCCCTTTTTGCACTTTTCCAAATTTCACAATAACACGGAATTTTGGCGTATGACTCTTTTTGACCCAAAGACGACCATTTTGTGAGCATACCAAGTCTCAAACCATGAAGGTTGAGATATTGTGCTTTTGACTACTCATCATATACATCAAAACAAAGTTGCAAGATGCTTCACCACACCTTTAATCCTTCTTTAACCCGTTTAGACCGTACGTGCACTAAATGACCCAAATTAATCCTTTTTGACCCGCTGACCCAATAAGACTATTTTGACACATTGACTAGCTAATCACAACCCATAATTGACCAATGGAATGTTTGACTATATATCAACACTCCATATCCAATGAAAACACATATGACCATTGATTCACTCTAAGTTTATGAAACCACCCAATAAACATTACTTTAGTTCAAACAACACCATTTAAAACTTGAAAACCATAATTTACATCATGTACAATCGTTGTTGACTTTGAAAGTCAAACCACATCAAAATTTGCATATGTCATGGCTCACCATGACTAACTTAAAACATGTTCAAGGGCGACTTTTACACAAGTATATCCAAACGATACTTCAAGAGAAAGAAACTTGCCATACGCTAACATCAAGCAATCCACACTAATCCTCTTTAACCGCCTTCCCCTTTCCTTGCCCACTTCCACCTAAAAAATAAAACACTTAAACAATAAGCACTCTTGCTTAGTGAGCATATAAGCAACTTAACCAAATAATACATAACATAGCTACATAAACACTATGCTAGTGAAACTAGCAACTCTACATCATAAACTTCATAAGCTTACTATCACTAACTTATGATCGTACCCACCTTTAGCTCGGAAGCTATCCGGTAACATGTACAATCACAATTCATATCACTATAATCATATACAAGTAATACAAATAACCTCCACTGGATTGTACCCACCTCTAGCTCGGAAGCTATCCGGTAACATGTACAATCAATTCATGTCATAACCATTCACAAGTAACAATTTAAAACAAATAATCACAATTAACTTCACATGGTTATATGATCCTCTTACTCGGAAGTAATCCGGAAACACATACAACCATATACTTGATTAAATCCTTATATTACTCACCTTAGTCTTGAAATGATGATTCACAACGTACAACCAAAAGTAACAATTCCAACTTCTTATCACCTATACATATATCACATAACAACATGTTTAAATTCAAGAAATTCATGACTCTAAACCATTAATCACTCTTAAACCCTCATCCACTTTGATTAACCTAATCAATTCATCAACACTTTCACTTAAATCATGTTTTATCATAGTTTTCATACTCTAATTACATTATAGATCACATTTTTAACTAATTAACACTAATTCACACATATTTAACCAAAACCCCATTATTGCTCAAGAACACCTATAACCAATTAATCATATTCAAGATGTAATTTCATCATAAACTAACTCAAGAACAATCATAAACAACAATTCTAATAATTCCTAACCCTCGTGTTAATTTCACTAATTCACCAAAACCCCATGGAAACCCTTCAAAACCCCAAGAACTAGGTTAAAAATAATGAGAATCCAACTTACAATGATTATGAATGGAAAGGAGATGAAGACTTAAAGATTACTAGCTTATAATTGAAGATTTGGAGATGGGGAATGATTCCTGCGTATTTTCTTAACTCTGTGTGTGTTTTCTGGAACTAACAGGAAGAAATGGGATAAAGTCAGACATCTCACGTATCTATCTGCTCATTTATTTTATTTCCTTTAATTTTACAGTCTGGAACTGAGAACTCTATTTACGTTTTCTATTATATCTCATTATTTATATCATAATACTTCATAATAATTAAATATATTCGCGTACGAAATTAAATTCCTGAAATTTGGGGTGTTACATATATCTTGAGTATTGAGCGCAATTAAATACTAATGACCATAACTTGTACTATAAAAAGGGTTAAATTGTAAGATATTTAGAACAAAAGGGCATAGGCTAAACTTGTAACACCCCCAAATTTAATGATTTGTGGAAGCATACTTGGGTGTTACTAATCAATATACAAAGCACACGATATACAGTAAACGGCCTCTAAATGAGACGTTGTAAAACGATTTCATAGAAATATATATTTGAAAACTTAATGTTTTCGTATACAAAAATAGTTCCCTAGAGTCCACGCGTATGGCGGGAGATTCTATTACATAATCAACACGTACAAAAGATAATACTGAGAATCTCCGTTAATGCAGTTTAGTTGAAACCATGCGACTCTAGCTATGTCCTGGAGAAATCCTACTCCATGTGAGTACCTGAGAATACATGCTAAAAGGTCAACACGAATGTTGGTGAATCTCACAGGTTTGTAAGTAATATCAGTTTTGAACACAAGGTTTCATCAGTAGTGCCCACAGGCGTAAATCAAGTATTTGCAAATCCAGCAAATGCAAAGTAAATAAGTTATACCGTTGCCATGAGGCTCATAATCGAAGCTTAACCCGTAAGTAATAAGTTGCTCCCGTGACATGCTTGTAACTGAGCAAGCATAAGTAACAAATGATAGTCGCCCGTTTATACAGAACGGTTCGTGGTAGCGCTACTACCCAGGGCGGGGAGGGTCATTTCTCTAATGGATCCATTAACTAGTGTTCGCGCTTAAGTCCATAACTAACGATATATGATGGAGAGACTTCTGTAAGTAGTAAATAACTCATGCAATTCCGTTTGGTATAGTAAACAGTTTAGTACTTGTGTTCAAGAAAAGTAAGCAATGTATCTCACCCCGTATGTAAAACAGTAAAAGTGGGGCTGTAAGACTCACCTGAGCCTTTGCGAGTACGTTTATATAAATAAACGAGCAAGTAATATCAACCGTAGGTTCTCCGAACCCGTAACCTCCAAACGCCTAAACACGTAAGGTTAAGTAAGTAGATGTCTCGCAAGACCATCTAGGCTTGTTGTTCACACAACCCGTTATGTCCGTTGTTTGTCATTCGAATGTTTGTTTGAAAGTTTGTACGCATTTGGTAATTTAGAGTGGCCCGTTGGTGAAAGAGAGTAAGTAATAATTTTTAAGTGTTGTTATGAATAGTGAAATTTTATCCCGTTTGCTACAGTGTTGCTACAGTAAATTTGACCTTTCTACAGTAACTTTGACTTTTCTATCCTGGTTTATGCGACACTTCTATGCGTCATTTATGTTGGTCATGCGACACTAAGGAAGTGTCGGGTGAAGTGTCGGGTATTCAAGTCGTGCGTCACTAATGTAGTGTCGTATAAGGTAGGAGTTTAATATCATGCGACACTTAGGAAGTGTCGGTAACAAGTGTCGGTAGAAGGATGAGGGCGTCACTAAACTAGTGTCGGTATAAGTGTCGGTTCAATTATAGGCGTCACTTAGGCAAGTGACGTAACATAGTGTCGGTAAAGGTCCTGCGTCACTAATGAAGTGTCGGTACAATGTTTTATGCGGCACTCAGCAAGTGTCGCACGAAGTGTCGCATATCTGGGTTCGTCTATGCGACACTAACGTCTGATCGACGGATTTCGAGCCAAAAACATGTTTTCGGGTTTCCGTTTGGTCCGATTCTTTTACCCAACCCTTATATGAACATATTAAGCCTATATAAACCATAAACTAGTAAAAATGATCAAAAACGAGAGATGTTGGGATTTGTCGGAAACTAACAAAATGCCGAAATGAAATTCCGGAAAGATAGGAAGGTAGATCGTGTTGTCGTGGTCACTTTTCTCCAAACGGCCTATATATTTCGTGGTCGTTTCGTGGTGTTATTTAGCGATTTTTGGTGATGGAGATGGTTTGGTGATTGGAGAGAAAAGAAAGAGGAAGAAAGAGAAAGAGGTGGAGAAAGTGAGGGAAAAAGAAGAAAGTGGGAGGTTTAACCTCCCATTTTCGGTCTCCGTCAACGCGTCCCGTGCGGTGTTCGTTTTCTCCGTTGTTTAAGCGTTAAATATTTATTTTTCGCGTAATTATTCATCTAAAATACAAATCTTTGTTAAATAATTTAATTATATTATTTCGTCAAATCTTTACATAAATTTACGTATTTTGTTTTTAAGTCGCGTAGTTTCAATTGTACGAAATGGGACAATTTGAGAGTATTATTAAAAGGCTACTCTGAATGTCATAATGTTTTTAAATAGTGGCTCATGTTTATATTTAAAATGTTTCACCAACGTCTGTATTAATCGAATAGAATTTCATTCTATTTAAATTGCGTACGATTTAAGTCCAATCGTGTATTCGTATATATTCAACAATATATATTTTGATACATTAATCAGCCTAACACAGAACTAATTACATGTATTAACAAAGAATTAGGCACTAATTCTAGTCCTAATTTGCCGGGTGTTACATTCTCCCCCTGTTAAAGAAATTTCGTCCCGAAATTAGCTCGATTGCACGGTCGGTGCGTCGTCTGGGAAGAGATGTGGGTATTTCTGTCGCATTTGGTCTTCCCGTTCCCAGGTGAATTCAGGACCACGTCTAGAATTCCACCTGACTTTTACGATGGGAATACGACTCTGTTTTAGCTGTTTGACCTCACGGTCCATGATTTCAGCGGGTTCCTCAACGAAATGAAGTTTGTCATCGATGCGAATCTCGTCAAGTGGTATGATAAGTGTCTCGTCAGACAGACATTTCTTTAAGTTAGAAATATGAAAGGTAGGGTGCACGCTGCTGAGTTCAGAGGGCAGCTGCAGTCGATATGCCACTGGACCTATCCTCTCGAGGATCTCAAAAGGCCCTATGTACCTGGGATTTAACTTTACGCATTTGCCGAATCGAATTACGCCTTTCCATGGCGATACTTTCAGGAGTACTCGGTCCCCAACCTGGAACTCGAGTGGTTTGCGTCTCACGTCAGCGTAACTTTTCTGACGATCACGTGCGGCTTTAAGTCTGTTCTGGATTTCAACAATATTCTCGGTGGTTTCGTGTATAAGTTCTGGACCAGTGAGTTGACTGTCTCCCACTTCAGTCCAACAGATCGGTGATCGGCACTTACGACCGTACAGTGCCTCAAAAGGTGCAGCCTTAATGCTGGCGTGATAGCTGTTATTGTAGGAAAACTCACACAACGGTAGATGTCTTTCCCAGTTGGTACCGAAATCAACTACGCAAGCTCGCAGCATGTCTTCCAGTGTCTGAATAGTTCGTTCGCTCTGGCCATCGGTCTGAGGGTGGTACGCGGTACTCATATCGAGACGGGTACCCAGTGATTTTTGGAGTGATTGCCAGAAGCGAGATGTGAAACGAGCATCCCTGTCAGAGATAATCGAGATAGGGACACCATGTTGGCAAACGATTTCCTTGATGTAGATTTGTGTGAGGCGTTCCATTTTATCGGTTTCTCTGATTGCCAAGAAATGAGCTGATTTGGTGAGACGATCGACGATCACCCAAATGGTATCGCAACCGCTTGACGACTTAGGGAGTTTGGTTATGAAATCCATGGCAATCTGTTCCCATTTCCATTCAGGAATGTCGGGTTGTTGGAGTAAGCCGGAGGTTTCTGGTATTCGGCTTTGACTTTTGAACAAGTAAGACACTTGCTGACGTACGTGGCGATTTCAGCTTTCATGTTCGGCCACCAATTGTTTGTCCCTAACCTTGGATCTGTACGAACCGAGTCAATCAATTGATGGCGGAAACAACAATTGACTAATCAAACAATCACACAAATAATCAATACGCAATAATTATCAAACGAAACGTATTATATTGATTTATAATCGATCAGATTACAGGGATTTCGACAAATGGCGTTTAGGGTTTCGTCAACCCTAAACTGAAAACGAAAATACGAATTTATACAAAATCTGGCACCTGCGACGTCGCACATGACGTCGCAGGCCCAATCCCATGCGACGTTGGCTACGTCGCAGGCCCAATACCTGACGTCGCACCTGCGACGTTACACGCAACGTCGCAGGAATCAGGAAAACTAATTCTAATTACAAACTACGAGCTGGACCAACTGACAGACACAAACATGTACCAACAAACTCCCCCGTGTCTTCAGCTTGGTCTTCAAAAATCTTCTTTAAACCCAGCCCGCAGGAAATTGGCCGTCAGCGTGAATTCCATTAGCCACACAAACTGTAACTACATTATAAAACTGTTCGGCTAAACATTTGTTGAATTCATTCTTTTCACCGACCCGAATCCGATTGTCGTAGAGTTTTCTCAAATCTTTTTCATGAAGATTAATCAAACTCATCGGATCATATATTCTGAATGTTGCTTGCCTTAAATTCCATATACCTCCAATTTCTGGCCACGGTTCAGAATCTGGAACGAAAGTAATAACCGCTTCACCAGTCTGTGGATCAAGTTCCCATTTAACGAATCTTCGCAGAAAATAGTAAGGAACAGGTTCCAGAGGTATCTCAGTCAAACATTTTGCAGGCGGATAATGAATTCTAACGATTGGACGCTTCGTAACTGGATCAATCTTTTTCTTGAATGTATATTGAGTACCTAACGTTGGTTTCAACTTATTATACTTCTTTGACAAAACCTCTTGACGTAAGTTCCTCTGAATAAACTCAGCATAATCATTCTCGAATGGATTGATCAGATTCAATTGAGCTAAACGATTTATTTCTCCTTTCGGCAACGAGCTCAATCTATCAAAACGCATTCTGAAGTACTGAACTCCATCCCTTCTCTTTATCATAAACAAATTTCTCTGACATTTCCAGCTTCTGATAACTCCAGTGTAATTTCGACTAACTCGATAAACTTGACATTTAACTGGAATAGGAACAGGATTGCGTCCCTTAGGCCACCATTGCTTATTTCTTTCTCTCTTTTCTTCAGCAGTTAATTTCTTCTTAGGAACATCCGTAGATTCTTGAGCTGCTGAGTCCGGTGCCTGTGTCTCTGAAACTGGAGTTGCAGCAGAACTTGATTCTCCATGTTGAGCTTTAGCAGGCATCTCATCTTCACTTGAATCAGATTCTATAATCGGTGCACCGTCGTAAGCTTCTCCAGATTGTGCATCATCATACGTTTCATCTGAATTCAACTGTTCTTCTTCAATCGAAACATCCTCATTCATCTCAAAAACATTCTCCGTTTCTTCCTCGGAGCCAACTCCACTGGCCATTCTCTGAATAAACGATAAGTCAGCGAATGAATAATCAACAGCCAGCGGTCTCGGTTGCCCTGGAATATCATCAACACAAAAGTAATCCAAAACAGAAATATTTTCATTAACATTTTCAAGTACAGGGTTGGGGTTTACAGACGCAGGTTCACTTGACTCTAAATTGGGTACCCCAGACCCAGACTCCCCCGAGGCAAGTAACCTGCCTTCCAAAACATTAACTCTATGCTTCGTTTCCTCAAGCTCCTTAGACTGAACCTCGATCAGTGCAGACTGCTCAGCAATCTTTTCATCTTGAGCCTCCAGCTTTTGCTTCATCTTCTGCATATCATCCAGCATCTTTTGCATGAATGCTGGAGTCGGTTGAATCTCAAAATCATCTTGCGGCGATGGATTGACTGGAGCTCTTGCTGATGAAGAACGATGAACACAACGACGAGGACGATAAGTTTCATCAGCAGAATCATCGCCATCTCGTGTACGTTTCCCAGTATCCCTTGGAGGTACATACTTACGTCCTTGTCTGATCCGACGCTTAATCCTCAGATATCTGAAAGAATCGGTAATCCGGATACGTTCCATCTCAGAGGGATGCTGAACAGTACCGTCCGAGTGCTCAGGCGTCGGACCCCCATCCTGACGACCTACAGTAGCTTCAGAATCAGAACCCTCAACTGTGTCGTGAGATGCTGAGTTGTCTGAGTCAACATGCCCAAATTGCTCAATATTCTCTATAAGAGCATCCACATTCTCCCCCGCAGCTTGAACAGGAACGTTCACAAGCGGTTGCTGCGGTTGCTGTGGTGCCGGAATGTCCATATACTGAGGTTCCGGTGGCGCTACATAATGCTCATCCATAATAGCACCAAATAAGGGAACATCCCTTGGTGCCTCAACCCCTTTCTCATACCCTGCACAAATGGTAAAGATCCGACTCATCATCGGTGAAATCTTTAGTTGCTGATCGATATCACCCTGTGCCTGAAGATCTGGATGATGACGATTGATGTGCAACTGAACAAATCTCGGATATAATACCCATTTCTGATCCCCGGCGTTTGCATTGTCGACCATAGCCTTGAAGATAAAACCCGAGAAGTTGAACGGCTTGTTGTACACTAACGCTAACATGGCAGAAGCCAGACTTCGGCTCATACCATCCGTTCCACCTTTCCTATTGCCCAAACAAATGATAATCACGTGCATCAAATATCTCCAAACACGTGTGAGATTCGCTTTCCTATACTGATCAGTGGGAATCCCGGAATATCCAATCCTTTGCATAGCTCCCGAAACGAAAACATGATCAAAACCGACTGGCATATTCGATTGATCGTTCAGCTGTAAAAGTTCCCGAATACTCTGTTCTGTGATAGTGATTTCCGTACCAAGAACTGTAGAGACCAGTCGTCGAACATTGTTATCAGTAACAACGTTTGCGTTTCTCCAGAAAGGGTTGATCAGATTTCCAAAAACCACAGTGTTATCGGAAATGGCGTGGAATACCCTTGAGCGTCTCAAAAATGCAATCATTTGTCGATACGGTGCAGCTTTATCAGAAGTGTCAGCAAGGTAAGCAGCCGTATTATGACGCGCCTCAAAAATCAAAGCCATATCTGCAAAAACAGAAACAGATTGCAACTCGAAAAAGGTTAGCAAAAAAATGTTACGTTTTTTGTAAAACCTTTATAAAATTCCTGGAACTAGCGACGTAGCCACTGACGTCGCATAACACAGAGCGACGTAGAATAGTACGTCGCCAAAAATCAGAATAAATTGAAAAGCGACGTAATGCTTGACGTTGCAGAAAATTCGAGCGACGTCAAGAGGGACGTCGCATTTTGCAATTTATTGTGAATTTAATCACATTCATAAAAGTAGCGACGTAGTGAGGGACGTCGCGTAGGACGTCGCAGTAAAAGGCGACGTAGGGAAGGCGACGTAAACAAGTAATAATAACTAATTAGAGCGACGTAGGCCACGACGTCGCAGCGTACGTCGCACTGACGAACAGTCGTCCCCAACCCAGAAACCCTAACCCTCAATTTTAGGGGTTTTCAAAATCAAACGCACTACAAGGTGCGGCTAACGATGGTGATCACAGAAATATAATTTATAACAAGTAATTTACACAATACACCATCTAATTTATCCCAAACCCGAAACCCTTTAAACCGTAATACATAAATAACAAGTATGGCATAATTACGCGGTGAAAAGAGGTAAAATCGGTACCTAAGTGTGCGGAATAATGAGTAGATCAAAACTACGTGAATGAATCGGAATGAAAATGGCTACAAATCACAAAGATGCACGAAAAAATGCTACGTCGCAAATCGCCAGTGGTACGTCGCAGGCTACGTCGCAGGTGAATAGTGAATAGTGTGACATGTTACGTCGCGGTTGAGACTATATATAGTCTAACCCTACGTGCGACGTAGACTGGGACGTCGCTAGCGACGGCGAGTGGGACGTCGCATAGAGCAGTTAGGATGCGATTTGAGTCGATTTTGAATTTTTCAAAAAGCGTTTATTCGTTATTTTAGCGAATAATATTCAAATGACTCGTGACTTGGGAAAAATAACATAGAATAAAAATAAAGCATAAAATAACGAAAAAATCTTTTTGGTATTTTCTTTAATATTACAAAAAGTAAAAAATAACAGAATAGAATTACTAACACTCTATTTTTGGTGACGGAGTTGATTTGTCTGATTAGGGATCATATCGGAATAACATGCATTTATTAGGAATAGTAAGTGTTATTTCGATCATCAGTATATTTGTCCACTTTAAATTTACGTGGCACATTTAAAACACCTTTTATAAAAATTATTTCAAGACGATTATTGGTATTGTTTGTCCACCTAAACATGTTACATCCGTATTTGTGAGCTAACCTTTATTGTTAGTATGAATATTAATTTTGTGAAACCTATTATATGATATACTGATAAACTTTAGTAAAACACAAAACACTGCATATTTACACAAGGTAGAGATTACAAGACCAAGTTTTCTCAGCTCTCTTGTAACATACACTTGCCCTTCAAATTTAGGCATACATCAAACCGACTATGAAGATACTAGTGGCCCCAGATCTGTACTTAGTACAACAGAGGGTCCCTTAGTATGAACATAACAAGTTTGAGACTATTTGCATAACTAATGGATTCAGGTCTGTACGAGAGTACAACAATAGTCACCATTAGTTAGGCAAATAACCATATTATTACTATATGCCAATTTTACATTTACATAATAATTATGACAGTGTATGACAGTACTTCCATTTATCAATTAAGACTTATGTCATACATCATATAACAATTTTCACAAAATAATAGACAAGTTTTAATATTACTTCTTACTTACTCACAAACCGGTGTGTATCATGCCTACCAATACATCGTGTGATGAAGATAATTTAGATAGAAACTGTTTTAAGTGTGTCAGATAAACCTACTGAAACATCCAAGATAAACCTTAAAATTCTATTTTGTGCATGTCATCCGATGTACTATCATATCCCAAGTTGTTTACAGACACAACTTCAACGTCTATTTTAAAAATGTTGCAACCTCACGTTTTCTTTAATACTAAAGAGTATAAAGAGTGGCTGTTGCCATATATATATTTTTTTAATGAATTTAAAATTTAAACTTAAAAATCCAAGTCACAAATCAATTCTTTGACTGAAAGAACCTTAAACCTATCAGATTGACCAGTTCAATAAAACGTGATCGCAAAAAGGCTTTTGTGAAAAGGTCCGCACACTGCTTAAGGGTTTCTATATGTACGACATCTATAAGGTGTTTCTCAAAGCAATCCCGTATGAAGTGGAACCTAAGTTCTATATGTTTGGTCTTAGAGTGCTGTACGGGATTGTGAGTTATAGATATAACAGCTGTATTATCAATGTAAATAGGAGTCATAGAGAGATTGAACCCGTAATCGCGCAGCTGGTGCTGAATCCAAAGAACCTGAGAACAGCAACTGGCAGCAGCAACATACTCGGCTTCAGCTGTGGAAATAGCAACCGCAATCTGCTTTTTGCACTGCCAAGAAACTAAGTGCGATCCAAGGAACTGACATCCTCCAGTAGTTGACTTCATATCTACTTTGCAGCCACCAAGATCCGAATCCGAATAGGCAGTTAACTCGAAGTTTTTCTCGTTTGAATACCATAGACCCAGAGATGGCCTAAAAGCGAGATATCCAAAAATGCGTTTTACTGCCTTCATATGAGACACCTTCGGATTTGCTTGAAATCGAGAGCAGAGTGAAACTGCAAACACTATATCTGGTCTTGAGGCAGTTAGATACATGAGAGAGCCTATCATTGAGCGATAGTCTTTCTCCTTGCAATCTTCGTCATCCTCATTAGGTCCAAGATTGTGTTTCATTTCAATTGGAGTGCCGTAGTGTTTACAATTGAGCAATTCATACCACTTCAACATGTCAGTGACATATTTTGACTGGTGTATATAAATTCCATTGTCAGATTGCTCGACCTGTAGTCCCAGAAAGAACGTGAGTTCCCCCATAGCACTCATTTCAAACTCAGCTTTCATCAGTCCTTCAAAATCCTTGCACAACTGATCATTCGTTGATCCGAATATTATGTCGTTCACATAAACCTGAACAAGTAACAAATCCGCTCCTTCCCTTTTGATGAAAAGCGTGCTATCAATCTGTCCTCTATCAAAACCATTCTTGAGCAAGTACTTGGCAAGTCGCTCATACCAAAGTCGAGGAGATTGATGAAGACCATACAAAGCTTTCTTCAGCTTGCAAACATGATTAGGATGCTTTGGGTCTTCAAAACCAGGAGGCTGACACACATAAATCACTGCGTCGACATCTCCATAAAGAAAAGCACACTTTACGTCAAGTTGATACACACGGAATCCTTTAAAAGAAGCATAGGCTAGAAAAATTCTAATAGATTCCAAACGAGCGACAGGAGCGAAAACTTCATCATAGTCAATACCTTCTAGTTGACTATATCCTTGAACTACCAGACGGGCTTTATTTCGAATAACCGCCCCACGATCATCCATTTTGTTACGGTAAACCCAACGAGTACCCGTCAAGTGAGCACCCTTGGGTAGGGGAACAATTTCCCAAACATTCATCTTGTTTATTTGCTGTAGTTCCTCCTGCATAGCCTCGACCCAAGATGGATCTTTTAAGGCTTGTTCAACCTTTTTAGGTTCAATTTGAGACAAATGACATGAATCGATATGAGCTATAAGTCCCAAAAGCTGCTGAGCGGAAGTCTGCTTTGCTTGTTGTTGTGTTTGAACAGATGCATGAGGATCACCAATGATATTATCAATGGGGTGATCCTTATGTATACGAGTTTCTGGTATGGCAGTTGGCACAACGTCCACACCCAGATTGTTCAAATCTCCCTCAGATTCAGGAGTAGCAGCAGACTCAGGAAAGGCTAACTCTTCTTCTTCCCTTTCATGTTCAGAAGTATATAAGTGAGAGTAGGCCATTGTTTCTTCCACTTCATCTTCTTCTTGAGGTTCCTCTAAAGGAGGCATGTTTGGATCATATGGAAGCTCCTTTGTGTAGTTATAAACTGTTTTAGAAGGAGCAGCCGAAGATGGTGGAGTAGGAGATGGTGTAGTTGGTGGTGATTTGGTTGTTGGTTGTGGTTGTGTGGGTGTTGTTTGTGAAGGTGTAGGTGTAGTTTGTGGAGGTGTAGGATTAGTCGGTGGAGGTGCGGGTGTTGCATTGGGAGATGGGTCGGATGGTTTATTATTAACAGGTGTATCTTGAGTAAGATCAAGTTCATGAAGTATAGAAACCAATTCTTCCGTTTCATCCTCTTCCGGAATATTGAAAGAGTTGAAGAGGTTTCCATAGTTGAAAAACCAATCCGGACCCGTTCCTTGAGGAGGTTCCGTATACCTTAAACATTTTACCTCAAACTGTTCCTCAATCTGATTCGTTGATTTGTTGAAGACTCTTTTGTTCGGAGAGTTGACTGAATATCCAAGAAAAATCCCTTCAACAGCTTTATCACCAAACTTAGAAACCTTATCTTTTGTAATCATGATCATGCATGGACACCCAAATGGTTCTAGGAACTGCAGATTTGGCTTACGGTTATTGAAAAGTTCATAACACGTTTTGTTCTTTTTCTTAACTGTGAGCACTCTGTTGAGAACATAACAGGCAGTATTAACTGCCTCAGCCCAGAAGATGATTGGTAACTTAGAGTCAGCTAACATAGTCCGAGCTGTCTCGATGATTGTCCTGTTCTTTCTTTCTGTGACTCCATTCTGTTGTAGAGTTCGTAGAGCACTGAATTGATGCTCAATACCTCTTGTAGCACAAAACAATTCGAGAGTTGAGTTCTTGAATTCAGTTCCATTGTCGCTTCGTATCCTTTTCACCTTCAAGTTGCACAGATTTGCTAACTTGTCCAACAAATACACCAGAATATCAGGAGTCTCCCCCTTCGAGGTCAAAAAGTAAACCCACGAAAACCTTGAGTAGTCATCAGTAACTACCAAGCAGTAAGACCGACCACCAATGCTCTTTGTAGAGACTGGACCGAAAAGATCCATATGCAGTAGTTCCAATGGTGCATTTATGGAATTCACCTGCTTAGACTTATGGGACTTCTTACGTAGCTTTCCTTTTTGGCAGGAGATACAGTCATCCTTTAGAGCAAATGACTGTTTTGGAACTCCTAGCACTAGGTCATTTTTAGTCAAGAAATTCATTTTTCATAAATGAATGTGTCCCATTTGTCTGTGTCAAAGCAATGAATCCTTTTCAGAAGCCTTAGACAAGAGACAAGTATACTCATTCGAGGTCTCAACAGTTCTCATGTTCAAAATGTAAGTATCATTCTTTCTTGGTGCTCTCAGTAACACCCATTCTTCCGGAATGACATACCCAGGCTTCAGTATCACGCATTCTGTCTTTGTGAACGCAGTAGTATAATCCTTATCACAGACCTGTGAAACACTTAGCAAGTTGTGCCTAAGCTGTTCCACGTAGTTCACATTTTCAAAACTAACATTGCCGTTAGTTAGCGTTCCTCTTCCAGAAATGGTTCCTCCAGTATCTCCAGCAAAGGCAACATATCCTCCTGCGTATGGTTTAATATCCACAAGAAGAGATACATCGCCTGTCATATGTCGCGAGCAGCCGCTATCCAAATACCATTCACTATCTTTAACGCGTTCTGACTGCTGCAACACACAAACGAAGGAGATTAGTGAGAAACGGTGACCCAAGCCTTTACAGACTTAGGTCGACCGTGGTCATCAACAATAAGCACGTCAGATAGGATTTTATCTTTAAACAAATTATAATTTTTATCTGATGTGTTATTGTTGACGACTGAAGAGTCAACATCAGACTCTTTTCGTTTCCAAACTTTAGAAGGTTCGGAATTGGTATTAGAAGTAATGTTGGGCTTTTGAATTGGCAAAGATTTTTGCTCAACATTACTTGGCTTTAAAACAGGCTTGGGAGAGTTTGAGTAACGCCTAGGTGGAGATTTTGAAAAATAATTTCTATAAACAGATGTCCTAGGCATCTCTCTCCCATAGCGCTGATTTGACAGCTTTGGACATTCACGAATTAAATGTCCTTGTTTCTTGCAGTAGAAACAAGAACGAGTCTCAACAAACGGTTGAGGCTGAGGAATTACCACAGGAGATGGAGAAACATTTCTAGAACAAGAACATTGCGTACACGTCTTAGAAAGTGTTTGTTTTGGTTGAGAGGTTGAAGTTGAAGGTTTATCATACGAAATTCTTTCATTTACTATTTTGTGTTGCAAAATCTTTACAGTTGACTGTAAAGTTTGTTGTTTCGAATTTAAATCCTTGGCTTTTCCCTTATTTGGTTGAACCTTAATTTCAGGTTCAACCTTTGAAATCACTTTTTCAGGTTTAACTGCAACTTTCTTAACCTCAGGATACTCCTGATCCGTAATGTCCTCAATCTTAACAATCTCCTCAACACTAACAGGAGATTCATTCTTTAGCTCAACACTCTCCTTAACACTAACGGGAGATTCATTCACAGACTTAACAAACGTTGGCAAGGGGTACTCTGGCCTCTTGGTTTTCTCCTTTGCCGGTTTGTTATGTTTGGTCTCTTTAGCATCTTTAGCTTTTATACCGTAAAGCTTTGACCAATCAACTGGAATCTCTTCAAAGCCTTCCTTAACAGGCAGGGGACAGTGAGTAGGAGGAGGAGGGACTGAGTGGTATCCCAATCCCTCATTCTTTTTCCCACTAGTACCATGCTTGCTAAGAATTTCATTAAAGACAACCATTGAGGAATTTGAACCTAAGATTTTACTCTTATAATTCTCATACTCATTTTTTAAATCTGTAAGTTCTTTCTTTAGTAGTTCAATTTCAACAAGATAGCTTTTAATGGCATCTTCTTGACTAAAGACCTTAGATTTATATTTCTGAGTATCTAACCTATGAGCCTCAAGATGTTTTTCATAAAGTTTCTCATTAGCTTTTAAAAAATTATTTGACTCGGTTAGCTTTTCATTCTTTTTCCTCAACTCTACGGTGTCATTTTGAAATGCCTTTAGAGATTCAGTTAACTTAATGCAAGAGATACAATTTAATGGTTCATCAGGTACCTCATTCACAATGTGAGCCATCAAACACTGTTGGTATTGCTGGGAGACAGCCGTCCAATCTTGACTTGTTGGCTCAAAAACAATCAGGGCATTATCAGCAGGCCCTTTCTTGGTAACTTCCATTTCTTTGGTCTTTGGAGGAGTAGAAGGTGTTGTGAATCCCGATGCTGGCATTTTGGGTTTCTCGCATTCCCTGGCGAAATGACCCAAGTTTTGACAATTGTAACATCGGACCTTACTCTTGTTAAATCCGAAGCCAGTCTTCCCATCACCTTCCAAGCTTTTACGCCCTGTCCTCTGCAAAAACTTTTGAATTCTTCGGATGATCATTGCCACATTCCAAGTTAGATCCATTTGCTCCAGATCATCTTCATCAAGCTGAGCATAGTCTTCCTTAGTCAACTCCAAAGTAAGATTCAGTTGAGTAACCAAATCCTTGTATGAGCTTAAGAAAGCTGTGTAAATGGCAGCTTGTTCCTGAATAGCAGGTGAGACTTGAACCTGTTGTTGATTTGAAGAAGGTCCAGACATGAAAACAGAATGAATCCCATCGTAAGAAGAAGAAGAGGTTGATGAAGCATTTGTATTTTTTACAAAGGCCACTCCAGATCCATAAGTCTTTCCAGAGTTAAGTTGAACACCATACACACTAGGATTCTGAACAGCAGCACCAGACCTTGTTTCTTTCTTCTTAATCTCCATCGCGTGAGCTTGAAGATCCCATATCAACGTATCCAAAGACATGTTTGCAAGTTCTTCATTTTCTTTTAAAAATTGAACTTTAACATCCCAAGAACTCGGCAACACATCCAGTAGCTTCTTATTGACTTCAATAGGAGGAAAAGTATAACCCCCTTCAAACAACTCACCAACTAACCGTGAGTATCTAGTGAATAGAGAAGTTGTGTCTTCATTAGGAAGAATATCAAAGATATCGTACTGTTTCTTAATTAGTTCAAGCTTGGCTTCCTTGTACTTATCATTTCCTCCACAACGAGTTTCAATTGCCTTCCATAAATCAAAAGCTGTTTCATGAGTTCTGAAAAGCCATAGAACATCTTTGGTTAAACACATTTTAATCATCGAAAATGACTTTCTCTCAGTATCAAAATCTTTCTTCTCCTCAGGAGACATTGCTTTATAAGTCTTAGCAGGACGAATACCACGGTATTCCCCTTCAGCTAATGGAGGTACATAACGCTCACGTAATGGTCCCCATAATTCCGGACAGTGAAAGTCAATATATTGTTCAACACGGTCTCTCCAGTATACATAATCCATATCAGCTGTAAATAGTGGAGGTTTATTACTTGAACCAATATCATTACTTTGCTTTATTATTTCCCTAAGTCCTCTAATATCCTCTTTATCAGCTGCCATTGTAATTACTTAATCGAAAAACAATCTTCTGATATTAGCGACGTTGATGATAACGTCGCACAAAGATTATGCGACAGCGATAGTGACGTCGCAAAAAGCAAAGGATTCAATTAAGAATTAGAAATATGCGACGTTGAGAGGTACGTCGCAGATGACGTCGCAGAGGACGTCGCAGAGTCACACGGCGTCGCAACAAGACGTCGCAACACTAGGTCGCAAAGACTAATTAAAGTCAAAATAGCGACGTCGTGGATGACGTCGCAACAGTACGTCGCACAGACTAATTAAAGTCCAAATCACTAACGTCGCACGCGACGTCGCAGATGACGTCGCAGGTAACGTTGCAAAACGCGAAAACCTGCGGCCAAAAACCCTAAAAACGAATTTTTAACCCAAAAACCAAAACCACGAATGTCAAACGACGAAAACCTTCAATAATCCCCGGTAATAATGATCGAAAACCTGTAAAAAAACACAAAACAAACGTGATAAACACGAAAACACACGAATATCACGTCCTTTTAAATCCCAAACTCGATCCGTTAAGCCAAAAACGAGCACTTTCTGCTCTGATACCAGTTGTTTGTCCCTAACCTTGGATCTGTACGAACCGAGTCAATCAATTGATGGCGGAAACAACAATTGACTAATCAAACAATCACACGAATAATCAATACGTAATAATTATCAAACGAAACGTATTATATTGATTTATAATCGATCAGATTACAGGGATTTCGACAAATGGCGTTTAGGGTTTCGTCAACCCTAAACTGAAAACGAAAATACGAATTTATACAAAATCTGGCACCTGCGACGTCGCACATGACGTCGCAGGCCCAAGCCCATGCGACGTTGGCTACGTCGCAGGCCCAATACCTGACGTCGCACCTGCGACGTTACACGCAACGTCGCAGGAATCAGGAAAACTAATTCTAATTACAAACTACGAGCTGGACCAACTGACAGACACAAACATGTACCAACAAAAACTCTTTGATCCCGTGATACATTTTATCAGACCCCGGATGAATAGAATATTTGGACTTGTGAGCTTCATCCATCACCAAGTCCCGCAGGTTCCCGAAACTGGGCAACCAGATTCGGTTAGAGAAGTACCTAACTCCGTTGGGTTTGATCTCGAATTGTTTAGGTACTTCTCTAACCGAATCTGGTTGCCATTATGAATCTGGTTGCCCAGTTTCGGGAACCTGCGGGACTTGGTGATGAGAATCTGAATGTTTAGATCATTGTGAATAGTCATACTGAGGGCTCGGACTCGAAGTGGTTTCGACCGTTCTTTTCGACTGAGGGCATCGGCAACAACATTCGCCTTGCCCGGATGGTACTTGATTTCACAATCATAATCGGTAAGCAACTCGACCCATCGACGTTGCCTCATGTTAAGATCTTTCTGGTCGAAAATATGTTAGAGACTTTTGTGGTCGGTGAATACAGTGCTGCGGGTACCATAAAGATAATGTCTCCAGATTTTTAAGGCAAACACCACGGCCCCTAGCTCGAGGTCGTGAGTTGTGTAGTTTTTCTCGTGAACTTTAAGTTGTCGGGAAGCGTAAGCAATGACCTTGTCTCGTTGCATCAACACGCAACCGAGACCTTGGTGAGAAGCATCGCAGTATACCACGAAGTCATCGGTGCCTTCGGGTAGGGATAGAATGGGTGCACTGCAAAGCTTGAGTTTCAACAGTTGAAAGGCTGACTCTTGTTTATCGGTCCAGTCGAACTTTTTATCCTTTTGAGTCAGTGTCGTGAGTGGTATGGCTATTTTTGAAAAGTTTTCAATGAACCGACGGTAATAACCGGCCAATCCCAAGAATTGGCGTACCTCGGTTGGAGTGGTTGGCGCTTGCCAGTTCTTGATGGCCTCGATTTTTGATGGGTCTACATGAATTCCCTGGCTGTCAATCACGTGTCCAAGGAATTGAACAGTTTTTATCCAGAACTCACATTTAGAGAATTTGGCGTAAAGCTACTCGTGTCTAAGTAGTTCTAGTATGGTTTTGAGGTGTTGTGTGTGTTCTTGTTCATTTCGTGAGTATATGAGGATGTCATCGATGAAGACAATGACGAACTTGTCGAGATAAGGTTTGCACACCCGATTCATAAGGTCCATGAATACAGCCGGTGCGTTGGTTAGACCAAAGGGCATCACTTGGAATTCGTAGTGCCAGTAACGGGTTCTGAATGCAGTTTTTGGGATGTCGGCATCGCGAACACGCAATTGATGATAACCTGATCGAAGATCAATCTTTGAATAACAGCTTGATCCTTGAAGTTGATCGAACAGATCATCGATTTGGGGAAGTGGGTATCGGTTCTTGACGGTTAGTTTGTTCAACTCTCGGTAGTCAATACACATTCGAAATGAACCGTCTTTCTTTTTGACAAACAAGACCGGAGCTCCCCAAGGTGAAGAACTCGGTCTGATGAATCCTCTATCCAGGAGTTCCTGTAACTGAGTAGACAACTCCTGAAGTTCGGATGGGGCTAGGCGGTACGGTGCTCGGGCCACTGGTGCGGCACCCGGCACGAGATCAATCGAGAACTCAACCTGTCTAGATGGAGGTAAACCAGGAAGTTCTTCTGGAAAGACTTCGGGAAAGTCCCTAACGATTGGCACATCTTCAAGTCGCTTCTCCTCCGACTTTTTCTCCGTGATGTGTGCGAGAATTGCTGGATAACCCTTCCTCAGAAGTTTTCGGGTTTTCAAACAGGAGATTATGTTTAGTCTCGACCCACCGATCTCCCCCTGTATGATCAAGGTTCTACCGACGGCGAGAGGGATGCGGGCGATCTTATCATGACAAATAATTTCGGCCCGATGCTTGGACAACCAATCCATACCCACGATGACGTCGAAACTTCCTAGCTCAACAGGCATGAGATCGATTGAGAAGATTTCATCGGCTAGGTTTAAAGTGCAATTAGGTATCACACTATCGGTTTCTATGAGTTTACCATTTGCAAGTTCTACGGTGTACTTAACATCTAAGGCCACAGGAGTGATGTCAAGTAGTGGGCAAAACTCATCAGAAATATAGCTCCTATCAGCACTAGTATCAAATAGAATAGAAGCAGATAAGTTGTTGAGGAAGAACATACCCGAGACCACATTTGGGTCTTGACGGGCGTCCCCTGAGTTGATTACGAAGGCTCTGCTCCGAGTATTGTTGCGGTTGTTGTTGTTTTTGTTGTTGTTCAGCTTGGGGCAGTTGTTCTTGAAATGCCCAGAATTTCCGCACCCAAAGCAGGTCTTTGGTGCATTGGTGTTGGGGGTAGGAATGATGGCTCGGCAATCCTTGGCTAGGTGCCCGAACCTTTCGCAGTTGGTGCAAGGGCAGGAACCGTCATGGTGACGATTGCATTTGGAACAGTAGGGTTTGTTCCCACCGTACCCTTTCTTTTCAGTAGTCCCTGATGAATAAGCCTTAACAGACTCAGGTTTCTTGTTGGTGAGTTGGTTGGATGAGTTGGGGTTTCCTTCCCATTTGCGTTTGTTGTTTGCAGAAGAGGTAGAAGTTGTGCCACGGCGGACAGAATTTTCCGTTAGCTCATGGGCCATACGGATGGCGCTTTGAATCGTACCCGGTTTGGATGATGTCACCAAGTCTTGTAGTCTGTCGGGAAGTCCGTCGACATATTTCTCGATCCTCTTGTATTCAGGATCGACCATGGATGGGCACAGAAGTGCCAGTTGGTGGAAACGGTTGGTGTACCCGGCGATATCATCACCTTGCATCTTGTGGTTCCAAAATTCCAACTCCATTTGTTTCAGTTCGTCCTTGGGGCAGTACTCACCCCTCAACATCTCCTTCAGTTCCTCCCACGGGAGTTTGTAAGCATTAGAGATACCCACCGTTTGGGCATAGGTGTTCCACCAGGTGAGAGCGGTGTCAGTGAAAGTACTAACGGAGAACTTAACCTTGTCTCCCTCCGCACAGTTGCAGATAAGAAATACAGATTTGACTTTCTCGATCCAGCGTACTAGACCGATAGCTCCCTCAGTACCTGCAAAGTTAAGAGGTTTGCAGTTCTGGAAGTCTTTGTAAGAACAGGGTTTGGGTTGTGGTCCATTGTTAGCTGTATCTTCGCTACCAGGAGTTGATGTTCGGGTAGCTAGGGCTTGGGCCACACTACGGGCAATCAGTCCCGCAATTTCGGCTTCACTGAGGGTGATTTGTCGGCGAGGAGGCATGACGCTGAACAAGAACAGAACAAGAAAAAGAAATAAGATATTTGCATGAAATTTATGATATATCACAAGTGTATATGATGAGATACACGATAACAGTACGAAGTGATAATCACATTTCATTTAGATAAACACGTTGGATACAAGGTACGAGTTTTCCCAAAAGATTACAAGGTAATAGGAGTACAAAAGTACCGGGAATTGTTACATCCGGTTGAATTACATAGGTCCTAATTAAGTAGTTAACTGGTTACAAGTTACAGACTGATCTAATCTTGATGCAGATTAATCTGCTCCATCAGCGCGACAAGGCGGTCCACGGTTTCTGCTAGTCTATTGGCCTGCCTGGCGTTGTCTTCAACCAAGGCCAGTCGCTGTACCAGTGCTCGAGAGTGCTCCTCAGTCTCCTGTGAACGCTGTTCATATTCCTCTAGTCGGTTTCTTATGAGTTCATCCGCACCTAATTCAGCGGTCATTGAATCCTGAATTATGCTTACAGAGAAGCTGGTATCTTCTTGTTCTCGCTGGAGTTGTGATATGCGGTCAAGAGCTTGGCGAAGCAGGTAGGTCATTCGGTGTTGTTCCCGTTCGAGATTTCCGAGCCTTTGCTCCTGACGGCGGAGTTGGGTAGCCAACACTGGCACCGTGAGATGTGCCGAGTTCTGAGAGTTATGAACATGATAGGGGCTGGTTCGAGGTGACCTAGTGGTTCTCCTGGCTATTTGCGGGTTTCGAGATTCTTGCGGATGAGAGCGTGACGAATTGGGTGGTGTGTTTTCCATTCCTGTGGCAGAGTGTAAGTAAGACGAGGCTAATATATATATAAGTATATAGTATCCTGCCTAGTGTCTTGCACGTATCAAGTAATGGTCCGGTTCTCTCGTGGTCAGAGTCAACTAACGTATTCCTGTTCAACATAACCATTTCAGACCTCACATCATCTTTCCTTAATTGTACATAGTTGATCAGGCTATGTTAAATTAAAGTCGTATGCTGTAATTCCTGAACCAATCATGTAGTAAGGAAATACTACCTAATGGTCATAGTCTAGGCTCACTAAATGCAACCTAGTTCACTATAACCTTAGGCTCTGATACCAATCTGTAACACCCCCAAATTTAATGATTTGCGGAAGCATACTTGGGTGTTACTAATCAATATACAAAGCACAAGATATACAGTAAACGACCTCTAAATGAGACGTTGTAAAACGATTTCATAGAAATATATATTTGAAAACTTAATGTTTTCGTATACAAAAATAGTTCCCTAGAGTCTACGCGTATGGCGGGAGATTCTATTACATAATCAACACGTACAAAAGATAATGCTGAGAATCTCCGTTAATGCAGTTTAGTTGAAACCATACGACTCTAGCTATGTCCTGGAGAAATCCTACTCCATGTGAGTACCTGAGAATACATGCTAAAAGGTCAACACGAATGTTGGTGAATCTCACAGGTTTGTAAGTAATATCAGTTTTGAACACAAGGTTTCATCAGTAGTGCCCGCAGGCGTGAATCAAGTATTTGCAAATCCAGCAAATGCAAAGTAAATAAGTTATACCGTTGCCATGAGGCTCATAATCGAAGCTTAACCCGTAAGTAATAAGTTGCTCCCGTGACATGCTCGTAATTGAGCAAGCATAAGTAACGAATGATAGTCGCCCGTTTATACAGAACGGTTCGTAGTAGCGCTACTACCCCGGGCGGGGAGGGTCATTTCCCTAATGGATCCATTAACTAGTGTTCGCGCTTAAGTCCATAACTAACGATATATGATGGAGAGACTTCTGTAAGTAGTAAATAACTCATGCAATTCCGTTTGGTATAGTAAATAGTTTAGTACTTGTGTTCAAGAAAAGTAAGCAATGTATCTCACCCCGTATGTAAAACAGTAAAAGTGGGGCTGTAAGACTCACTTGAGCCTTTGCGAGTACGTTTATATAAATAAACGAGCAAGTAATATCAACCGTAGGTTCTCCGAACCCGTAACCTCCAAACGCCTAAACACGTAAGGTTAAGTAAGTAGATGTCTCGCAAGACCATCTAGGCTTGTTGTTCACACAACCCGTTATGTCCGTTGTTTGTCATTCGAATGTTTGTTTGAAAGTTTGTACGCGTTTTGTAATTTAGAGTGGCCCGTTGGTGAAAGAGAGTAAGTAATAATTTTTAAGTGTTGTTATGAATAGTGAAATTTTATCCCGTTTGCTACAGTGTTGCTACAGTTACTTTGACTTTTCTATCCTGGTTTATGCGACACTTCTATGCGTCATTTATGTTGGTCATGCGACACTAAGGAAGTGTCGGGTGAAGTGTCGGGTATTCAAGTCGTGCGTCACTAGTTGTCACACCCCCAAAATCCATAATTGTGTTTATTTAATGTTTAGCGGAAGCAAGTTATAATTAGCGGAAGCATCATGTGTAAATAGTTTAACAGCGGGGGTGATGACGTTACAATTGTGCATTCACTGTATCAGAGCATATGATCATACAGAACATAATATATAAAGGATGCCAATTTAAAATAGTTATTACAAAAGTAATACGACTATGTAAGTCGTACAGTAGTAATAAAGTTTAAAACATTTAGGTTTTACAATACATATGTTATGATAAGATTTCATGAGTATAACTGCAATGTCTGCAGTAATACAGAGGAAATCCTCAAAAGCTGTCCCAAAATATGTGGCATCCTAAGTAGTCCAGGGTTGTCCATCCTGAATGCATGCGATTCTTACTTACGTAGCTAATAGTCCAGGGTTGTCCATCCTGAATGCATGCGATTCTTACTTACGTAGCTAATTTCCTGTAAAACATAGAAAGAAAGTCGTCAACAAATATGTTGTGTGAATTCACAGGTTTTGTATAAGTATGTGGTATGTTAAACCATTTATGTTTGTATTGTTGAAATGTTATTCAATAAATAAATGTTTGCAGGTTTTGCAAAATATATGTTTGTAGGGATAGTTACCCTAAAACATAGTTTTATGTGGGTTGTTACCCAAAATGTATGTCTGGTGTTTCACCAGTATATAAATATAACCAGTAAGTATACCGGTATAAAACAGTTGTAGGATACGTTCATCCTAAATAATATGTGATGATCCCAGCTAGAGATCTTAGTATGTATTACTTTGATTGATTATTAATAAGCTTGCGGAATAGTTTATTAATAACTTGAAGAACAAACTTGTATATAACAGAATATCTAACCAAAAGCTTCAATATTATTAACAATAATACGAACACACAATTTGTGTTAGGGTTTACAACCTTGAAGCTAATAACTAGAATGAATTCGTCACACTCTAGGGTTTTACAGGATCTCTATTTATAACATATAGAGTCCTTTACAGAATCAAACTATTATGGAATCATATCTATTCCATAATTCTCTCTATTCAACTATATCTAACCAACAGTGGTTATCTATATCACTAACAGGGGTAGTACTCGTATATTATCAACAGTGGTTGAGTACTTAATACAAAATACAAACTACACACTAACAGTGGCACTGTTAGACAAACTACTTGACAGCGGCAGCTACTAACTAGCAGTGGCAACTACTAACAGTGGTAGTACTTCTAACAGCGGCACAATACTTGTATTCTGAGCAAATCTAGCAGTGTCTCAGTTCTCAACAATCTCCCCCTAAACTTGATCATTCAGAGTAATGATTCAAGTTTCAATCCTTCTTTTCTTCTTCTATCTCCTTCATCGTTTGCCTCTTATGTAGTTGATTGAACACCATGTATAAAGCTCTGTAAGCTCCTTCAGTAATGATGGTTGTAGATAACTTCAAATCAACCAATCTATTCAGCAGCCCTGTTCCCAGCACATAGTGTCGATCATCAAACATGTAGATCACCTGCCCATTGTTAAATACTACCATGTGTACTCCAGCTCTGGCAAAATATCTCCAGGTTATAACCCTTTGATGACAGTGAAAGAATAAATGATACATGCTGGCTGGTTCAAACATGCTTTGCAATAACTCCATCATTTGTCTTTCAATCACAGCCTCAGAGTTCTTTCTATTCCTGATTCTGCTCACTTGATACAACTCCATAAGATCATCTCTTGTACAGATTCTGAGCAAATCAATCATACTCCCAACATGGTCATCAAATCCTCTTTCCCTTTCAATCTTGATCTCAAGGATCATTTTTCTGAAACCATAATCAATTGCTACTCCTTCCCAATTTATAATTCTAGCCTTTCTTGGTCCTTCAGAAATCTCCTTGCTATCAGTCAGAATCTTGATTCTCTTTTTCAGCTCTGGATCAAATCTTGGAATGTCAGGAATAACATTGTCTTTAGAAATCTGATTTTTCCATGAATTTCTTCTGACTTCATTCTGCTTATCCTCTAAGACTTTCTCTGCTGCCTCAGCAGCTGCTTTTTCTCTTCTTTCTTCTTCTTCTTTCAAAAACTTTACCATTTCCCTATCTGCCTTTTCTTTCTTCTCCTTCATCAATGCATTCAAATGCCTATTCTCTTCCAATTTCTTGGTCCACTCATCATCTCTTCCCATATACCTATCATATGCCTGTTCCAGCTTCTGCATATTCCATCCTTTAACAATTTTAGCTGGGGCATAATTTTCAGACAGAGCATTGATCATTTGTCTTCTCCTTTCAGCATATGGTAAAGGTTTACTCCTCTTCTTGGCTAATTCCTCTTGCTTTTTCTTTCTAGCCCTTTCCTCATTTGACCTTTTCATCAACAAAAATCCAGAAGATAACTCTTCCTCTTCATTACCTTTCTTCTTCTTTAAATAATCATGAACTCTCTGAGCAGGAAGCTTTAATCCTTGTGCAGTCTTTTCTTTAACAATCTCTGCAGCTTTCTGTGTAATAGTCACTACACTCAGATCATCCAAAATCATTTTAACATCATCACCCTCTTCTTCAGCTTTAGCTTCTGCAGCTCTCCTTATCAACCTTTCCCTTTCTTCTACTTGCATCCTTAGCATATCATGAGACTCAAGATGAGGTTCTTTAATTTCTTTCACTTTTGATTTTTCTTTTAACTTTCCTTTACCTTTGTCTTTTGGATCAATCACAGGCAATTTAGACTCAGGCTTGAGTAATGAAGTTGGTTCTCTTATTGTAACAGGTACCTCTCTTGGTCTTGTTGTTGTGGTAGTTGTGACAGGGGTTGATATTACAGCAGTGGTGATTGGTGTATCAACAGTGGTAGGTGTTGGTGTACTAACAGGGGTAGATGTAACAGTGGTAGTGTTAGTGTTGACAGTGGTTGAAATTGTGACAACAGTGGTAGAAGTTTTGACAGGGGATAAAGTATTAGTTGGCTTTCTTCTGGGAATAGATTTCTTTCTTGTAAAGGTCTGCAACTTCTTCTCTTCATCAATTGACTTTGATTGCTCCCCCTTAATCTCAACTTCTCCTTCTTTCATCTCTTTTTCAACATCATCAACCACCTCATACACTGGCCTATCACTGAAACTGACTCTTTTCTTATTTTCCAGGTTAGCACCCATCACATCCCAAAAATATAATCTAAGTGCAGCTTTCTCAGGCAACCCTTTATTCAATGGAAATACCTGATAAACTGTTTCATCTGTTTCATCAGTCTGCTCTGCTCCTGCACCATCACTTGTATTAACATTTTCAGAAGAATCTTCACCAGTATATACCACCATTCTTCTGTCATCTGTAGCATTTACCATCTCATCATCTAAACTTTCATGTATCACATAATCAGAGACATTGAGCTCCTCCTCAGCCTTATCCCTGCTCTGCACATAATCATCATCGTTATCATCAAACACTAACTCCACAGTGTCTTCTGATTGTGCCTCATTATGCTCACATATATCCATCTCAACTGTATTATCATCAAGCTCAAGCACCTCTGTAGCTGCAGAATCATCATGCATCTCATCAATATTTATCATTGCTCCACTCATATCATCATGAGGTCCATGTGAATCATCATCATCATCATCATCACCTGCTTTTCTTGAACCATCATCTTCAGGCATATTATCATCATCTGCTTTCTTCTCCCCCTTGCCTGAAGATTCCTTTAACTTATTCGCAGGTAGAAGAATATTGTTGACAGCCTCCTCAAGCATTACCAATCTATGCTGCACATCAAGAAACTCTGCCTTCTGAAGATCAATGATCTCCTTCTGCTTAGCAATTAACTCATCCTGAGCTTGAATTTTCTGTTGAGCCTCTTTTCTGTAAGCCCTTTCCCTCTCATATTTGCTCCACAGTTTATTGACATCATGTACAAGATAGGAAATCGTCAATTCATCAGTATCACTAGGCTCATCAACATTAGAGTGTGACCTCTTAGTTGAATCATTGCCCACATCTGCCACTGCAGATGTCCCTTGGTTATTGGTACTGGGACCTACATTTGAATCATCACCCATAGGTTCATCAAACATAGTTGCCTCTGGTTGGGTCTGATTAATGTTACCACTATCCTGCCCTGCCAGTGGGCTAGAAACAGTAGTGGCAGCCCTTCCAGAATGAACATTTTCATCAAGTATGTTCACCTGTTGTGTTGGGACAGTTGACTGAGACTGTGGAGAAACAGGAATCTCCATAGCCTGTGTAGCCTTCTTGGATTTCTTGGCTTTAGATTGGGTAGGCTGTTTGTTCCCTTGTTTTCTTTTGATGCCACCTCCTGATGTGTGTTCAGAACCAACTTGTGTTGTTGGTCTGTCATCATTTGGTCCAGATGGTGTTGGTAATACACCACCAGTGGCAGAAGGAGTAACTAGCATTGTAGAAAATAATGCAGTTTCCTTCTTAGAAAAAGCATTCTGATACTTATTCATAGCCTTAATAGTCCTCAAAGATAGAGTAGAACTAACAATCACACTATCCTCTGCTGGCAGATTTGACAATTGATTATTCAATAAAAGCTGAACAAATCTAGGGTACATAACGAATGTATCACCCTTTACATTCCTAACCATATTATCTAAGATAAATCTAGACATATTAAATTTAATACCCTGTGCCAAGCAGATAATAGGATATGCAATAGTAGAACTAAATTCATTAAAACTAGTTCTCTTTTGAGACAAACATACCAGAAAAGTATGAATGTAGAACTTCCATTGAGGACAAAACCATGACTTCAAGAAAGTATATTCTGATCTTGTCTTTCCTGAACCTTCATACCCCATATCCATAATGCCTTTAAACAAATCTTCTCTCGATAATTCCAGAATTCCACCTTCATCATCAAACTGTAAAAGCTCTCTTAGAACAATCTCAGTAACCATTACCTTCTTACCCTTGACAGTGGAATGAATGTGAGTAATGCCATTAACATTCCCTTCCTTTGCATTCTGCCAGAATTCTTGAATATGCGATCGAATTAATCGTGGACAAACAGTAAGGGCATGTGTAACTGGACAATTACTCAAGAAATCGATAATAGGGTGAAAATACTCATCGGCAAGTTCTTTATTCAAGAAAGCCCTCATATTGTGCTCAGAATGAACACTTAGCGTAGAATGATCAGAATCAGATGACAATGAAGATGCCATTGATGTAATCGATGAACGAACGAAGAATGAATTACAATAAACAACTCAAAGCGAGAGCGATTATTGAAGGGTTTTGAAAATTTTGAAAGCGTAATTGAAAAAGTGAAGTATTTGAGTATTTATTTGATGACAGTGCCAAGCCCTAAAAATAGAACTAGCAGGCACTGCTGGTTATACCCAACAGGGGCACAATTTACAAACAAACCCAACAGGGGTACCTCACTTGGTCAATTTATAGTCAACCCTTTCTAACCATCTAACAAAGCTAGCAGCGGCTGATAGTCTAGCAGGGGCATCCGACAAAGGAAACGCCAACTTAGAACTAACAGGGGCATAAACTTATCTTAGTTAGACAACGAATTTTTTTTTTTTTTTTTTTTTTTTTTTTAACCAAAAAAATAAGAAGAAACACATAAAACATTAAATTCCAGCTCAAATGATGTCTCTTGACAGTGGCTGAAACCTGCAATATTAAACTAAGAAAAACAACTAGCAGGGGTTAAAGTACACACATATACAGCAGGGGTTTAAAATACATTGACAGTGGCAAAGGTAAACTAACAGTGGCACCATCTGTTATCATGATGAAGCTAACAGTGGCAACACCTGACCCTGTCACATACAATATATTTTACCCCTGTTAGTATCAAATCCAGACCAAAACACTACGTGAGATTGATCATACCAATATTAGTTATCAAAAATTTAAATCTTCCTACATCAAATGCTTTTGTAAAAAGATCTGCAAGTTGATTATCAGTATGAATTTTAAAAATATGAATCAATCTTTTATCATAACAATCTCGTATAAAATGATATCTGATCTCAATGTGTTTGTTTTTGAATGCTTAACTGGATTCTGAATGATACTAATAGCAGAAGTATTATCAATATAAATAGGAGTGTTCATGAAAGTCAAACCATAATCCAGCATTTGATTCTGAATCCAAAGAACCTGTGCACAGCAACTTGATGCTGCAACATATTCTGCTTCTGCTGTAGAAGTGGAAACTGTGGTTTGCTTCTTGCATTGCCATGACACTAATCTATTTCTAAGAAATTGACAACCTCCACTAGTCGATTTCCTATCCATATTCTCACCACCATAGTCACTATCTGTGAAGGCCTTTAGCTCAAAATCTGATCCTTTAGCATACCAAAGGCCCAAGTCTGGTTGACCTTTCAAGTATCTAAAGATCCTCTTCACAGCATACATGTGTGACTGCTTTGGATTGGTCTGATATCTAGCACAAAGACACACTGCAAACATTATATCAGGTCTAGATGAAGTTAAATACATCAATGAACCAATCATTGACCTGTATAAGTGCACATCTACTTCCTCTCCCTCAGGATCAGAATTAAGATGTTTATGTGCCTCCATGGGAGTGCTAGCTACCTTCACATCTTTATAACCAAATTTATTCAAAATATCTTTCACATACTTCCCTTGGTTAATAAAGATTCCATCTAACTTCTGCTTGACCTGCAATCCTAAAAAGAATGTGAGTTCACCCATTGAACTCATCTTGAACTTCTTATGCATTAAATCCTCAAACTCTTTGCACAATGAATCCCTTGTAGACCCGAAAATAATATCATCAACATACACCTGTACCAGCAATATATCTCTTTGAACCCTCTTGGTAAACAATGTCTTGTCAATAGTACCTCGCTTGAATCCATTCTTGAGCAAGTACTCAGACAGAGTATCATACCAAGCTCTTGGAGCTTGATGTAATCCATACAATGCTTTCTTCAATCTGCACACTCTATCTGGATATGTTGGATCTTCAAACCCTGGTGGTTGGCAAACATACACCTCATCATCAATTAGACCATGAAGAAAAGCACTCTTCACATCCATTTGATAGACTTTGAAATCCTGATAAGATGCATAAGCTAAAAATAATCTAATAGCTTCTATTCTAGCAACAGGGGCAAAGACATCATCATAATCTATGCCTTCTTCCTGTGTGTACCCCTGTGCTACCAACCGAGCCTTATTCTTGATCACTATCCCTCTTTCATCTATCTTGTTCTTAAAGATCCATCTTGTGCCTATAGCTTTCTTTCCTTTTGGAAGATCAACCAAATCCCACACATCTTGCAGTTTGAATTGCAACAATTCTTCCTGCATAGATTCAATCCAGCTTGGATCTTTGAGAGCCTCCACTGCCTTCTTTGGTTCCATCTGAGAAAGAAAACATACATATAATGAAGTATGTACATCTTCTTCTCTTACCTTGGTTTGATGTCTTGTCTGAACAGGAGTCATAATATCACCAATAATCAAATCCAAAGAATGATCTTTATGAACCAAATACTTAGAGGTAGAAGTATCAAGTAAATCTCTTTCCAAATTAGAACCCAATAGATTATCTACCTCAGAGTCTGAGAAAGACTCTCTTTCCTCTCTTTCTTTTGAAGGCTTTGGAGTTGCTTCAGAATCTGACAAAGAAGTCCTTTCCATGACTTGAAATGGAGGACTTGGTTCAAAATAGTTTGGATAATCATGCTCTTCCTCTGAATCATGCTCTGGATCTGTATGAGATCCCTTTGAAGTGAATGGTTGATGATCTGGTGAAGTTGAATCATCTGCACCCTTGCTTGCACCAGTTTTACCAGGTGAACCATTTGAATCATCAGAAGAAGCATCTTTCTCTGGTTGATCCTGTTCCTGTTGAAATACTTCTGGTGGATCTGGAGTCCAAATAGGAAACAAGACATACTTCAAGTCATCCTTTTTAGTTTGACTTGAGGTTGAATTCCCATCTTTACCTGCATCATTACCTGCATCTGTACCTGTATCTGTATCTGCACTAATAGACAAATCTGGATATCTAAAAGCATGGGTTAGTGCATCAATATCAAACAAAACTTCTGGACCTTTTCCTTCTACATTTGATGTATGTTCATTAAAGGTCACATCCATGGTCTCATCTATGATCCTAGTCCTTTTGTTAAATACTCTATAAGCCTTGCTTTGAATAGAGTATCCAACAAATACACCCTCATCTACCTTACTCTGAAACTTACCAAGATGATCTCTGGTATTTAAGACAGTACAAGGACATCCAAATGGTTTTAAAAAGCTAACCAAAGGTTTTCTCTTAAAGAATAACTCATAGGGTGTCTTGTTATGAGGTTTAATGATCAAAATCCTATTCAAAACATAACGAGCAGTGCTGACTACCTCTGCCCAAAAGGACATTGGAAGTTTAGCATCTGCTAGCATGCTTCTAGCAGCCTCAATTAGTGTCCTATTCCTCCTCTCAGCTACTCCATTTTGTTGTGGAGTCCTAGGTGCACTATACTGTCTTTCTATACCTTTATCCTCACAGAACTTATTCATCTCATGATTCTTAAATTCTGTCCCATTATCACACCTGATGATCTTAACCTTTTGATTAGTTGAATTCTCAATCCTAGTTATGAATGATCTAAGTATTTCACCTGTCTCATCCTTAGTCCTAAGAAAGAACACCCAACTCATTCTAGAGTAATCGTCAGTTATTACCAAACAGTAAGATTTCTTCCCTTGACTAGCTACATTGGTAGGGCCAAACAAATCCATATGTAACAGGTGTAAGGGAGTGGTATTGGTATTCACAAGCTTGGTCTTATAAGAGGTCTTGTGTTGCTTGCCTTTGAGACATGCTACACAGTGGTCACTACATTCAAATAACTTTTCTGGTAAGCCTCTCACTAGCTTATTCCTAACAAGTTTATTCATGGTCTTGAAATTCAAGTGACACATCCTCCTATGCCATAGTTCAGATTCAGATACAGTAGCTTTAGAAATGAGACAGTTAACATTTTGAGATTCCATCTTGTTTAAATCACTACAGTATACATTATCCTTTCTTGGAACTCTCATTAAAATCTTATCTTCAGGTATTTTGAGTTTTTCAGAAAGTATAAGGCATTCTGTGTCAGTGAAATATACAGAATTTTGCTTATCTGTGATTTGACTCACACTAAGCAAATTGTATCTCAATTGCTCAACATAATAAACATCATTGAAAGTGAGCTTACTGCTTTTTACCTTACCTTTACCTGTGATTTTACCTCCTTTAGGATTGCTTCCAAATGCTACATCTCCTCCATCAAACGCTTTAAAGTCCTGTAGCTTTTTCCTGTCTCCAGTCATGTGTCTTGAACAGCCAGAATCAATATGCCATAAGCTTGGTGGCTTGCCATGCACATATATGAGAAAAACAATTAGTTTTTCTTGGGAACCCAAACCAATTTGGCTTTGGGTTTCCCACGAGCACCTTTGACATCAACCCTTTTGACAGTGATTGATCTCAGTGCTGCATTGGTTTTGGAAACTTTAGATGTAGATACATTTGTATGTCTCCAAAAACAATCTGTTTTAGACCTGACAGGGGTTAATGGTCTGACAGTGGTCACCTTTAAGTTTGTATTGATTACCCTGGCAGTGGTAGCTTTACTTGGTATATACATTCTTTTGAAATGTTTAATACCAGCAGAGGTACCATGCCTGACAGTGGTCAAACCCTCCCCTGTTCGTGTCTTGCCTCTGTTAGCCGTTGACAGGGGCACTTGTGACACCCCCAAATTTAAAGATTTGCGGAAGCTCGATTTGGGTGTCACTAATCAATATACAAAGCACATAAGATATAATGAACGACCACTATATGCGTCGTTTTAAACTTGTATAGATAAAGTAAATGTTTACATCAAAATATAGTTACATTAGCTCGGTTTCCTGAAATTGAGAGATTACATAGCATAATTACTTTTACAAAATATAATAATGCAGTCCAATCTCTAGTTGTATGTATGCTGACTCGAGCTAATAATTCCTGCTTGTGCAGCCAAACTACTGCTGGGTACCTGTGATAAATACTAAAATGGGTCAGCGAAAACGCTGGTGAGCTCACAGGTTTGTATGTCAATGTATAGTTGTCAGAACCGCAAGATTTATATTGAATTTAAAATGCAATTAAGCAAAATAGAAGTTATACTGTCCATGAGCACATAGTCTGAGCTTAACTTGATTTGTCAGGCCCAATTAAGGAAACCTAACTTGAAATGCCTCCTACGAGTGCCTAATCAACACTCGTCTTCCCAAATGCTAATACATCCGTTTGACCGGTTAGTGCGTGCTAACCCGGATGAGGATTGTCAATCCCATATGATATCATATACTAACATTCACGCTATAAAATACTAGAGACTATGCTTATGGAGGACTTTAAATTGATTAGCTTGAAACTCATGTAGTATTTGAAGTTTGGCACTTGCGTTCTACTTGTAAAACAAAATCGAGTAGTAATATCACACCCCTAGTTGTAAAGCAGTGAAAATGGGGCTATGAAACTCACCTGGTTCTTGAAGTGTTTAACTTAATAAACTTGAAGTAATTAGCTGTGAGTTGGTGTCCAAAGACTTGAAACCTGAATGTGTCCACGACACTTAAATTGTCATTAATTGTATTGGTATCCCGAAAGACTACCATTTGAATTGTTTGTCTAACTTAATGTCCAAATTACCCCGATTTGGTTGATTGTTTTGTTACAAGTTACTACGACTTGTTTGAATAAATTGGTACAAGTTACAACGACTTGTTTGAATAAGTTGATACAAGTTACAACGACTTGTTTGAATAAGTTGGTACAAGTTGCGACGACTTGTTTGATTGAATTTTCTAAGTTTCAACGACTTAGTTGATTTAATTGTGTATTTGAAAGTGTGTCCGGCCCGTTGGTGACGGTTGTAACGATAGTTCTAAAATGTTATTATATCGTTGCTACAGTGAATTGCTACAATAAAATTTGACTTTTCTACAGTAACTTTGACTTTGCAAATTTTGAGGTTTGAAGATTCTGTTTTGTGCGACGTAGCCTGCGACGTTGGGTGCGACGTCGCAGATCCGGACTGCGACGTTGGGCACGGCGTCGCTATGTGCGACTTTCGCAATTTAATGCGACGTTGTACGTGGCGTCGCTATAGGCGACGTAGTTGATTTCTGCGACGTAAGGGTTTACGTTGCTAAGTGCGACGTCCGCAATTTGATGCGACGTAGAGTGCTGCGTCGCTATATGCGACGTTGAGGATATAGTGCGACGTAGGTCGCTGCGTCGCATTTGCTCCAGGCCAAATGCGATGTACGGGGTCTGATCGGAATTTCAACCTCAAAAACGCATTTTCCGGCCATCGATCGGCATAATATTTTTACCCAACCCATTTTAGGACATTACAAGGTTATACAAACAACTAGCAAGTTATAAAACTTAAAAACGAGAGTTTTCGGAGTTGTGTCGGAAACTTACAAATCGCCGAAATGAAATTCCGGAAAGGTAGGATTGTAGATCGTCGCGAGGTGGTCGTTTATTTCCAAAGGGGCTTGAAGATCCGAGGTTGTTTAGTATGTTTATTTTGTGGTTTTAGTTGATTTTGGTTGTGATGAAACTTGAGAGAAAATGAAAGAGGGAGAGAGAAAGAAATAAGGAAATGAAAGAAAGTGGGGTGGGAATGGGAGGTTAAGCCCCCATTTTCGCTCCGCGTTTCCGCTCCGTGCGGTGTTCGTTTGCTCCGTCGTTTAAACGTGAAATAATTATTTTAAATATTAATTGGTACGTTTTAAAATACAATTTATTACGCTATATTTTATTTAAATATTTTACTAATCACTTTATATTTGAATTATAAAAAGGTATGTTAATTTGTTTGCGCGTTTTACATTTTAAATTGTGTAACTTTCTGATTGTACGGTACGAATGAATACGAAGTATTATAATAATAATACTTTTGACATAAAAGCGTTATTTAATAAAAGTTGGTCACCAACGTCCGTATTTATTGTATCGAAATTCATTCGATTTGAAACTTGTACGATTTAAACAAACCGTATAATTGTAGATATATATTCAACAATATATATAATAATTGATACATTAATTAGCCTAACACAGAACTAATTACATGTATTAAAATTTGATTAGGCACTAAATTCTAGTCCTAAATTGACGGTTGTCACATTCTCCCCCTGTTAGAAGAATTTCGTCCCGAAATTTATGTTGAAGTCGTGTTTGACGTTGAATCAGTGAAGAGTTGAGGATACTTGAGTCGCATTTGGTCCTCCCGTTCCCAGGTGAATTCCGGACCACGCCGCGAATTCCACCTAACCTTGACAATGGGAATACGACTTTGTTTAAGTTGTTTGACCTCACGGTCCATAATTTCGGCGGGTTCCTCAACAAAGTGAAGTTTCTCGTCAACTCGAATTTCATCGAGTGGAATGATAAGTGTCTCATCAGACAGACACTTCTTCAGATTTGAAACATGAAATGTGGGATGCACGCTGCTGAATTCAGATGGCAGCTGCAATCGATAAGCCACTGGACCAATCCTTTCGAGGATCTCGAATGGTCCAATGTATCTGGGATTTAACTTCCCTCGTTTACCAAATCGGATTACGCCTTTCCAAGGCGATACTTTGAGTAGTACTCGATCCCCAACTTGGAATTCGAGTGGTTTGCGTCTCACGTCAGCATAACTTTTCTGACGATCACGCGCGGCTTTGAGTTTGTTTTGAATTTCGACGATTTTCTCGGTTGTTTCGTGAATGATCTCTGGACCCGTGAGTTGGCTGTCCCCAACTTCGGTCCAACAGATAGGTGACCGGCACTTACGACCGTACAGTGCCTCGAAAGGTGCAGCTTTAATGCTGGTATGATAACTGTTGTTGTACGAGAACTCGCACAATGGTAGATGTTTTTCCCAGTTTACACCGAAGTCTACTACGCAGGCCCGTAGCATGTCTTCAAGTGTTTGAATGGTTCGTTCACTTTGACCGTCTGTTTGAGGATGGTATGCGGTACTCATTTCAAGTCGAGTACCCAGGGATTTTTGAAGTGATTGCCAAAATTGTGAAGTGAAACGACTATCCCTATCGGAGATAATTGAGATTGGAACACCGTGTTTGGTCACGATTTCCTTCAAATAGATTCTGGTGAGGCGTTCCATTTTGTCGGATTCCTTGATTGCCAGGAAGTGAGCAGACTTTGTGAGACGATCCACGATCACCCAAATGGAATCGCAACCGTTTGAGGATCTGGGTAGTTTGGTTATGAAGTCCATGGCAATTTGTTCCCATTTCCATTCAGGAAGACTGGGTTGTTGAAGTAAACCAGAAGGTTTTTGATATTCGATTTTGACTTTGGAGCAAGTAAGGCACTTGCTGACATAGGTGGCGATTTCAGCTTTCATGTTCGGCCACCAGTAGAAATCCTTGATACCGTGGTACATTTTATCGGATCCCGGATGGATAGAATATTTGGACTTGTGAGCTTCATCCATCACCAAGTCTCGTAGGTTCCCAAATTTAGGCAACCAGATTCGGTTTGAGAAATACCTAATCCCGTTAGATTTGATTTCGAATTGTTTATCCATGCCCCGCAAGGCTTCATCTTTGACATTCTCGGATTTTAAGGCTTCGAGTTGAGCAGTGAGGATTTGAATGTTTAAATTGTTGTGAATGGTCATACTGAGGGCTCGAACCCGAAGTGGTTTCACTCGCTCCTTTCGACTGAGGGCGTCAGCAACAACATTTGCTTTGCCTGGATGATATTTGAGTTCGCAGTCGTAATCGGTAAGCAACTCGACCCATCGACGTTGCCTCATGTTGAGATCCTTCTGATCGAATATGTGTTGAAGGCTTTTATGGTCGGTAAAAATTGTACATCTGGTACCATAAAGGTAATGTCTCCAGATTTTGAGGGCAAAAACGACAGCTCCTAGCTCGAGGTCGTGGGTGGTGTAATTCTTTTCGTGAATCTTAAGCTGTCGAGAAGCATAAGCTATGACTTTGTCTCGTTGCATGAGCACACAACCGAGACCTTGATGAGAAGCATCGCAGTATACCACGAAGTCATCGGTGCCTTCGGGTAATGATAGGATAGGAGCACTGCAAAGCTTTTGTTTTAAGAGTTGGAATGCCGATTCTTGTTTATCAGTCCAGTCAAACTTTTTGTCTTTCTGGGTCAGAGTCGTGAGTGGTATGGCTATTTTGGAGAAATTTTCAATGAAGCGTCGATAGTATCCGGCCAGTCCCAAAAACTGCCGTACTTCGGTCGGAGTGGTTGGCGATTGCCAATCTTTGATAGCCTCGATTTTTGATGGATCAACGTGAATCCCCTGACTGTCAATCACGTGGCCAAGGAATTGAACGGTTTTAATCCAGAACTCACACTTAGAGAACTTGGCATAGAGCTCCTCGTGTTTAAGTAGTTCAAGGATGGTTTTGAGGTGTTGCGCATGCTCTTCTTTGCTTCGTGAATATATGAGGATGTCATCGATGAAAACAATGACAAACTTATCAAGGTAAGGTTTACACACCCGATTCATAAGGTCCATGAATACAGCCGGTGCATTGGTTAGGCCGAATGGCATCACTTGGAATTCGTAATGCCCGTAACGGGTTCTGAAAGCGGTTTTTGGAATATCGGCATCGCGGACACGCAATTGGTGATAACCGGATCGGAGGTCAATCTTTGAATAACAACTCGACCCTTGAAGTTGGTTGAACAAATCATCGATTCGAGGAAGTGGATACCGGTTCTTGACAGTTAACTTGTTCAACTCTCGATAGTCGATACACATTCGAAAAGAACCATCTTTCTTCTTAACAAATAGGACCGGAGCTCCCCAGGGTGAAGAACTCGGCCTGATAAACCCTCGTTCCAGGAGTTCCTGTAACTGGGTGGACAGCTCCTGAAGTTCGGATGGAGCTAAACGGTATGGTGCTCGGGCCACCGACGCAGCACCTGGTACAAGATCGATTGAGAACTCAACCTGTCTTGGTGGTGGTAGACCAGGCAGTTCCTCAGGAAAGACTTCTGGAAAGTTTCGAACAATTGGAACATCCTCAAGTCGCTTCTCCTCCGACTTTTTCTCCATGATGTGCGCGAGGATTGCTGGATAACCCTTTTTCAGAAATTTCCGGGTTTTAAGACAAGAGATGATGTTAAGCCTCGTCCCTCCGGTCTCCCCCTGTATGACTAGGGTTCTACCGACGGCGAGAGGTATGCGAACAATTTTGTCATGGCAAATGATTTCGGCACGATGTTTGGATAACCAGTCCATGCCTACGATGACATCGAAACTTCCTATCTCAATAGGCATAAGATCTATGGAGAAGATTTCGTTGGCTAGATTTAAAGTGCAATTAGGTATCACACTATCGGTTTCTATCAGTTTGCCATTTGCTAACTCTACGGTGTACTTAATGTCTAAAGCAACAGGTGTAATGTCAAGTAGAGGGCAAAATTCATCGGAAATAAAACTCCTATCGGCACCAGTATCAAACAGTATGGAAGCAGTTAAGTTATTGAGGAGGAACATACCCGTGACCACATTCGGATCCTGACGGGCGTCCCCTGAGTTGATCACGAATGCGCTACTTTTGGTGTTGTTGTTGTTGCGGTGGTTGTTGTTGTTGCCCTTGTTCTTCAATTTTGGGCAAGAATCCCTAAAGTGTCATGGGTTTCCACATTCGTAGCAGGACTTAGGTTGTCGGGTATTTTTGTCAGAGGGGTTGTTGTTGGATTTGGGGGCTCTGCAATCCTTAGTCAAATTCCCGTACCTCCTGCAGTTGTTGCAAGGGGGGTTGCACTGACCAAAGTGGTGGTAGTTGCACTTGGGACAATAAGGTCTGTCCCCGGTGTAGCTGCGGTTGGATTCAGAGTTGGTGTTGTAGACTTGGATGGCGTTGTTTTTCTTGTTTGAGTTGTGGTGGTGTTCAGTGGATTTGCGTTTGTTGTTGTTGGAGGATGAGGTGTTGGAGGTCTCACGGCTGACAACTAGAGCCATGAGTTCGTGGGCCAATCGAATGGCACTCTCGGTGGTGGTTGGTTTGGATGAAGCGACATTTCCCTGAATGTTCTCGGGAAGTCCACGAATGTATTTCTTAATGCCCTTACTTTCTGGTTCGACCAAACCCGGGCATAATAGGGCAAACTGCTGAAACTTGGTGGTATATTCAGCAACATCATTTCCCTGCACCTCCAGATGCCAGAATTCTTCCTCCAGCCTGTGCAATTCTTCTTCAGGACAGTACTTTTCTGTCAGCTTCTTCTTCAGTTCGGCCCAAGGAAGTCGATTTGCAACCTCAAGGCCTACAGAGTTTGCGTGGGTTTTCCACCACGTGAGTGCACCTTCCTGAAAGGTGTAAGCAGCGAATTTGACTTTGTTGTTCTCAGTACAGTCGCAGAGACTGAACACAGATTCCATACGCTCAATCCAACGGATCAAGCCAATGGCACCTTCCGTGCCCTTGAAATATAGTGGTTTACAGCTAAGGAAGTCCTTATAGGAGCAGGGTTTGGGTGGTGGAGTATTGGTTGCTGTGTCCTCGCTACCGGGTGGTGTTCGGGTAGCCAAGGCTTCGGTCACACTGCGGGCAATTATTCCCGCGATCTCAGCTTCGCTAAGGGTAATTTGACGACGAGGAGGCATGATGCTGAGTAAGAAAGAACAAGGAAATGAAATAAGATACTAGTCCGAGTATGATGAACTAGTGGCGTGTTTGTCAATTCGAGGCACAGCGTTAGAGAAAAAGAGGCCTATATTCATATAATATAATATAGCCTAAAGTTGTAATGAGGTCTACTCATGTAAATATATGTATATCACATAATAACCTATTGAGTGTCTAGCACAGACGTGTTTTGAGTCCCGTTTCTCTCGAGGTCAGAGTCAGCTAATGCATTCCTGTTCAACATAACTTTTTCAGATTTCACATCATCTTTCTCTAATTGTACATAGTTGATCAGGCTATGTTAAATTAAAGTCGTATGATGTAATCCATGAACTAGTCATAACTAATAAGGAATACTGCCTAACGGTCATAGTCTAGGCCCACTAAATGCAACCTAGTTCACTATAACCTTAGGCTCTGATAATAATCTGTGACACCCCCAAATTTAAAGATTTGCGGAAGCTCGATTTGGGTGTCACTAATCAATATACAAAGCACATAAGATATAATGAACGACCACTATATGCGTCGTTTTAAACTTGTATAGATAAAGTAAATGTTTACATCAAAATATAGTTACATTAGCTCGGTTTCCTGAAATTGAGAGATTACATAGCATAATTACTTTTACAAAATATAATAATGCAGTCCAATCTCTAGTTGTATGTATGCTGACTCGAGCTAATAATTCCTGCTTGTGCAGCCAAACTACTGCTGGGTACCTGTGATAAATACTAAAATGGGTCAGCGAAAACGCTGGTGAGCTCACAGGTTTGTATGTCAATGTATAGTTGTCAGAACCGCAAGATTTATATTGAATTTAAAATGCAATTAAGCAAAATAGAAGTTATACTGTCCATGAGCACATAGTCTGAGCTTAACTTGATTTGTCAGGCCCAATTAAGGAAACCTAACTTGAAATGCCTCCTACGAGTGCCTAATCAACACTCGTCTTCCCAAATGCTAATACATCCGTTTGACCGGTTAGTGCGTGCTAACCCGGATGAGGATTGTCAATCCCATATGATATCATATACTAACATTCACGCTATAAAATACTAGAGACTATGCTTATGGAGGACTTTAAATTGATTAGCTTGAAACTCATGTAGTATTTGAAGTTTGGCACTTGCGTTCTACTTGTAAAACAAAATCGAGTAGTAATATCACACCCCTAGTTGTAAAGCAGTGAAAATGGGGCTATGAAACTCACCTGGTTCTTGAAGTGTTTAACTTAATAAACTTGAAGTAATTAGCTGTGAGTTGGTGTCCAAAGACTTGAAACCTGAATGTGTCCACGACACTTAAATTGTCATTAATTGTATTGGTATCCCGAAAGACTACCATTTGAATTGTTTGTCTAACTTAATGTCCAAATTACCCCGATTTGGTTGATTGTTTTGTTACAAGTTACTACGACTTGTTTGAATAAATTGGTACAAGTTACAACGACTTGTTTGAATAAGTTGATACAAGTTACAACGACTTGTTTGAATAAGTTGGTACAAGTTGCGACGACTTGTTTGATTGAATTTTCTAAGTTTCAACGACTTAGTTGATTTAATTGTGTATTTGAAAGTGTGTACGACCCGTTGGTGACGGTTGTAACGATAGTTCTAAAATGTTATTATATTGTTGCTACAGTGAATTGCTACAGTAAAATTTGACTTTTCTACAGTAACTTTGACTTTGCAAATTTTGAGGTTTGAAGATTCTGTTTTGTGCGACGTAGCCTGCGACGTTGGGTGCGACGTCGCAGATCCGGACTGCGACGTTGGGCACGGCGTCGCTATGTGCGACTTTCGCAATTTAATGCGACGTTGTACGTGGCGTCGCTATAGGCGACGTAGTTGATTTCTGCGACGTAAGGGTTTACGTCGCTAAGTGCGACGTCCGCAATTTGATGCGACGTAGAGTGCTGCGTCGCTATATGCGACGTTGAGGATATAGTGCGACGTAGGTCGCTGCGTCGCATTTGCTCCAGGCCAAATGCGACGTACGGGGTCTGATCGGAATTTCAACCTCAAAAACGCATTTTCCGGCCATCGATCGGCATAATATTTTTACCCATCCCATTTTAGGACATTACAAGGTTATACAAACAACTAGCAAGTTATAAAACTTAAAACGAGAGTTTTTGGAGTTGTGTCGGAAACTTACAAATCGCCGAAATGAAATTCCGGAAAGGTAGGATTGTAGATCGTCGCGAGGTGGTCGTTTATTTCCAAAGGGGCTTGAAGATCCGAGGTTGTTTAGTATGTTTATTTTGTGGTTTTAGTTGATTTTGGTTGTGATGAAACTTGAGAGAAAATGAAAGAGGGAGAGAGAAAGAAATAAGGAAATGAAAGAAAGTGGGGTGGGAATGGGAGGTTAAGCCCCCATTTTCGCTCCGCGTTTCCGCTCCGTGCGGTGTTCGTTTGCTCCGTCGTTTAAACGTGAAATAATTATTTTAAATATTAATTGGTACGTTTTAAAATACAATTTATTACGCTATATTTTATTTAAATATTTTACTAATCACTTTATATTTGAATTATAAAAAGGTATGTTAATTTGTTTGCGCGTTTTACATTTTAAATTGTGTAACTTTCTGATTGTACGGTACGAATGAATACGAAGTATTATAATAATAATACTTTTGACATAAAAGCGTTATTTAATAAAAGTTGGTCCCAACATCCGTATTTATTGTATCGAAATTCATTCGATTTGAAACTTGTACGATTTAAACAAACCGTATAATTGTAGATATATATTCAACAATATATATAATAATTGATACATTAATTAGCCTAACACAGAACTAATTACATGTATTAAAACTTGATTAGGCACTAAATTCTAGTCCTAAATTGACGGTTGTCACAGCACTGCTGTAGCATTAACAGGGGCTGCAGCCTTGCCTCTGTTAGGCTTATTTATCAACACATGACCTGTACCACTGTTCCTATTATTTTTAGGATTGTAGTAACAGTCCTGTTGAAGATGATTATATCTACCACAAATAAAACATGACTTTCTTTTCACACATTCAAACCCATTACCCAACCTTTGTGAAACCAATTGGTTCCAATTTCTTTGATTACCCCTGGGAATGGATTTATTCACATTACCTGCAGTATGTAACTTAGACTTCTTTGATTTACATGTACACTTATCACACTCAGATTTCAACTTGTCTTTTGATTCAGTATTGACCTTTTTGTGTACATACCCTAAACCTGAACTAGCCTTCTTGGTTTTCCTGACTTGATCTATTTGAGCTTTTGCTTTCTCAACAAACATCTTTTTACCCTCTTCTAGTTTAGTACTATTAAGTTCAGAAACTAGACCAGTAATAGGCTTAACACAATCATCCACAGAATTACCACTAGATGAGCTATCACTATCACTCTCATCTTCCTCAGTCCAATCAGATACCTCAACTTTATCAAAATTCACATTATCAGCACAATTAACAACTGGATCTACCTTTTTAACCTCCTCAGACACACCTACCTTAAGTTTTTCTAAGTCAAACTCAAATTTAGATGGGAAGTAAGTATGATTATAAGGTGGGGGTACAGCATTAAGGTTGTAACCTAATCCAAGTTTTAATTTATCATGAATTTGAGACTTGATTAAGTTTTGAACACCTTTTGAAGCATTTTCCAATTCATCAACTTTCAATTTTATTGACTCTTTATCAGAAATTGCCTCAGCCAACTTTGCACTTAGCATATCAACTTTTGTTTGTAAAGCTTTCTTTTCCCAATTCAGATATTTAATATCTAAGTGAAATTGTGATTCATTCTTTTCAAAAGCTTTTATCTGTCTTTCTAAGTTTTCAATGGCTAAAGTTGAATGTTGACTCTTTTCCACACAAGCTTTTAATTCATTACACACAACCAGATTATGATCCCTATAAAATTTAACCATTTTCTTACATGCAGGAGAACATAATTTAGATTGTACCTCATATGGAATGTCTGAAGGCTCTGGTTCTTCTGTGACAGCCATCAAAGCTTGATTCTGAACTACAAGCTCTTCTTGGTCACTCCAGTCAAATCCTCCCATCCCATCTTGTGCAACCAATGAATCAGAAGTGGTGTTCTGAACAGGTACCAATCTTCTTTGTGGAGCAGAACTATTTCTCATAATACCATTCTGAGATCCTCCAGCCTGTGTGCTCTTGCATTCTCTAGCAAAGTGTCCCATCTTGTGACAGTTGAAGCACTCCACCTTGCTCTTGTCAAATCCAGCTACACCATCTCTCTTGTAAGTGAAGTTTCTGTTCCCAGACCTCTGCATAAACCTTTTTGCCCGGATAGTAATCATAGCCATCTGCCATCTCAAATCCATCTCTTCAAGATCTTCTTCATTAACCTGTTCCAAATCCTCTGTTGTTAATGATGAATTAACATGACTCGCAAAGAAGGCTTCCAAGATATTATCATTAGCACCAGATGTGCTACAGCTACCAGATTCACCAACAGACACAAAAGCAGCATTGTTAGAGCTACTATTGGACTGTTTCAGAGCCATCACCTCAGGCTCAAAGTTCCTCAGATCATTGTATAGATCTTCAATCTCCTTTTCTTCAAGATCTGCACTTTGTCTAAGTCCCACAGTATACATATTCCAATATGTGCCTAATGATCTTAGAAACTTCCTATTCAAATCATCTTTATCAACCTTAACATTGTGATTCTCAAGATCACCCACAAGCTTTTGAAATCTATCAAAAGTCTGAGTCAGAGTTTCAGACTTTACACCTGCAAAGTTTTCAAACTGTTGTTTGAGAAGAGATCTCTTATTCTTCTTGGTGTTATCATTACCACCAAATCTCTTAACAATTGCTTGCATAAGAACCTGAGCATCTTCACAGTTTTCAAACTTCCTTTGATACTCATTAGGAATAGACAAAAGTAGAGTACTTAATGCCTTCCACTCTGTTGCTCTTTCTTTTCTCTCTGCATCAGTCTTTGGTGGTGGTCTTTCTTCCTTTTTACCATCTGCATCCTTAGTATAAACTGGTCCATTAGTAACCACCTCCCACATCATATAATCAGTCAGCAACATGTATTGTCTAATCCTAGTCTGCCATAGCTCAAACTCATCGGGTTTGAGCATGGGGATTTTTGTAGCTTGAATACCTTCCATTGTTTCAGTAGACATGTTGTTGTTTGTTGAAAAAGCTGCAAAATTTAATTACCTTCTTCAAGATCAAAGTAATACCAAGCTCTGATACCACTTGATGATCCCAGCTAGAGATCTTAGTATGTATTACTTTGATTGATTATTAATAAGCTTGCGGAATAGTTTATTAATAACTTGAAGAACAAACTTGTATATAACAGAATATCTAACCAAAAGCTTCAATATTATTAACAATAATACGAACACACAATTTGTGTTAGGGTTTACAACCTTGAAGCTAATAACTAGAATGAATTCGTCACACTCTAGGGTTTTACAGGATCTCTATTTATAACATATAGAGTCCTTTACAGAATCAAACTATTATGGAATCATATCTATTCCATAATTCTCTCTATTCAACTATATCTAACCAACAGTGGTTATCTATATCACTAACAGGGGTAGTACTCGTATATTATCAACAGTGGTTGAGTACTTAATACAAAATACAAACTACACACTAACAGTGGCACTGTTAGACAAACTACTTGGCAGCGGCAGCTACTAACTAGCAGTGGCAACTACTAACAGTGGTAGTACTTCTAACAGCGGCACAATACTTGTATTCTGAGCAAATCTAGCAGTGTCTCAGTTCTCAACAATATGTGGGAAATACTTAGACTATAATCCCCTGAAAGGTGAGCTAAACCTCGCAGGTTAAAGTAACACGACCTAACCCTATAACCAAACCACAACCAAAACTTATGTTTCTTGCCTGAAGGACAGTTAAGTATACGCTCCATCCACAGGAGGGTCGTCACGGCAATAGTACTATTCGTATACTCAGTGGCTAGAGTCACCTAGCTAATGGTTATAGTCTGCATGACATACGGTCTTTCATGCACACATCTCAAGTCTGGTCCGTACTAGGATTTGTTGTCTAATTCCCAAAACAGTTGTGAAATAATATTTCATATCAAACAGTTGTATAAAGCAAATAAAGCATTTATATAATTTGCTGCATGTGTTTAGCATGCAGTTTCTATGTTTACACCCCTATGTTTAAAAGCATAAAACATTGCAAAGTAGGGGCTGTGAACTCACTGTAGTTTGCTCGGTATGAAAGCTAGCAGCCAAACAGATAATTGCCCAAGGTATGTTAACCTATATACAATAAATATATTAACATAAGTACGTTTGATTTGTTTTAATCACTTATGTTAACAGTTTGTTTGTTTGAAGAAATGGTTGATTTCTTAATAATATAAGTCGTTGAATTTAGTTGTGATATTGTTTTGACAGATTGTTATTATTTCTCATATCGTACACTCGTTAAGTGTACAAACCAATATGTAATTGTCTATTTAACGGAAGGTCGTTTTGTTTCATTCGTATATATATATATTTGTGAATATATATTCTTAGGTGTCGTATGCATATATGTTTAATAATTACATTGTTTACGTATATCAAAATATATATAAGTTTTCATTTGTTTAAGAAAACGTACACGTTTGTGTCTATATATATCGTGTGTTCTCGTATATATTTATATATATTGTAATACGTTGTTTCGTATTTTAAAAAGGTTGCAAGTTTTATTTATCATAAAACTTAGATTGTTTTATAAAACGAATATCATTTGTTTTTAATATCACTACGTTTGTTTAGTAAGTCTTGAATATCCCGATAATGTAATCGTATTCAAATCGTATAGTTCATAAAGTCCGTACATATATGTGTTATATATATATACTTATATATCGTTTGTTCGTACGAATTTAAATAAGTCCAAAGTCCGTGTTTCGGTTTCGTCTTAGTGAGATGTTACTAACAATAGTTTGTTATGTCTTGATAATGTCCCTTAATTATTATATTCGTTATCGGAATCGTTTGTATATATAAAAAAAATAAAAGTCAAAGTTGTTGACCAGGTGGGGAATCCGCCGGATTCTATCTAGTTTTTATGTGTTATGCACCTAGTTTTACCATTATGCACCTAGTTTTACCATTATGCACCTGGTTTTACCATTATGCACCTAGTTTATATGGTGATCAGCCGGGTCCTTTTACCCAGCCGCCGGATCGGGTCAAAATGAGGGGAATCCGCCGGATTCACCACGAATCCGCCGGATTCGTTTGGTTTTCAGCAGAGGATCCGCCGGATCCAACTCGTTTCAGTCCCCTGTTCGTGTCTGTTAACATATATACGTATGATTGCTTGGTCTCAATCTTTTATACATAAGTTCCAAATGTTTACAACAAGTTTATATGTCGTTTTCATAAGTTATTACGCCATTTTAACAAGTTTTTGTATATCGATTTTAGTTTTGTAGTTTTGGTTTTATAAACCATTTTTCATGATCAATTCATTAATCTTCAAGTTTTGTGTGTTATATACTTCGATTATGATGTATTTACAAGTTATATAACGAATTTGAAGCAAAGAAATTAAAGATTAAAGAGTTCTCTTACAAAGTAAAAATGGTGAGAATGATGTTGAACGGATGATGATGATGTTGCTGGCCTTGGTGTTCTACTACTGCTACTCAGCTGCTGCTTCTGATCTTGGTGTTTCTCCACAGAAGAAGAAAAAGGGAGAAGTGATGGTGGTGATGAATTATTGAATGTGTGTGTGTATGAGTCGAATGATCACGGAGAAAGGAGGGAGTATTATTTCAAACGAGTATGGCTAGTTACAGAGACGGTCTCTTAATTATTGAAGTTAGGTGCCAGTTTTGGTACCTCAATTTCGAGTACGGGTATAATTATAGCAATATAAAAATAAACATTTTATATTTTTATTTTGTAGGTGTTCTCCCGGTTCGTTATTTACAATCAGAATAATGATGTTATCATTATTTTAAATAGATGTACAATTTTGTACATTTTACTGCGCGCATATAATTGAGCGCCAAATTTCAGTTAATTTAGGATTTCATATTTTGAGGTAATGTTCTAAATACCTTACAACGTGTTAGAAAAATAACACTTTTCAGATTTGGACCTTTTATGTACATTTTAGAATTGTTTCTGTTCGTTTATAATACGTTTTATGTTAAACGGATTTTTAGACCATTTTATCTATTTGTTATAGATATATAAATACTCGTAATTAATAATTGAGTTATTAATAACTTTTGTATCACGAACTTTTGTTATTTATTTTTGTCGGGTTTGTTCCGATATATTTGTACGCGATTATTATTAATCACATAATTTGTAATACTTTATATTTTAAAGTACTGGGCTTGCTAGGCTTACATCACATCAAAAAGTTTTGTTAAAACTTAACCAGGAAATTAGCGTAAGAATGCACATGCTTAAATGTTAATTAATACCTAATTTGGAGAGTTGTCACATTCTCCCCCTGTTAGGGAAATCTCGTCCCGAGATTTAATTTGTGTCGTGAGTCGTGGTCACGGGTTCAAATAGGTGTGGGTATTTCTTGCGCATTTCATCCTCACGTTCCCATGTAGATTCTGTACCGCGTTTTGAGTTCCATCGAATCTTGACTAGTTCGATCCGACTGCGTCGGAGTTTATGTGTTTTCCGATCAATTATTTCGATGGGTTCCTCCACAAAATTGAGTTTTGCATCAATGAAAACTTCGTCAGGAGGGATAATTAGTGTCTCGTCCGATAGACACTTTTTAAGGTTACTCACATGAAACGTGTCGTGAATATTACTAAGTTCTTGCGGCAGTTTAAGCTTATAAGCTACAGGACCAATCCTTGCTAGGATTTCAAATGGTCCAACATATCGTGGGTCCAGTTTACCGCGTTTTCCAAATCGTACAACTCCTTTCCAGGGAGATACCTTGAGTAGGACTTTGTCACATACTTGAAACTCCAAAGGTTTCCGTCTATTGTCTGCATAACTCTTTTGTCGGTCACGCGCCGTTTTCAATCGATTAAGCACTTGAGATATTTTGTCCGTTGTCTCTTGGACTATCTCAGGACCTGATAGCTGTCTGTCGTCCAACTCTGCCCAACAGAATGGCGATCGGCACTTGCGTCCGTACAACGCCTCAAAAGGTGCCATTTGTATACTCGTATGATAACTATTGTTGTACGAGAATTCGGCTAAGGGGAGATGAATATCCCAGTTTCCCCCAAAATCTATCACACATGCTCGTAGCAAATCCTCGAGCGTCTGTATTGTTCGCTCGCTTTGACCATCGGTTTGTGGGTGGTAGGCAGTACTCATGTTGAGTCTAGTGCCCAATGCTTGTTGCAGTGTTTGCCAGAAGCGAGAGGTGAAACGTGCATCTCTATCAGAGATGATAGATAATGGAACTCCATGTCTAGAAACAACTTCTTTTATGTAGATTCTAGCCAGCTTTTCCATCTTATCTGTCTCTTTGATGGCTAGAAAGTGAGATGATTTTGTCAGTCGGTCGACAATCACCCATATGGAATCCATCCCAGATGATGTTTTCGGTAGCTTCGTGATGAAATCCATCGTGATGTGTTCCCATTTCCATTTGGGCAACTCAGGTTGTTGCAAAAGTCCGGACGGCTTTTGGTACTCAGTCTTAACTTTTGCACAAGTCAGACATCTACTAACATAGGTGGCAATGTCTCTTTTCATGCCAGGCCACCAATAAAATCCTTTCAGATCGTGGTACATCTTATCAGCACCAGGATGTATCGAGTAATTGGACTTATGAGCTTCGTCCAATACTAGGTTACGTAGCTCATCAACACAAGGAATCCAAATTCGATTCATGAAGTACAATACTCCGTTTTCCTTAGACTCCAGTTGCTTCTCCATCCCTTTGAGGGATTCGTTCTTCATACGTTCTGGAGTAAAGGCCGCTTGTTGAGCATCACGAATTTGGGTAATAAGATCCAAGTGAATTGTCAGTCCTAAGGCTCGAACTCTTCGAGGTTTTACTCGTTCCTTACGACTCAAGGCATCCGCTACTACATTAGCTTTGCCTGGATGGTACTTGATTTCACAGTCGTAATCATTCAACAGTTCAACCCAACGTCTTTGTCTCATGTTGAGTTCTTTCTGATCAAATATATGTTGGAGACTTTTGTGATCAGTAAAGATCGTACACTTCGTACCGTATAGGTAGTGTCTCCAAATCTTAAGGGCAAAAATGACTGCTCCTAGCTCTAAGTCATGCGTTGTATAGTTCTTCTCGTGAATCTTCAATTGACGAGACGCGTAAGCAATGACTTTGTCGTTTTGCATTAACACGCAACCTAATCCTTGATGTGAGGCATCACAGTAGACAACAAAGTTTTCTACTCCTTCTGGTAATGATAGGATAGGTGCGGTGCTCAATTTCTCTTTCAGCAGTTGAAAAGCATTCTCTTGCTTCTCGCCCCAATCAAACTTCTTGTCTTTTTGCGTTAGGGCGGTAATTGGTTGAGCTATCTTCGAGATTCTCAATGAATCTTCGGTAGTAACCGGCTAGCCCAAGGAATTGTCGTATCTCAGTTGGGGTTTTTGGGGCTTCCCAATTCTTAATTGCCTCAATTTTGGATGGGTCCACGTGAATTCCTTTGTTATTGATCACGTGACCAAGGAAATGAACCTCACGCATCCAAAATTTGCATTTAGAGAACTTTGCATAAAGCTTCTCTTTCTCCAGTAATTCAAGAATCAGCCTCAGATGTTGTCCATGGTCTTCCTTCGTTCGCGAGTATATCAAAATATCGTCAATGAACACTATGACGAACTTATCCAAGTAAGGTTTACATACTCTATTCATTAGATCCATGAACACTGCTGGCGCATTCGTTAGCCCAAACGACATAACTAAGAACTCATAATGACCATATCGAGTCTTAAACGCAGTCTTAGGGATATCCTCATCCCGTACCTTCAGTTGATGGTAACCAGATCTCAAGTCGATCTTTGAGTAATAACTTGACCCTTGCAGCTGGTCAAACAAATCATCGATACGTGGCAATGGGTATCGGTTCTTGATGGTCACTTTGTTCAGTTCTCGATAATCGATACACATCCGCATTGATCCATCCTTCTTTTTGACGAACAAAACCGGAGCTCCCCACGGTGAAAAGCTCGGTCGGATGAATCCTAAATCCAATAGTTCTTGTAACTGTATAGACAGTTCCTGCATTTCTGATGGAGCTAGACGGTAAGGCGCACGAGCAATTGGTGCAGCTCCCGGCACTAAGTCGATATGAAATTCAACCTGCCGTGGAGGTGGTAACCCTGGTAGCTCGTCAGGAAATACTCTTGGGTAGTCGCGTACTACGTCCACGTCGTCTATGCGTCGCTCCTCGGGTTTCTTATCCACAACATGTACCAAAAATGCTTGGTAACCTTTTCGTAGATACTTATTTGCCTTCATGCATGTAATCGTTTTCACCGCACGATTACTCTTTTCTCCTTGAATCTTCAACATTTCTCCTGACGGTAAAGGTAACCGTACAATCTTCTCATGACAGATGATTTCCGCGCGGTTCAGTGACAACCAATTCATGCCAACCACTATATCGAAGCTCCCTAGTTCTACCGGTAGTAAGTCTATTTTGAAAGAATGACCTTCTAACGTTAAGGTGCATCCTGGTACTATTTCTCCTGATTCAATCAACTTACCATCGGCTAGCTCTACAGTATATTTGTTATCTAGCTTAAGGGATTCGATCTCTAATAGTGGTCTAAACTCAGTGGACACAAAGCTTAAATCAGCACCGGAATCAAATAACACAGAAGCAAAGTGGTTGTTTACAAGAAACGTACCAGTGACTGTGTTAGGATCCTGACGTGCCTCTGGTGCTCCTAACATGAACACGCGTCCACGAGCTGGCTGGTCATTGTTGTTGTTTGCCCGATTGTTGTTGTTATTGGATCGGTTGTTGTTGTTTCCACGGTTGTTTCCATTGTTGTTGCGGTTACGAGCGTTGTTGGCGTTACGGTTTTTATTATTGAGTCGAGGGCATCGGTTTCGATAATGCCTCGTGTCGCCACATTCAAAACAACCCTGGTTTTGGCGAGCAGTGTTTCCCTTAGGGGTAGGGTTTACCTTACAGTTTTAGGTTTTGTGACCCCATCCCTTACAGCTGTCGCAAAACCAACACTCACCCTCATGGTGTTTGCTACACTTATCACACTTAGGTTTGTTACCCAAGTATGGCTTTGGTTCCACAATAGTGGCAGCGTAAGACTTAGGATTTCCAGATCCTTTCTTGTTGGATTGACCCTAACGGTCATTCCACTTACGCTTCTTACCTCCAGAACTACCAGCTTCAGCACTGCTCGGCTCAACCTTGGCCGGCACAGTTTTCTGTGTCAGCGTCCCCATTCTAACTGCTTCATCAGTCAAACTCTGCGCCAGAGTAACAGCGCTCCTGAAGGTGTCAGGTTTGGAGGACGTAACTAAACTCCTGATCTGCGGTGCTAGTCCATACACATAGCGTTCAATGCGCTTGTACTCTGGTGTTACCATATGTGGCACAAGACGAGCTAGTTCTTGGAACCTGGTTGTATAACCAGTGACATCAGCACCAATCATAGCAATGTTCCACAGCTCAGTCTCAATTTTCTGCATCTCACTGCGGGGGCAGAATTCTTCCATCATCATACGCTTCAATGTTTCCCATGTCATGGAATAAGCAGCTGGTCGTCCCATCGACTGGACTTGACTGTTCCACCAAGTCAAAGCTTTATCAGCTAGTGTGCAGGCGACATATTTCACCGCAGTGTCTGGTAGACAATCACTGATGTCCAACACAGAATCCATCTTTTCTATCCAGTGTATGATACCAATAGCACCTTCAGTGCCACAGAAAGGAGGTGGTTTACATGCCTGAAATGTCTTATATGAACACCCTCGGCAGGTATTCACAACAGTCTCAGCATTAACAGGGGTCGATCCACTGTTATTAATCCCATTCTCACGGTTTCGACTTGCCTCATACTCGGCAATACCTTCAGCAATGCGTCTAGTAATCATCTGCTCAGTAGTTTCCACAGTGTTAGGTGGCGGAATGGTTTCAGGTGTAAGGGGTACAGTTGTCTTCTGACTGTTCCTAGTAATTCTTCGTTTTGGCAGCATGATTCAGTTCTGCGATGAATAAAATGCAGAAGTCAATGCCAAGATAATGAATGTGATGAGCAAGATTTCACATTGTCTATCAAATGAATAGTATGGAGAATTTGAAAGAACAAGGTTTCACATTGTATGTCGCACGATTTTGAAATACCCACATGTACTTTGTACAATATAATCACGTTGGCCAGGCGTCATTATATAATGCCAAATACATATTTCTTTTCATCATCGTTCAAGCGCAATCAATGTTTTAGGGAGTTCAAGATAAAATCAATAATTCAAAGTGTAGTAGGTTTTTTTTAAATTTACAAGAAATGGTTTCAACGATTACTAAATGATAACTTTTCCATCATACGTACATAGGAATGAATGTAATAAACACGAAATTTCGAATCGGACCTAAGTTATAATATACATTAACTGAACATTCTTACATTGTTTCATACAAAACATGATGGAATCTTCTATATCCATCAAGAGGAGTTTTCAGTACAACACGAGTTGATACAGTACTAATTTGACTAAACTTAGCTATACCTAGATCTTAACAAAATAATTATATTCCTACGACAGTTCTTCATCAGTTCATTATTAAGCTATCTTTAGCTATGTTCTCTGTCGCAGTGTAGATTTTTCACTTTTACTCCTGATTCAGATTGGGAGAGAAGTAGCGGGTTTCCAGCATAGTTTTGTATCGCAGAGTCGGATAATAGTCCAGATCATACCCAGTTGAGCATTTGCACAGACGTTTGATCCAAGACTTAACTCTTTTATTGCGATTACTAGCCACTTTCTTCCAGAATCGTATTTTATCCTTAACTCGGACAATCATAGGCCTCTTTAGGATTCTCAATTCTAGCTCACGGTTCCTACATTTGAACACAAGCTCCCAATTTTGACCATCCAATCTTTCAGCCTGGTCTCGTACTCTTTCGTACTCCTCTATGTCGACCATGCCGACTTGATGGTTTTCAATTTCTTCTTCCACAAGTTCCACTATTGGAATTGTTTCGGTATCGACATATACATATTGTATCTGCTCGTCGATGGTTATGTCCTCATCTGATGAGTATTCACTTATGACAGGTTCTGCCATTTTTCCAGTTTCGAGAGATCTATAGGTTACAAAGACATATTTCAGTATCCATAGTTATGTAGTCTCTATTGTCAATCCATAATTCAATCACAATGCACAGTAACATAAACAATAATAATAAACTAGACACATATGTCATATCATATAACTGATCATAGTTAGTTCACAAGTTTTTATACAAAACAGGATGGGTCTTTCCTAGATACCCATCGATCCAAAGACTAATCAAAGCATGACGGGTCTGTCTACACACCGTCGATCCAAATGATATACAAAACATGACAGGTCTGTCTATACCCGTCGAACCAAAGTTCCAAGTCTAATACATAGTATATACAATCCTAAGTAGGCACAACCCGCCCTACATAGGTCTAACGGAAATACGGTAGAAATGATCCCACGGCTGTCCTCAACACAGCCATCACCACACAAGCACCAACCACAAGCCCTGCAATCCTAACACGTCTCTCAAGTGCCCTCACACGAGCACGTGCGGACTCAGCTATCTTCTGGGCAGTAAACACGTGGTTCAACAGAGAGTGGTGACGCTCATGCATACCAGCCATGTCCCCAAACAGACGGGAGACCTCATCCTGTACCTGTCCAAGGTGAGAACCCCTGCTAGAAGTAATACAGAACAATGTACGCATAACAGCGACTAATGTAGGGAGAGTCTGCTCTATCGGCTCTCCAGTGGTAGGCAGTGGTGCTGGGGGTCGTGAGGACTCTCCTGTCTTAAATGTGGAGGGAAAACCCTCTAATGACCTCCAGTGCCTCAACATAGGAGTCATCCACTCTAGGTGAGCAAACCTGGGTGCTCTCAGTGGAGACTCAACAGACTCGTCCGCCGGTGCTAACGGACCAGTAGGAAGATCTCGGACACACATCCTCGGTGTCCTCCTAGACACAGGCCTGCGAGAAGTCTCAGCGGCCTGATGGTGAATACCTGTAGTAGTAGAGGTAGCCTCATGTGCTGTCGGGGGTGGCGCAATGTAAGCTTCACTAGTGTCATCCGACATTTCTCTCAAATGAACAGATGACTCATCCTCTACAGTGATCGCGGGACCCTCAAAAGTAGCCTCGGTCGGCTCTTCATCCGAAGCATAAACATGGTAAAGTGATTGACTAGACATACTGTGACAAGGGAAATTTTGTGTGGCGTGTCAGTCGTATGTTAGATGTATGCAAACGTATGTATGTATGAATGCATGAATGTTCTAGCCAAGGCTATAGTCTAGGTCTCTAAGGTTTTCAGTCACCTAAAGACTTCTAGTTCGCTATAACCAATGGCTCTGATACCAAGTCTGTCACACCCCCAAAATCCATAATTGTGTTTATTTAATGTTTAGCGGAAGCAAGTTATAATTAGCGGAAGCATCATGTGTAAACAGTTTAACAGCGGGGGTGATGACGTTACAATTGTGCATTCACTGTATCAGAGCATATGATCATACAGAACATAATAAATAAAGGATTCCAATTTAAAATAGTTATTACAAAAGTAATACGACTATGTAAGTCGTACAGTAGTAATAGAGTTTAAAACATTTAGGTTTTACAATACATATGTTAAGATAAGATTTCATGAGTATAACTGCAATGTCTGCAGTAATACAGAGGAAATCCTTAAAAGCTGTCCCAAAATATGTGGCATCCTAAGTAGTCCAGGGTTGTCCATCCTGAATGCATGCGATTCTTACTTACGTAGCTAATTTCCTGTAAAACATAGAAAGAAAGTAGTCAGCAAATATGTTGTGTGAATTCACAGGTTTTGTATAAGTATGTGGTATGTTAAACCATTTATGTTTGTATTGTTGAAATGTTATTCAATAAATAAATGTTTGCAGGTTTTGCAAAATATATGTTTGTAGGGATAGTTACCCTAAAATATAGTTTTATGTGGGTTGTTACCCAAAATGTATGTCTGGTGTTTCACCAGTATATAAATATAACCAGTAAGTATACCGGTATAAAACAGTTGTAGGATACGTTCATCCTAAATAATATGTGGGAAATACTTAGACTATAATCCCCTGAAAGGTGAGCTAAACCTCGCAGGTTAAAGTAACGCGACCTAACCCTATAACCAAACCACAACCAAAACTTATGTTTCTTGCCTGAAGGACAGTTAAGTATACGCTCCATCCACAGGAGGGTCGTCACGGCAATAGTACTATTCGTATACTCAGTGGCTAGAGTCACCTAGCTAATGGTTATAGTCTGCATGACATAAGGACTTTCATGCACACATCTCAAGTCTGGTCCGTACTAGGATTTGTTGTCTAATTCCCAAAACAGTTGTGAAATAATATTTCATATCAAACAGTTGTATAAAGCAAATAAAGCATTTATATAATTTGCTGCATGTGTTTAGCATGCAGTTTCTATGTTTACACCCCTATATTTAAAAGCATAAAACATTGCAAAGTAGGGGCTGTGAACTCACTGTAGTTTGCTCGGTATGAAAGCTAGCAGCCAAACAGATAATTGCCCAAGGTATGTTAACCTATATACAATAAATATATTAACATAAGTACGTTTGATTTGTTTTAATCACTTATGTTAACAGTTTGTTTGTTTGAAGAAATGGTTGATTTCTTAATAATATAAGTCGTTGAATTTAGTTGTGATATTGTTTTGACAGATTGTTATTATTTCTCATATCGTACACTCGTTAAGTGTACAAACCAATATGTAATTGTCTATTTAACGGAAGGTCGTTTTGTTTCATTCGTATATATATATATTTGTGAATATATATTCTTAGGTGTCGTATGCATATATGTTTAATAATTACATTGTTTACGTATATCACAATATATATAAGTTTTCATTTGTTTAAGAAAACGTACACGTTTGTGTCTATATATATCGTGTGTTCTCGTATATATTTATATATATTGTAATACGTTGTTTCGTATTTTAAAAAGGTTGCAAGTTCTATTTGTCATAAAACTTAGATTGTTTTATAAAACGAATATCATTTGTTTTTAATATCACTACGTTTGTTTAGTAAGTCTTGAATATCCCGATAATGTAATCGTATTCAAATCGTATAGTTCATAAAGTCCGTACATATATGTGTTATATATATATACTTATATATCGTTTGTTCGTACGAATTTAAATAAGTCCAAAGTCCGTGTTTCGGTTTCGTCTTAGTGAGATGTTACTAACAATAGTTTGTTATGTCTTGATAATGTCCCTTAATTATTATATTCGTTATCGGAATCGTTTGTATATATAAAAAAAATAAAAGTCAAAGTTGTTGACCAGGTGGGGAATCCGCCGGATTCTATCTAGTTTTTATGTGTTATGCACCTAGTTTTACCATTATGCACCTAGTTTTACCATTATGCACCTGGTTTTACCATTATGCACCTAGTTTATATGGTGATCAGCCGGGTCCTTTTACCCAGCCGCCGGATCGGGTCAAAATGAGGGGAATCCGCCGGATTCACCACGAATCCGCCGGATTCGTTTGGTTTTCAGCAGAGGATCCGCCGGATTCTAAGGAGATCCGCCGGATCCAACTCGTTTCAGTCCCCTGTTCGTGTCTGTTAACATATATACGTATGATTGCTTGGTCTCAATCTTTTATACATAAGTTCCAAATGTTTACAACAAGTTTATATGTCGTTTTCATAAGTTATTACGCCATTTTAACAAGTTTTTGTATATCGATTTTAGTTTTGTAGTTTTGGTTTTATAAACCATTTTTCATGATCAATTCATTAATCTTCAAGTTTTGTGTGTTATATACTTCGATTATGATGTATTTACAAGTTATATAACGAATTTGAAGCAAAGAAATTAAAGATTAAAGAGTTCTCTTACAAAGTAAAAATGGTGAGAATGATGTTGAACGGATGATGATGATGTTGCTGGCCTTGGTGTTCTACTACTGCTACTCAGCTGCTGCTTCTGATCTTGGTGTTTCTCCACAGAAGAAGAAAAAGGGAGAAGTGATGGTGGTGATGAATTATTGAATGTGTGTGTGTATGAGTCGAATGATCACGGAGAAAGGAGGGAGTATTATTTCAAACGAGTATGGCTAGTTACAGAGACGGTCTCTTAATTATTGAAGTTAGGTGCCAGTTTTGGTACCTCAATTTCGAGTACGGGTATAATTATAGCAATATAAAAATAAACATTTTATATTTTTATTTTGTAGGTGTTCTCCCGGTTTGTTATTTACAATCAGAATAATGATGTTATCATTATTTTAAATAGATGTACAATTTTGTACATTTTACTGCGCGCATATAATTGAGCGCCAAATTTCAGTTAATTTAGGATTTCATATTTTGAGGTAATGTTCTAAATACCTTACAACGTGTTAGAAAAATAACACTTTTCAGATTTGGACCTTTTATGTACATTTTAGAATTGTTTCTGTTCGTTTATAATACGTTTTATGTTGAACGGATTTTTAGACCATTTTATCTATTTGTTATAGATATATAAATACTCGTAATTAATAATTGAGTTATTAATAACTTTTGTATCACGAACTTTTGTTATTTATTTTTGTCGGATTTGTTCCGATATATTTGTACGCGATTATTATTAATCACATAATTTGTAATACTTTATATTTTAAAGTACTGGGCTTGCTAGGCTTACATCACATCAAAAAGTTTTGTTAAAACTTAACCAGGAAATTAGCGTAAGAATGCACATGCTTAAATGTTAATTAATACCTAATTTGGAGAGTTGTCACACTAGTGTAGTGTCGTATAAGGTAGGAGTTTAATATCATGCGACACTTAGGAAGTGTCGGTAACAAGTGTCGGTATAAGGATGAGGGCGTCACTAAACTAGTGTCGGTATAAGTGTCGGTTCAATTATAGGCGTCACTTAGGCAAGTGACGTAACATAGTGTCGGTAAAGGTCCTGCGTCACTAATGAAGTGTCGGTACAATGTTTTATGCGGCACTCAGCAAGTGTCGCACGAAGTGTCGCATATCTGGGTTCGTCTATGCGACACTAACGTCTGATCGACGGATTTCGAGCCAAAAACATGTTTTCGGGTTTCCGTTTGGTCCGATTCTTTTACCCAACCCTTATATGAACATATTAAGCCTATATAAACCATAAACTAGTAAAAATGATAAAAAAACGAGAGATGTCGGGATTTGTCAGAAACTTACAAAATGCCGAAATGAAATTCCGGAAAGATAGGAAGGTAGATCGTGTTGTCGTGGTCACTTTTCTCCAAACGGCCTATATATTTCGTGGTCGTTTCGTGGTGTTATTTAGCGATTTTTGGTGATGGAGATGGTTTGGTGATTGGAGAGAAAAGAAAGAGGAAGAAAGAGAAAGAGGTGGAGAAAGTGAGGGAAAAAGAAGAAAGTGGGAGGTTTAACCTCCCATTTTTTATCTCCGTCAACGCGCCCCGTGCGGTGTTCGTTTTCTCCGTTGTTTAAGCGTTAAATATTTATTTTTCGCGTAATTATTCATCTAAAATACAAATCTTTGTTAAATAATTTAATTATATTATTTCGTCAAATCTTTACATAAATTTACGTATTTTGTTTTTAAGTCGCGCAGTTTCAATTGTACGAAATGGGACAATTTGAGAGTATTATTAAAAGGCTACTCCGAATGTCATAATGTTTTTAAATAGTGGCTCATGTTTATATTTAAAATGTTTCACCAACGTACGTATTAATCGAATAGAATTTCATTCTATTTAAATTGCGTACGATTTAAGTCTAATCGCTTATTCGTATATATTCAACAATATATATTTTGATACATTAATCAGCCTAACACAGAACTAATTACATGTATTAACAAAGAATTAGGCACTAATTCTAGTCCTAATTTGCCGGGTGTTACAAAACTGTATAAAAACACAACAGACTAATAAAAAAACATAGTGACATCGCTTAACCTCTTATATGGTATTTTTGCCATAATCTGATGTGGTGACAGAAGCAACATAGAAGTTTATAACCACATGCTTGTAATAGTTATTGCATTCAATCCAATTTAAATAATTGTTGGTTAAAGCTCACGAACTACTCACCACGATATTTTATCGAACATGTGTTACGCGCTTCATTAAACACCCTGTTATCAAACACATCAAGCATCTGAAAAGCATTAAAGCTCAGGAGATATTGGAACCTTATATAAAAGTTTAATCGCTAATCTTGCACGTTTATGACAGATGATCAAACCTTCAAACCTTTTTTGTAGTTATCGAATGAGGGTATGAAAGCGGTAGTTGCACGAAGCTCCAAAGATGCATGTCCTATTATCCAGATGATCATTTATGTAGTATATATATTGCTATATAAAGCACCCTAAAATCATGAAAGAAATCAAATTTAGCGCTCATACTAATATCAAATTGAAACTAATAAGTAAACTATTAAGGTAATTAATTATATGGAATTCCAGCTAACTTTGTACAAGCTATAAGCTTTATAACATAGCTAAATAGAAAAAAGGTGAAATTGAAGGCTAATCAATTAGCTTTCCAAATTGCAGTGTTGGCCAATTAGACCATCAAACACCTCAAACAACTATATAGATTCAGTTTGTGCGTTCCCCAAAAGAGTTTATGACCTTGTAGTGTAAAAGCTCACGAATAGTAATCGCCAAAGGAGTTAATGACACCTCAGAGCCCATAATATATCCTGATCCTACAAACATATTAGTACCAAATTTTTGTTGGCCTTCAATAGCAAAATGGAACACTGTCTTCGTTATAATGATAAAATTGTCCAAATTATTTGACTGCATCAATACTCAGTTTCTCATTTCAATCAAGATCTACTTCAAGTCTATTGTGAATGAAGTAGGATTTGGACATCATATTGCACCTCCAAAGCTTAATGAGTTATTGCAATCATAGCAATATGCAGTCATGCGATCAACAACAACTCCATGAGCAAAACTCTCTTCGGCTTAAGCTAGAGTCTGATTGCTTGAACCACCTCTTTATGCTTCCCCAACTGTTATCCCAAATCATAGTAAAACAATTAATTTCAATAAATCCACCAAACATAACTAATGAAAATTAAAAATCAAGGAGATTATAACATAACACAAGGAGAGCCTCTCATTTCATTTAAAGTAGATTCTCTTAATAGCAGGTTATAAATAAAGTATCGACTAATAATGCTTAATGCATCTTTGTAACACCCCGCAAATTTAAACGCGATTAATTACGTTAATCACTTGCATTATTAGGCTAATTCCCTACTTGAGTGAATTCACAACATATTTTAGAGGTAAGTCTAGCATAGCCCAACTAGTTAGTACGCGTAGTATTACATACTCGTAATTAGCTGTAATTACGTACAGAACAATTTGAAAACAAACGCGGCAAAAACATACGACTGTTGGTGAATAAAATTGGTTAATAAAAAGAATTTATTAAATAACGTCGTAACGAATAAATATTTTGTCAAAAATATTTACAAATCATTTTATAACGCAAAACGTTTAATTCGTACAATTTAAATAAAACAAAGTTTAAAATTTTACAACTAAATTAATTAGGTTTCATAAAAAGATCCTAATTTTAAAATATGTAATTAAAAAATATTAGTTAAAATTAACATATAACGATCGGGTAAACAAACACGGAGTGCGAGCACGGAGGCGAAAAAGGGGACAAAACCCCCTCCCCACCTCCCTTTTCTTCCATTCTCCATCTATCTCCTTCTCTCTCTTCTTTTCTCTTTTCTCCTCCCTCTCTCTAAACTCACCCAAAAATCACACAAATCACACTAAAACTACACCAAAAACGCATCGGATCATCACCCCCCTTTGGAATAAAACGACCACGAGACCACGATCTACACTCCTACCTTTTCGGATTTCAAATCCGACAAATCCCGCAAATCTTTAGATTTCGATGTTATAATTAATATTTCATGTTTAATATACTTAGATTACCATGTTTTAGTGTTTTATACAACCGATTATGTCCAAAAACGAATCAAAACTCATTATTTTCGAGCTGTTCGTCGAACAGTCCGCTACGTCGCATCTGGCTTGGGCTAAATGCGACGTCAGTCGCTACGTCGCATAACATCTCACAGCGTCGCATACCGCGACGTCACCTTTAACGTCGCATTAAATTGCGAAGTCGCACACAGCGACGTTGACCCTTACGTCGCACCAAATCCTGATGTCGCATATAGCGACGTAGACCCTAATGTCGCACACAACGTCGCAAGCGACGTCGCACTTAACGTCGCACCCTACGTCGCACTTCAACCCAACGTCGCATTTTGTGTCGCAGAAAGCAGAATCAAGATTTTTGGAAGTCAAAGTTACTGTAGAAAAGTCAAATTTACTGTAGCAGTACTGTAGCAATTGAAATAATAACATTTTAGAACTATTGTTTCAAACTATCACTAACGAGTCGTATACATTTTCACAAACAACGAAATACAAACTTAAACGTTTAACGAACACTTTGGACATAACTTGGTTGTACGAACACTAGCATGGATGATTAGTTTAGACATCCACATACTTATAAATCTCGTACGTTTAGGACGTTAGGAGATTCTGGACTGTACTTGGGCTTAGGTTTGCTAGCACTCGCACAACTACTTAACTCAACAGGTGAGTTCACAGCCCCTACTTTTACTGATTTAACTGCTTTTGAACAGGGGTGGAAAACATAGTCAACTCTTTTACTTATTGCCATAACTGATTTTACTTATATGATTGTTTATCATACATGTTTACTCAAACAATTAGAGTACTTTGAACTATTAAACTTTTGGACACACTGGTAATTATGAAATAACATTTTCATATTGACACACTGAACAAACGAGATAATTTATTCGACAAACTGTTTTAACTAGACCGGTGAACGACCGGTAAACTATATTGCAAACGACTGTAAACTTTTAAACTTGTTTGGTATACCGGAGAACGACCGGTACTTTTATGAAAACGCTGGAGAACGACCAGCAACGTATTTTAGTGCCAGAGAACGACTGGCCACTGGACGGGAGAACGACCCGTGCGTCTTTGGATAGGAGAACGACCCATGCGTATTAACCGGAGAACGACCGGTACTGTATTTCGCTGGAGAACGACCAGCAGTGTTTGGACGGGAGAACGACCCGTGCGTCTTTGAACGGGAGAACGACCAGTGCGTATTTGGCCGGAGAACGACCGGTAATGTTTGTAAACCGCTGGAGAACGACCAGCACGTATTTTTTTAAACTGACACTTTTGGGCAACATCCCAACGAAGCATACCAAACGATTAGAATACTTAGATAAGTGATAATACTGCCCGCACGCGATCCAAGTACGGGTCTTAGGGGGAGTGTTTCATTGTATTTGAGTAACAAACCACGTAAACAAAACTTTGGGCGAACAACCCACTAAACTTGTATTTGGATTACATTCCACGAAACGTATTCTCGACCATTATGGCAATACTATTTGTGAAAGTATATGAATCGACAACTGTAATTACAAACTTGTTACAACTATTGCAAACATAACACCTGTGAATTCACTCAACCTAGTTGTTGACTTTTATTATGTTTTTCAGGGAATTAGCTGCGCATGTAAGAATCGCCAACACACATGGAGAATTAGGCGACCCGTGAAGTTTTAGGATGCCAACTTTTTGGAAACATATAGATTTCTTCAGTATAACTGAAATGTTTTAGTCATATTTCAGAAATCTACTTTTGTAAACTTATTTCTCTTAATTTGTACGATTCGATGAATCGTAAACTTTGTAATTAACACTTTTGGCATCTTAATATATTATGTTCTGTTGTAATCATAAGCTCTGATACGTATGCATGCTTTGTTATTGTGGCACCCCCGTACTCAAACTAAATGCTTCCGCTAAACAAAATTTGGGGGTGTTACAGATTGGTATCAGAGCCAATGGTTATAGCGAACTAGGAAACTTTAGGTGACTTAGCGACCTAGAGACCTAGACTATAGCCTTGGCTAGAACGCACATGCATACATACATTTGCATACATCTAAACTATCGTTACGACACCTCGATACGCGTGAACTGTTCACCACATTCGACTCGTTCCTTGTACTCAGAACTCATATGAACCTGATCGTATTAAACGGTTGATGAAAAGAAGTATGTATTTAGCATCATATAATGACGCCTGGCAAACGTGATTATATTATACTGAGTACATATAGGTGTTTCATAGTCGTAAGATACGTGACGGGGATTCGACAATTTTCTTGATACTCGAAAACTTGAAATATGTGAAACTTCATTCCTCACATACTTTTCATTGGCATTGACTTCTGCATCTTTTCATCGCAGAACGTCAGCATGCCGCCTAAACAAAGAAAGACTCGAAACAGTCGACGAAATACTCCACCTCCGCCTCCAGAAACAACCGAACAAATAATCGAACGCCGCGTGGCTGAGGCTATTGCTCAGTACGAGGCCAGCCGAAATCGTGAAAACTTAACCAACAATAGTGGAGCCACCCCAGTTAACAGCGAAACTCCAAACAATGCCCAGCAGGGGTGTTCCTACAAAACCTTTCAGTCTTGCAAACCGAGTACCTTCACCGGGACCGAAGGGGCCATTGGCCTGGTCCACTGGATTAAAAAGATGGAATCAGTCATCGACATCAGCGACTGTGCCACCGACAAAATCGTGAAGTACGCCACGTGTACCTTAGCTGACAAAGCGTTGACCTGGTGGAACGCTCAAGTCCAGATTATGGGACGCCCAGCTGCTCACTCCATGACCTGGGGAACTCTGAAACAGATGATGATGGAGGAATTTTTCCCTCCCAACGAGATGCAGAAACTTGAAAACGAATTCTGGAACATACAAATGATCGGCGCTGACATTTCCGGTTATACAACTAGATTCCAGGAGCTTGCACGTCTGGTGCCTCACATGGTAACCCCTGAGAGCAAACGCATCGAGCGTTACAACAAGGGCTTGGCCCCACATATCCGAGGCATGGTTATGTCCTCCAAACCCGCTACTTTTAGGAGCGCAGTTGACCTGGTTCAAAGCTTGACCGACGATGCGGTCTTGATTGGAACCCTGAAAGCTACTACAGGGAAAACTGAACTTACCCGTACTGATGCGGGCGACTCTGGAACCCACAAACGCAAATGGAACAACGAGGGTAACGACCGTCAGGGTCAACAAAACAGAAACCCGGGAATCACCCGAGCCTACGCTGCAATCACCAACTCTGGACCCAAAACCTATCTTGGCAACAAACCGAAATGTGACAAGTGCGGGAAGCACCACACAGGCGAATGCGCCTTCTGTCAAGACTGCAGAAACTGGGGTCATTTGGCCCAAAACTGTAAAACCAACCCTCCTCCTCGATCAAATGCGTGCTACGAGTGCGGTGAATCCGGACATTTTCTCCACCAATGTCCAAAACTGAACAACAACCAGAACAACCCCGGAAACAACAATCAGAACAACAACAACCGCGCCGCTAACAAAGGCTACGCCCCAAGCCGCGCATACATCCTACGGGCTCCAGAAACTGTCGCGGATCTCAACTAGCACGGTACGTCTTAGCGACTATTGCTACGATTTAACATACGTTTCATTCGAATGTCTATTCAAACTTGATGCTTGGTAAACTTCGACCATTATCGAACGCATAACTAATTGAACTATGCCGCGAGCATACTTAAACTGATTAAAACTTTTCTGGCAACAATTGAACGCCACACCAAATGGTATTATTATTGACGACGTGACTTATCGGAGAACATACGCCGCGGGCGATCCGACTTGATTTTAAATCTCGGGACGAGATTTCTCTAACATGGGGAGAATGTAACACCCCGCAAATTTAAACGCGATTAATTACGTTAATCACTTGCATTATTAGGCTAATTCCCTACTTGAGTGAATTCACAACATATTTTAGAGGTAAGTCTAGCATAGCCCAACTAGTTAGTACGCGTAGTATTACATACTCGTAATTAGCTGTAATTACGTACAGAACAATTTGAAAACAAACGCGACAAAAACATACGACTGTTGGTGAATAAAATTGGTTAATAAAACGAATTTATTAAATAACGTCGTAACGAATAAATATTTTGTCAAAAATATTTACAAATCATTTTATAACGCAAAACGTTTAATTCGTACAATTTAAATAAAACAAAGTTTAAAATTTTACAACTAAATTAATTAGGTTTCATAAAAAGATCCTAATTTAAAAATATGTAATTAAAAAATATTAGTTAAAATTAACATATAACGATCGGGTAAACAAACACGGAGTGCGAGCACGGAGGCGAAAAAGGGGACAAAACCCCCCTCCCCACCTCCCTTTTCTTCCATTCTCCATCTATCTCCTTCTCTCTCTTCTTTTCTCTTTTCTCCTCCCTCTCTCTAAACTCACCCAAAAATCACACAAATCACACTAAAACTACTCCAAAAACGCATCGGATCATCACCCCCCTTTGGAATAAAACGACCACGAGACCACGATCTACACTCCTACCTTTTCGGATTTCAAATCCGACAAATCCCGCAAATCTTTAGATTTCGATGTTATAATTAATATTTCATGTTTAATATACTTAGATTACCATGTTTTAGTGTTTTATACAACCGATTATGTCCAAAAACGAATCAAAACTCATTATTTTCGAGCTGTTCGTCGAACAGTCCGCTACGTCGCATCTGGCTTGGGCTAAATGCGACGTCAGTCGCTACGTCGCATAACATCTCACAGCGTCGCATACCGCGACGTCACCTTTAACGTCGCATTAAATTGCGAAGTCGCACACAGCGACGTTGACCCTTACGTCGCACCAAATCCTGATGTCGCATATAGCGACGTAGACCCTAATGTCGCACACAACGTCGCAAGCGACGTCGCACTTAACGTCGCACCCTACGTCGCACTTCAACCCAACGTCGCATTTTGTGTCGCAGAAAGCAGAATCAAGATTTTTGGAAGTCAAAGTTACTGTAGAAAAGTCAAATTTACTGTAGCAGTACTGTAGCAATTGAAATAATAACATTTTAGAACTATTGTTTCAAACTATCACTAACGAGTCGTATACATTTTCACAAACAACGAAATACAAACTTAAACGTTTAACGAACACTTTGGACATAACTTGGTTGTACGAACACTAGCATGGATGATTAGTTTAGACATCCACATACTTATAAATCTCGTACGTTTAGGACGTTAGGAGATTCTGGACTGTACTTGGGCTTAGGTTTGCTAGCACTCGCACAACTACTTAACTCAACAGGTGAGTTCACAGCCCCTACTTTTACTGATTTAACTGCTTTTGAACAGGGGTGGAAAACATAGTCAACTCTTTTACTTATTGCCATAACTGATTTTACTTATATGATTGTTTATCATATATGTTTACTCAAACAATTAGAGTACTTTGAACTATTAAACTTTTGGACACACTGGTAATTATGAAATAACATTTTCATATTGACACACTGAACAAACGAGATAATTTATTCGACAAACTGTTTTAACTAGACCGGTGAACGACCGGTAAACTATATTGCAAACGACTGTAAACTTTTAAACTTGTTTGGTATACCGGAGAACGACCGGTACTTTTATGAAAACGCTGGAGAACGACCAGCAACGTATTTTAGTGCCAGAGAACGACTGGCCACTGGACGGGAGAACGACCCGTGCGTCTTTGGATGGGAGAACGACCCATGCGTATTAACCGGAGAACGACCGGTACTGTATTTCGCTGGAGAACGACCAGCAGTGTTTGGACGGGAGAACGACCCGTGCGTCTTTGAACGGGAGAACGACCCGTGCGTATTTGGCCGGAGAACGACCGGTAATGTTTGTAAACCGCTGGAGAACGACCAGCACGTATTTTTTTAAACTGACACTTTTGGGCAACATCCCAACGAAGCATACCAAACGATTAGAATACTTAGATAAGTGATAATACTGCCCGCACGCGATCCAAGTACGGGTCTTAGGGGGAGTGTTTCATTGTATTTGAGTAACAAACCACGTAAACAAAACTTTGGGCGAACAACCCACTAAACTTGTATTTGGATTACATTCCACGAAACGTATTCTCGACCATTATGGCAATACTATTTGTGAAAGTATATGAATCGACAACTGTAATTACAAACTTGTTACAACTATTGCAAACATAACACCTGTGAATTCACTCAACCTAGTTGTTGACTTTTATTATGTTTTTCAGGGAATTAGCTGCGCATGTAAGAATCGCCAACACACATGGAGAATTAGGCGACCCGTGAAGTTTTAGGATGCCAACTTTTTGGAAACATATAGATTTCTTCAGTATAACTGAAATGTTTTAGTCATATTTCAGAAATCTACTTTTGTAAACTTATTTCTCTTAATTTGTACGATTCGATGAATCGTAAACTTTGTAATTAACACTTTTGGCATCTTAATATATTATGTTCTGTTGTAATCATAAGCTCTGATACGTATGCATGCTTTGTTATTGTGGCACCCCCGTACTCAAACTAAATGCTTCCGCTAAACAAAATTTGGGGGTGTTACAGATTGGTATCAGAGCCAATGGTTATAGCGAACTAGGAAACTTTAGGTGACTTAGCGACCTAGAGACCTAGACTATAGCCTTGGCTAGAACGCACATGCATACATACATTTGCATACATCTAAACTATTGTTTCGACACCTCGATACGCGTGAACTGTTCACCACATTCGACTCGTTCCTTGTACTCAGACCTCATATGAACCTGATCGTATTAAACGGTTGATGAAAAGAAGTAAGTATTTAGCATCATATAATGACGCCTGGCCAACGTGATTATATTATACTGAGTACATATGGGTGTTTCATAGTCGTAAGATACGTGACGGGGATTCGACAATTTTCTTGATACTCGAAAACTTGAAATATGTGAAACTTCATTCCTCACATACTTTTCATTGGCATTGACTTCTGCATCTTTTCATCGCAGAACGTCAGCATGCCGCCTAAACAAAGAAAGACTCGAAACAGTCGACGAAATACTCCACCTCCGCCTCCAGAAACAACCGAACAAATAATCGAACGCCGCGTGGCTGAGGCTATTGCTCAGTACGAGGCCAGCCGAAATCGTGAAAACTTAACCAACAATAGTGGAGCCACCCCAGTTAACAGCGAAACTCCAAACAATGCCCAGCAGGGGTGTTCCTACAAAACCTTTCAGTCTTGCAAACCGAGTACCTTCACCGGGACCGAAGGGGCCATTGGCCTGGTCCACTGGATTGAAAAGATGGAATCAGTCATCGACATCAGCGACTGTGCCACCGACAAAATCGTGAAGTACGCCACGTGTACCTTAGCTGACAAAGCGTTGACCTGGTGGAACGCTCAAGTCCAGATTATGGGACGCCCAGCTGCTCACTCCATGACCTGGGGAACTCTGAAACAGATGATGATGGAGGAATTTTGCCCTCCCAACGAGATGCAGAAACTTGAAAACGAATTCTGGAACATACAAATGATCGGCGCTGACATTTCTGGTTATACAACTAGATTCCAGGAGCTTGCACGTCTGGTGCCTCACATGGTAACCCCTGAGAGCAAACGCATCGAGCGTTACAACAAGGGCTTGGCCCCACAGATCCGAGGCATGGTTATGTCCTCCAAACCCGCTACTTTTAGGAGCGCAGTTGACCTGGTTCAAAGCTTGACCGACGATGCGGTCTTGATTGGAACCCTGAAAGCTACTACAGGGAAAACTGAACTTACCCGTACTGATGCGGGCGACTCTGGAACCCACAAACGCAAATGGAACAACGAGGGTAACGACCGTCAGGGTCAACAAAACAGAAACCCGGGAATCACCCGAGCCTACGCTGCAATCACCAACTCTGGACCCAAAACCTATCTTGGCAACAAACCGAAATGTGACAAGTGCGGGAAGCACCACACAGGCGAATGCGCCTTCTGTCAAGACTGCAGAAACTGGGGTCATTTGGCCCAAAACTGTAAAACCAACCCTCCTCCTCGATCAAATGCGTGCTACGAGTGCGGTGAATCCGGACATTTTCGCCACCAATGTCCAAAACTGAACAACAACCAGAACAACCCCGGAAACAACAATCAGAACAACAACAACCGCGCCGCTAACAAAGGCTACGCCCCAAGCCGCGCATACATCCTACGGGCTCCAGAAACTGTCGCGGATCTCAACTAGCACGGTACGTCTTAGCGACTATTGCTACGATTTAACATACGTTTCATTCGAATGTCTATTCAAACTTGATGCTTGGTAAACTTCGACCATTATCGAACGCATAACTAATTGAACTATGCCGCGAGCATACTTAAACTGATTAAAACTTTTCTGGCAACAATTGAACGCCACACCAAATGGTATTATTATTGACGACGTGACTTATCGGAGAACATACGCCGCGGGCAATCCGACTTGATTTTAAATCTCGGGACGAGATTTCTCTAACATGGGGAGAATGTAACACCCCGCAAATTTAAACGCGATTAATTACGTTAATCACTTGCATTATTAGGCTAATTCCCTACTTGAGTGAATTCACAACATATTTTAGAGGTAAGTCTAGCATAGCCCAACTAGTTAGTACGCGTAGTATTACATACTCGTAATTAGCTGTAATTACGTACAGAACAATTTGAAAACAAACGCGACAAAAACATACGACTGTTGGTGAATAAAATTGGTTAATAAAACGAATTTATTAAATAACGTCGTAACGAATAAATATTTTGTCAAAAATATTTACAAATCATTTTATAACGCAAAACGTTTAATTCGTACAATTTAAATAAAACAAAGTTTAAAATTTTACAACTAAATTAATTAGGTTTCATAAAAAGATCCTAATTTAAAAATATGTAATTAAAAAATATTAGTTAAAATTAACATATAACGATCGGGTAAACAAACACGGAGTGCGAGCACGGAGGCGAAAAAGGGGACAAAACCCCCCTCCCCACCTCCCTTTTCTTCCATTCTCCATCTATCTCCTTCTCTCTCTTCTTTTCTCTTTTCTCCTCCCTCTCTCTAAACTCACCCAAAAATCACACAAATCACACTAAAACTACACCAAAAACGCATCGGATCATCACCCCCCTTTGGAATAAAACGACCACGAGACCACGATCTACACTCCTACCTTTTCGGATTTCAAATCCGACAAATCCCGCAAATCTTTAGATTTCGATGTTATAATTAATATTTCATGTTTAATATACTTAGATTACCATGTTTTAGTGTTTTATACAACCGATTATGTCCAAAAACGAATCAAAACTCATTATTTTCGAGCTGTTCGTCGAACAGTCCGCTACGTCGCATCTGGCTTGGGCTAAATGCGACGTCAGTCGCTACGTCGCATAACATCTCACAGCGTCGCATACCGTGACGTCACCTTTAACGTCGCATTAAATTGCGAAGTCGCACACAGCGACGTTGACCCTTACGTCGCACCAAATCCTGATGTCGCATATAGCGACGTAGACCCTAATGTCGCACACAACGTCGCAAGCGATGTCGCACTTAACGTCGCACCCTACGTCGCACTTCAACCCAACGTCGCATTTTGTGTCGCAGAAAGCAGAATCAAGATTTTTGGAAGTCAAAGTTACTGTAGAAATGTCAAATTTACTGTAGCAGTACTGTAGCAATTGAAATAATTGTTGGTGCATTTTGTGTGTCAGTCAGTTGGTCAAACGTTTGTAATTGTCAAAGTCAATTAGTCTACGTATGTATAATGTTTAGTGTGTATATGCGAGTCTGTAAACGAATAGTGAAATAGAATATATACACAGAATTAGTGTTTATGCGACACTTAGCTAGTGTCGCACGGGTCGGTTCATGCGACACTTAGCTAGTGTCGCATGTAGGTCAGATTACACTATAAATAGAAGTGTTAAACTCAAAATTAGGGTTAGACATTTGAGAAAGGGGCTGAGCCGTTTTTGTGTGTGAGGAGGAGAGAAAACGAGTTTGTGAGTTTGTCTCTTGTAATCTTGGTTATTCAATTGTGAATATATACAAAGATTATAGAGAATTGCGTGTTTGATTCGATTAATACGTTCATATATTCAATCAAAAGATTCGATCAGATCCAAGGCAAGCAAACGGGACTTTCAACTGGTATCAGAGCCAAGAATCGAGGATTCGTCGGTTTCGGATCGTTATTTTGAGTGTTTTCGGTTGATTCGCGAAGGTATTAATCGATTATAATTAGTTTCTGGGTTATTTGTGTTGATTATATCGTGTTTTGGGTTGATTTTTGAGCCCTGTTCATCGTTCGTTCGTCAATTTTCATTAGGGTTTCGAAAAAATTCGTTTTTGGGGTTTTTGGGGCTGCTGGCCGCGACATAGCGTCACTTACCAGCGTCACTTCCTTACTAGCGTCACTTCCATAGCGACACTTCCTTAAGTGTCGCCAATTAGGGTTTCAGCGACACTTGATAGCGACACTTGTCTTTTAGCGACACTACATAGCGACACTTAATCGAGTGTCGCCATTTGACTTTCTGCGGTACTTCTATACGTCACTACAGTGCGTCACTTCAGTGCGACACTTCTTAGCGACACTAACCTAGTGTCGCGCTAGATTCGGAAAAAAAAAAAAAAAAAAAAAAAAAGTTTTTTGGCGGGAAATCTCCGAAAAATTTTGCATTTCCAAAATTTTTCCTTAGCCTTACAACTGTTCAATTTTAGGCTGGAAAAAGTTTCATTTTACCCGGCCAATTTTTGACGTTTTCGGACGAAATTTTGGCGGGAAATTCGCGAAAATTTTTGTAGTACCAAATTTTGTTTTTGAACTTAAAAGTACCTAATTTTAGTGTCGGAAAAGTTTCGCTACACTCTGTCAGTTTTCGGATATGGCTTTTGGTGCGAAAATGCCTCCTTCTACATCTTTGTTCTATAGTGATTTTGCGAGTTGGAAGATTAAGTTATGCAATTTCATTGAATACAATGATCCAAATCTGTGGAATTGGTTTAACACCATTGATCGATATGAGCAACCAAGACTCGATGGGGTGCTTAAGTCAAGAGCACAAATGTCAGTCAAAGAACGAGAAGAGTTTGATAAAGACAATAGAGCGTATGAGATGATTACCAAGTGCTTGCCAGAAGTTGTGATTAATAAATTTAAAGATCAAGCAACTTCTATAGAGTTATGAGATGCTCTTATAGCGGCTTACGATCAAAAAGAAAAGAAGTCAGAGGCTAATATTCAAATTCCTAGTCTAAATGATACTTCCAGATCTACTTCCAACTCACCAGCATCTACTTCTACTAGCACTTCATATGCTTCCTATACTTCTCATACAGCTCCTTCAAAGGCTACTGAGGATCATGCTACAATCTTTGCAGCTTTCCTCAACTCTTATGAGACTTTCCTTTCCAAGAAGGCTAGTACTCTACAGCTTACTGAGGAAGACTTTGAACAGATCGATTCTGACGATCTCGAGCAGATGGACATCAAATGGAGTATGGCCATGATAACCCAAAGAACCAAGAAGTTTCTTCAAAGAACGGGTAGAAAAGACCTGGATGATGACGGTGATACAGGTCTTGGTTTTAATAAAAGCAAGGTGAAATGCAAAATCTGTCAGACTCATGGACACTTTGCTAAGGAATGTCTGAAGGAAAAGTGTCCTCCATCTGGATTCACTACACCTTCAGCACCAACGACTCCAGAGAAGAACACAACACCACAGGCGATGTCGGTGTTTAATCCAGGAACGTTTGATTTTAGTGCACTTCAAGGAGAGGTTCAACACAGTGCACTTTTGGCAAAGATACATGAGGTAGAAACAGAATCTGAAAAACCTTTTACTTGCATATCCTATATTAAATTGGAAGCTTCTTTAAAATGTTTTCAAATAGACTATGTAGACTTGAGAGAAAAGGTTGAAAAACTTACTGAATCAAATAAGTTTCTAAAAGCTAATGAAAAACTTTATGATAAGCAGATTGAAGCTTATAAGTTAGATACTCAAACCTTTAAAGCAAAAGTCTTTAGTCAACAAGATGCAATTAAAAGCTATTTAACAGAAATTGATTTGTTGAATAAAGAACTTTCTGAGCTAAGGTCTGAGTCTGACTCTTTTAAAAAGGGAATCACAAGTTTCTCAAACTCTCATAAAATCTTCGATGAAATTGTTGACAAGCAGAGGACAAATACAAGTAGTAAGGCCGGAATAGGGTATAACTCAGTTCCACCTCCTACTAATCACTATCCTCTGCCTGTTAAGGAAGGCACCGAAGAACTTGTGGCTGACTACTCATCATGGCCAGCTACAAAGTCTAAAGAAGCTACATCCAATCCCAAAAGGCAGGCAAAGGAGAAAACTAAACGGACAGAGTATCCCTTGCCTACTTTTGTTAAGTCTGATAGTACACCTCCAGTTAGTGTAGAGGAGGGTGTTGAGATAGAGGATCTACCGGAAGAGGCTGAAATCAAAGTTGAAAAAGTTAATGTAAAGCAAGAAAATCATATACTTACCAATGAAACTGTAAAGGTTTCAACTACAAAGGGTAAAAACAAGGTTGAAAATGAATCCAAAAGGTTTCAACATCAAATGAAGGATTCAAATGTAAAATCTAAAAGTGAACAACCTTCAACATCAACTTGTTCAACTTCAGAGGCTTCTACATCAACGTGTACACATAAGTGTTCACGTCCTGTAAATGCCTCATTTTCTAAGCCTCCAATAGTTCATTCTCCACCTCAACCTTTTGCGGGTAATCATTGGAATAGGTCGTACATTGAACGACGTTCTTGCTTTCGTTGTGGTCAACAAGGACATATAATTAGGGATTGTCGGTTATTATCCCTAGATAGGTTTGGTAGAGGGATGCCAAGAACTTCCTCTTTTAGGAATTCTTTTTGTAGAACTTTTCCAAGGCGTGGTTCGTATTCGCCTATGTCAAGACATACATCCCCTTCTCCCGAACCCGTGGCTAGAGTAAACAAAGTTGTGCCTATTAGACCTCAAGTTCAACAGCACAACATTGTTGAAAACAACTCATCTGAACCTACAAAGGTTTGGAAACCCAAATCCACAAACAACACATCAATGAAATCCTCTGAGTTTTTAAAATATCATAAACTCATTAATGTGATGGTTATGGATGATCATGGACAACCCAAGTCTATCAAGGCTTGGGTGTCCCATAAGTACTAACGTTTAATTGTTTGTGGTGGTGCAGTCAGGTTTTTGATAGCTAATATTTTTAGTGACTGCAAGATTGTGTTTGTGTTGGCAAAGAAGATAGTCTTTCAAGGTGGTTATGTGTGATGATCTGTGATTTGATGGATGAGATTATCGAAGTTTCGAGGTGGTAAAAGTGCTAAAAGGCATTTGACTTGACTTGATATGTGATTTTGAAACTTTTATTTAAATTTTATCTATTTTTATTTGTTAGTAGTGCAACAGCCATTCTTTATACTTTTTAGTATCAAAGAAATGCAATGTTGCGAAATTTGTTAAAATTAAAAAATCCAAAAATATATGTTTTAAGATTTAAGGGGATTGCCTCTGACTTAGAATTGCGATAAGAATTTGCTGTTCAGGGGGAGTAATTTTAAAAGTTACAAATTCTGATTATTTGTATCAGAAATGTGAACAGCAAGATTCTTATTTCTTGAAAAGATGTTGGATTGTGTCTGTAAACAACTTGGGATATGATAGTACATCGGGTGACATGCATAAAATTTGAAATTTTAAGGTTTATGTTTGATGTGTCAGTAGGTTTATCTGGCATATTTAAAATAGCTTTTATAAACATTGGCTTCATCATATGATGTATCGGTAGGCATGGTACACACCGGTTTGTGAGTGAGTAATAAGTAATAATTAAAACTTGTCTATTACTTTGTGAAAAATGTTATATGATGTATGACATAAGTCTTAATTGATAAATGAAGGTACTACCATACGCTGTCATAATCATTATGTAAATGCAAAATTGGCATATAGTATTAATATGATTATTAGTCTAACTAATGGTGACTATTGTTGTACTCTCGTACAGACCTGAATCCATTAGTTATGCAAATAGTCTCAAACTTGTTATGTTCATACTAAGGGACCCTCTGTTGTACTAAGTACAGATCTGGGGCCACTAGTATCTTTATAATCGGTTTGATGTATGCCTAAATTTAAATATCAAGTGTATGTTACAAGAAAGCCGAGATAAACTTGGTCTTGTAATCTCTACCTTGTTTAATATGCAGTGTTTTGTGTTTTACTAAAGATTATCAGTATATCATATAATGGGTTTCACAAAATTAATATTCATACCAACAATAAAGGTTAGCTCACATATACGGATGTAATATGTTTAAGTGGACAAACAATACCGATAATTGTCTTGAACTAATTTTTATAAAAGGTGCTTTAAATATGTCAAGTAAATTTAAAGTGGACAAATATACTGATGATCGAAATAACACTTACTATTTCCTAATAATTGCATGTTGGTCTGATATGATCTCTAAGCAGACCTAAAACAATCCTATCCCCAATTTATTTTAATCTTTATCCTTTACTTTTTATTTATAAAGAAAAATACAAAAAGATTTTATTTCTATGTTATTTTCTTCAAATATCACATATCTTGTTAAAGTCAAATATTGAAGATGTAAAGGATGTCGGTTATTCTCCAAAGACTGTGAAGACAAATTCTATTGGAGATACTACTGATGATTGAGAGATGGTCACCAAGTTTGAAGATCTTAGTGTATGATAAATGTGTGTCAGTCACATGAATCTGGACATCAAGATTTTATTTGAAGACCATGCTATCTCAATGGGGGAGCTTGTGATAGTTGAAGACATGAAAGAGTTTGCTGATGAAGACTAATTGAAGACTTATTTGACCAAGCTGCTGACATGGGGGAGTTTGTTGGTGCATTTTGTGTGTCAGTCAGTTGGTCAAACGTTTGTAATTGTCAAAGTCAATTAGTCTACGTATGTATAATGTTTAGTGTGTATATGCGAGTCTGTAAACGAATAGTGAAATAGAATATATACACAGAATTAGTGTTTATGCGACACTTAGCTAGTGTCGCACGGGTCGGTTCATGCGACACTTAGCTAGTGTCGCATGTAGGTCAGATTACACTATAAATAGAAGTGTTAAACTCAAAATTAGGGTTAGACATTTGAGAAAGGGGCTGAGCCGTTTTTGTGTGTGAGGAGGAGAGAAAACGAGTTTGTGAGTTTGTCTCTTGTAATCTTGGTTATTCAATTGTGAATATATACAAAGATTATAGAGAATTGCGTGTTTGATTCGATTAATACGTTCATATATTCAATCAAAAGATTCGATCAGATCCAAGGCAAGCAAACGGGACTTTCAATAATAACATTTTAGAACTATTGTTTCAAACTATCACTAACGAGTCGTATACATTTTCACAAACAACGAAATACAAACTTAAACGTTTAACGAACACTTTGGACATAACTTGGTTGTACGAACACTAGCATGGATGATTAGTTTAGACATCCACATACTTATAAATCTCGTACGTTTAGGACGTTAGGAGATTCTGGACTGTACTTGGGCTTAGGTTTGCTAGCACTCGCACAACTACTTAACTCAACAGGTGAGTTCACAGCCCCTACTTTTACTGATTTAACTGCTTTTGAACAGGGGTGGAAAACATAGTCAACTCTTTTACTTATTGCCATAACTGATTTTACTTATATGATTGTTTATCATACATGTTTACTCAAACAATTAGAGTACTTTGAACTATTAAACTTTTGGACACACTGGTAATTATGAAATAACATTTTCATATTGACACACTGAACAAACGAGATAATTTATTCGACAGACTGTTTTAACTAGACCGGTGAACGACCGGTAAACTATATTGCAAACGACTGTAAACTTTTAAACTTGTTTGGTATACCGGAGAACGACCGGTACTTTTATGAAAACGCTGGAGAACGACCAGCAACGTATTTTAGTGCCAGAGAACGACTGGCCACTGGACGGGAGAACGACCCGTGCATCTTTGGATGGGAGAACGACCCATGCGTATTAACCGGAGAATGACCGGTACTGTATTTCGCTGGAGAACGACCAGCAGTGTTTGGACGGGAGAACGACCCGTGCGTCTTTGAAGGGGAGAACGACCCGTGCGTATTTGGCCGGAGAACGACCGGTACTGTTTGTAAACCGCTGGAGAACGACCAGCACGTATTTTTTTAAACTGACACTTTTGGGCAACATCCCAACGAAGCATACCAAACGATTAGAATACTTAGATAAGTGATAATACTGCCCGCACGCGATCCAAGTACGGGTCTTAGGGGGAGTGTTTCATTGTATTTGAGTAACAAACCACGTAAACAAAACTTTGGGCGAACAACCCACTAAACTTGTATTTGGATTACATTCCACGAAACGTATTCTCGACCATTATGGCAATACTATTTGTGAAAGTATATGAATCGACAACTGTAATTACAAACTTGTTACAACTATTGCAAACATAACACCTGTGAATTCACTCAACCTAGTTGTTGACTTTTACTATGTTTTTCAGGGAATTAGCTGCGCATGTAAGAATCGCCAACACACATGGAGAATTAGGCGACCCGTGAAGTTTTAGGATGCCAACTTTTTGGAAACATATAGATTTCTTCAGTATAACTGAAATGTTTTAGTCATATTTTAGAAATCTACTTTTGTAAACTTATTTCTCTTAATTTGTACGATTCGATGAATCGTAAACTTTGTAATTAACACTTTTGGCATCTTAATATATTATGTTCTGTTGTAATCATAAGCTCTGATACGTATGCATGCTTTGTTATTGTGGCACCCCCGTACTCAAACTAAATGCTTCCGCTAAACAAAATTTGGGGGTGTTACAATCTTCATCATCAAAATCGCAAGTATTAACAATTTATTGCATTCTAGATTGTAAGTATAAGCTTCCTAACGTTTTGAAAGACTAATAAATTAATATTAAAAAAAAATAAGAGCATTGAGTGTAGATAAAGTAGAGGTGGCAATGCCGACCTATTTACCTAACATTGAGCCAACTTGGATTGTAACTTATCTCAAATGGGCAAAATAATTGATAATTTAGAAAGGTGGCTAAAACCATAAAGAGTCAAATGCGTATCACAGTCGAAAGTCACCGGAAGTGTTTCAAATGTTTATAAACTCTTAAATCGCTTAATTAAAAAACTTACAGTTTTCTATAATACACTACTAAAAAAGTCCAAAAAAGTGTTAGCAGGTTTGCCCAACCGTTTGAACTTGTAATAAAAAAGAAAAAACTTTTGGACTGTTACCGGCCCGTCCATATTGCCACCTAGAAATGGAACATGGACATTCCAGATTAGTAAACAAATGGACAATCATACCACTCTACCCATGACAACAATTCTTGTTAGTTATTATGTCTCATTAGCTAGCAAACTTCCATATTGAAGATGCGGGTTACTCATCAATTTCACTGTTGAGCCTCCCCCTTTATTGGTAGTCTGAATCATCAATTTTAGTGTACCACTCTTTATGCTCTTGGTACAACCACTTCTTAATTAACTTACCAAGTCCACACATATTATAAATCTCTCCTGTAATACCCAAATGAAAGAAACAAAACTCAATTAGTAATCTACTCAAAATCTTAAGGCTAGACACTTCTTCTACGCTTAAACGCCAAGTTTTAAGCACTATACAATCTTTTATTTGTCAAGTATTTGTCATCATAGCATGCTTGCTAATTATGAGGCAATGATCAACCATGCATAATGAAAAAGGAGAGCTCGTCAATGTTTAAGGTCATACGGCAGGTTTATACAAATATACAGAGTGTATAAATATATGTTGCATGATTGTTAAACATTGCTTTAAAACATAAAGTAGGGAGCAGAGGCTCATATCAGAAAAGAGAGAAGTAATAAATATTACTTGATATCATTAGTCTCTAAAAATATATTGTTTTCGAAGTGAGAAAAAGTAGCTTAGCTTGAAACAATCTACCTATTTTCACGATTCAATATGTCACAAGGGAAAAACAAATTCAGAAACTGGTCAAATGAGATATATTCATAGCACAAAAGCTAAAATCAAAGAAACACAAGGCACAATAAATATATGAATCTTGAAATCATGTGTTTATCTTATCATTATCCTGTAAGGATTACATATACATGTACCCAAAGAGATATATTTCATCAATGACTAACCTCTTAAATGGACACACGCCTACACTTTTTTTCAGCAAAAGAGAAAGTTACAGTACTATGAAACTCACGTACTTAATGCTTGCACGCTCCAGCCAACTCTCTCTCTAGTTTCTCTCTCTAGAAGTTTTTCTCTCTAGAATTGAGCTAGTTAGAGAGATAGTTAGGTAGAGGTAGCTTTTAACTTTTGTACGAAGATATTCCAAGACTTTGTATTCGCGAAGATCTGTCTGTAATAAATTCGTATCATGTTCTATTTATATATCTCTTACTTTCCATATTTAAACATGTGTTGCTTTGTCTATGCTTGTTTAGAATTGCATGCTAGATATATAATGTTAGGCTAGACATTTCTTTGTGTTTACTATGATGTAGTTATGTTAGAATAGTCAATATGTTTATGCCATGCTGTTACTTTGTCTGTGTTGCTTTAAACTGTGACTGTGACTTAAAGCAAACAATTCACGCTACGATACAGACGTCTCTGATGACTGTGACTGTGACTTTGGGAGAACTTCCGGTGTATCTGACTTCTATAACTGCTATCCATGTGACATGTTATTTATCTGATTGCGGACAACTCTACGTTAGATATCTAATAGGCTCGTAGTTATAGCTCATTAGGATATAGGAAATCCTGGAAAGTAATGTGGAACCCTAATTAATGTAACGGAAAAACCGTAAAATGACCTACTACTCGGTATAGTGCTGGAAACACCAGTTGGTGGAGTACAAACGTATGGAAGCCGCGGAACGATCGTAGGTACAATACTTTGCATTAATTATGTTTCTAGCCTCTCCGGATTAATCATCATACCTAGTAGCCCTACCCTTGACTATTCACCAATAACATATAACGAAATCATAGTAAACACTCGCGTATCCTCTGTCGTCCGAGTCTCCGTACAAACCTCTTTTCTTTTATTTGCTTTTTAGTTTAGTATTTAGTTATAAAAACAAAACCTATCCAAAGCTTTTAAAACCCTAGCTAGATTACCAAAGATAATTAAACCTCCTAGACTCCCATGCCCGTTGTAGTTTGAAGAACGACAGATGAGTCCTAAGAAAGTTTCTAGGCCTGACTTGTTTTATTTGAGTGCGATTATCAGGAAGAGGTTAGTGAATGTGCCCTGGAGATTGGTGAAGTGGATGTCCAAAAGAGCTACTGGTACTAGAGATGGGAGCAGTTTGTGTGGAGGTCATTTTGTTACTAGGTTGGCTAGACATTTTGGGCTGGCGACTCAGGATGAGATGGGCTCATGTACGATTGTTCAGCCTGGCATGGGTTGGTTGACTACACGACGGATGGATGCTTTTGTTCTTATTGAGCCATGTAGTATTTATGGTGGTGCTGCAGATATGTATTATTGGGTTCCTACCACTGCTGTGGGGCAGACTTTGCAGTCCAGGCATGGTAGAGGCAGAGGAGATACTAGTGGTAGTGATAGAGGTCGAGGAGCGGCTCGTGGCCGCAACAGAGGTTATGCTGCTGAGTTTGATCAGTTGCAGCAGCAGCTTGCGCAGATGGATCTCCGCCATACCCAGAGATTTAACCAGATTGAGTTTATGCAGAGACAGCATTTCCATCAGACCAGCGCTCATTTGGATTATCAGGATGGCCTGTTTCAGCAGCTGTTTGGTCAGTATCATGCTGAGCTTACCTAGCAGCCTTTCCAGTACCATATGCCGCAGGAGTTTATGCGACCACCACCACCACAGCCAGATCAGGCCGGTCCATCTTATACATATCAGCAGCCGGAGCCATCCCATCAGTACCACAGCATGTACGACCAGGAGGATGACAGTGATTAGGATGTTGTTCATCCTATGTGGTTTATGATTCCAGACACTATTTCTATTTTTATTATTATTATGATTGATTTTATTTGTAGGATTTTTAATTATGTTGGATTAGTAGTTTTAAGTTTGGTTGTTTTTATTATAGATGTTTATATTTGGTATTGTTTAATCTTGTGTGTTGATTGATTCCTCAGAATTGTGTTCTGAGTACGTGTTATGCTGGCAGTAAGTTCAGCGCAACAAATTGAATCGAGAGGATGTGGGAATTTCATATCATCCTTGTAATGACCGTTAAGCACACTATTCCAGAGGAGTTTTTCTGTTTTATTTCTTTTCTCTTTTTCCCGTTTTAGCAATTCATTATTTGTACAATGAGGGCATTGTACAGCTTTAAGTGGGGGATGGGAGAGAAAAGAGTTGACTTTCCACATAATTGTCCTATTAAATAAGTAGATGATATGGTAATTTGATTAATAGTTATCTCATTAAGATACGTAACTAGGAGGTTATAAGTTGCCCATTTTTCAACCAAATTTTTAAATCAAAATTTTTGTTTTTCTAGAGATAATTATTTTGTAACAATGTAGGTTAATTTAAAAATTTTCTACACTTTTAATTAAAAATTAAATTGTGGAAAATGTTATTTAGTTTCATTATATGATGTATTGATAGGCGATCTATGTGAGAATTCTTGAGCTTTTAAGAAATGAAAATAAAGGAGTGGATGTTACTTTTAGATGAACTTTAGTTATGTATGACGTATGTCTTAATTTTCATATTATTAGCGTGCAATATGTCATATTTTTGGAATTTTAATTAACATCATTTGGGGGATATACTGGGTGTTGTTTCCTCTGTTGTACGAAAGTACAGACCTGGTCTCCGTCAGTATATCTAATAAAAAAAGAGCAAAAGAGTTTAATAACTCGAGATTTTAAAATGTAGTCAAATTAAGTTGCTTTGTTGTACTAAGGTACAGACCTGCCACCAATGGTTTGACTAAAAGTTTTATATTGCTAAACCAAAATCAAGTTATGTCGCTTTGTTGTGTTGAGGCACAGACCTGTCACCTATGTCTTGATTTGAAAAATGATTGGCTTGATTGGAACTTCAAAATATGTAATATTGGCATGTTATGAGTATGAGAGTATATAGCTTTTGGGAGTTTAAGTGAACATCTACGTGAATAATAATAAGTTGAGCTCAATTATTTAAATGTAGATTGTTTAAGTTGATAACAATATCAGTAATCATCGTGAATTATTTGATGTTTTGAGAATAATAACTTTATGTGTAGATTATTTTTGCAATCTCGTAGTTTCTTAATAATTGTTTTTAGAATTAACAGATTTTTAAATTTAAATGTTTGAGTTGAAGAAGGGTAATGTTGTGTAATTCCTTTGTTAGTTATTTAGATTAATGAAGATGACTGTTTTCTTAAGAATTTGATTTTTGAATCGATAGTCTACTTGAGGACAAGTAGGATTCAAGTGGGGGATGTTTGATAAACGCTCAAAAGTACTATATTTTAGTAGTATTTTACCCATATTCTTGGATGTTTCTATTGCATTTAATTAAGTTTAGATATTGATTTCGTTCATATTTGCAATTAGATGTGGAAATGGAGCGTTATGAAGAAAGGAACGGACAACAGTCAATAAACGAGTTAAATGTTGCATTTTTGAAGAATAAAGCGAAGCCCAAGTTAAGATAAGATTAAAAGAAGAAAATATTGAAAAACCGGCTGGAAAATGCATCCATACGCCGTATGGATCATCCATACGCCGTATGGATGTGGCGGTGGAGGCCCAGGTTTATGCGGACATGGGCCGGGCTAATAATCAATCCATATGCCGTATGGAAATCCATACGCCGCATGGATAAAAAACACAGGAAGTATAAGACGCGATTTTAACCCCAGAAAACAGAGAGTTCGGCTAGGGGTTTCTTCCAGTCGACTATTTTCGAAGTTTGGGGTTTATTTACGAATTTAGTTGGTACTTTGGAGGCACGTAGAGTCAAGATTGAGGATAGTTCGTGTTGATTCTTCGTGATTCGTCTTTTATATTCGGTATAACTTCTTTTATTTGATTTCATTGATGATTTTGATCTTGAATAAATATGAGTTTACTGTTTTTATGATGAATTGAATATCCAAAGTGATTGTGTAGTTAATTAAACTTGGATTATGATTATTGAATGATTATAATTGCGTATTAACTAAGTTATTTAATTGAAAACTATTATATTACTCGTGAATCTTTGTTTATTGGTAACTAGTAGTTATTATTGCTCAACGTGGTTAATAAGATTGATGAGATTGATTTCCTTTAATGTTATTGATTATTGATGGTTATAATTCTAGGGTTTTGACCATTGCTAAATATGTTGAGTCTGATAGGTTGAGTGAATGATAATTATATACTTTAAAATGAACGAGACAATAAGAGATTATTGGGTATTGTTGAGTCATACCAACAGAGTTAATTATAATGAATTGTGAATGTTTAATGCTCAGTTTAGGGAAAAGCACACAATTGACTTATCATCTTGTGACATTGGATCGATGTTTCATGTTGGACCCTAGATTGTAGGAATTAGTTGGACCCGGAAAGTTGGCTAGTTCACATTCAATTTATGATCTTTGATTAGTGATTAAGTTGATATAAAAGAAATCACAATTAGATAATCAATACGTAATAAATCAGGATATATGAATCTGAGTGAAGTTAATTATACAATTACTTATTCATTCCTATTGTTAGTTATTTATTATTTTAAGTTTTATTTGGTTTATTTATTTTACTTTATTATTTTATAAACAATTGTTCGTACGGAACTAAAACGCCCCCCTTATTTACTGTTTTCTTAGTTAATTAGTATTTTCTATTTTTATAAATACCACCGTTCCCTGTGATCGACTCGGACTTACCAAGTCTATACTTACATTCGATCGGGTATTCTTGCCTGGTTGTGTGAAAAGTATTTATTAGGTATTTCCATTTCTAAATTATAAAACGAGACGTTTCACATACGACATCAGCGAACATGATGACTTCGGGGTGGTAACATTCCGGATAACCGTCACGGTGGAGGGACGACAGTAAACTATAAGGCGAATCACTGAAAGGTATGGTCTGCATATGAAACACGTTTAATAAACTGCGAAAAATCAAGGATGTATAACTGTTTGAAAATGAGAGATTTAAGTCATAAGTCGAAATAACCGGAATTTAAATAATTACAAACAAGACTTAGAAATGAAAGTGAAAGTCCAAGTGACTTAGGATACTTAAACCATTGAGTCTTACATAATCGATGGTCTAAATACACAACGTTAGTAATCATCTACATAACTTATAAGTAAGTAAATTATTTTATGGGTTAAGAACGGTCAGACCTATGAGACGATACATTGCTTTATTCATGCACCTCAGTATTTTACCAAGATAGGTTGCTTATCTTTCAACTAGGTAAGTATTGGAAGTTTAGCGTATTGCTCCGATCATAATCACGGTAAGCTAGTTCCTAGTGACATGCCAATGGGAAAATTTATTGGTAGGGTTCTAGTTTTACACCTAATAGTCTACTTATTGAATTCAGTAATGTCCCTATTTATTCTGTCATCCCGGAATATTAATTATTGAAACCTCAACAATCACATATTTATCTTTATCTGCTTTCCTGTACTTTAATTTCTTGGATTTTAATTAATTGTCTTTACTTTAACCACACAAACCCCAAAATCTACCTACTTTGTCTCATCCTAAATACTTCCCTACCGAAAGCTTCAACTTTAATCCACATTACGTTACGATCTTTAGAATGATCTTAGGTTATACTTATGGCTTACTAATCAGAGTAGGTAGTACATATAATTTAAGCCCTCGTAAAATAAAAATTTAAAACTCCAGTGACACCCTTTCAAACTACAAGTCGGAGATACCTGACGACAATCTCTGCCCGCAATGTTATGATGTGGCATGTCTAAAAATCAAGGAAAAATCTTTGTTTTATAAGTATAGATGGAACAATTAAAGATATTACTTTTTATTTATTTAGTTACTAGGTATGGAGCCCGTACGATGCACGACCATTTATAAAATACAATTATAATTATTAAAAGTTTCATTTTGTTAATTAAAAGGCACAACTATTATTGAAATAAAATGATTTAGTAACATAAATTAAATTTTTCCATATAATTGATGGACTTGTATATTTTTTTTCAGCAGTTGATACATCAAGTATGATAGAGTATATCATTTACTTAAGAGCGTCTAAAATTTATATCTCTGCTCACTTCACACGATGATACCAATAGTGTCAACGTGTGAATGACAAAGGTAACAACCATCAGTTGGAAAATTATGTTATATTTTAATACATTTATTGAGCTCTTACGATGCAAGGTAATCAAAAAATAAAATTAACCCTGTATTTTTTAAGTCTTCAGTTGTATTAATATTGTTGAATGTTGAAAAATTATTATTATTAGTCAGTAGTAAGATATAACAATATGCACAAAAAATAATCAATTTCATATATCATAGTAAGACTAATTTTCTTAAAACATGGTAGTTGATGATGATAATGTTTGATAATTGCAATGTATGAGATATCAATAAGTAAATAAATTTATTTTTTATGTATAAAAAATCATTATTGATTGAATGTAAAGAATTTAAAAAAAAAAAAAAAAAAAAAAACTATGACTGTGAAGTATAATAAAATTGAATTATGACTCTTTACAAAATATAAGACAGTAGTTTGTTTAGGAATTTAAAATTATAAAACTATGAAGATAGGAATGTTAGAAATTTTAAAGAATTTCTGAGAAAAAACTAATTTGATGATGTAGCATAATTTGGATGCTTTTAGTAAAAGACTTTTAGCTCGTGCAATGGTCATTATTATATTACAGCTATATGTTTATTTGTAAGTAGTCTAATGAATTAGTGTTGTTAATTTAAAAGGTTCAATTATCATTGAGAGTTGAAAATAAATAATAGCATAAACCAAACTATATAATAAAGTAATCAAACTATTATAATAAATTGTAGAAATTAATATATGGTGTCAAATAAAACACAATGAATTGTATGAAGATAAATAATAAGTATTATATGTATTCGTAAAAATTTGTAGGTCTTTGAGCCCGTGCAATGCACAATAATGTATAGGGTTAAAACGAAAAAAATAAAAGTGTGAGGATAAAACTATTATTAATCCTTATTTAAAATGATTTATAATAATAATCATATTAATAAAAATGGAAAGCCTATATTTTTGACATGTCATCTTATGATGATTAAATAGATGACACTTAAGCAAAAGAAAACTTTGTTTTATATATATGAAAAATAGATAGATAGATAGAAAAGTTATTTTCACTACTTCCATTAATCGAAGGTGAAAAAACCGCATTAATGAACTGGGCCGTTTCATTTGGGCTAAAGGCACATTTAATATAGTATACAGAAATACAGAATAAGGCCATCAGAAAATAGCCCAGTTGCCCGAAACTAATAAAGGGGCGAAAACCGAAACAGATCGATTGCTCGATCTCTACGAAACTAAAGGGACATAAAACATGGAGTCGTCCTTTAGCCCTAAAATTAAAAAGGAAAAAAGAATCATTATCAGCCGAACTGAACGAAATTCGCATCGATCAATGTCTTCATCCAATCGATCAGTTTCAGGTAATCTATTATTATTATTGTTTTTATTAATTATTATTATATGTTCTGATTGATAATTTGTTAGAAAATTAAATGTTGGTTTAGGTTTTCGGAAAAGTTGATTTTATTGTGAATAATAGAAAATCTGCAGTTATGTATATCTAATTTTACATGTACTGACTGATAATTTGTTAGAAAATCAAATATTATTTTAGGTTTTCGGAAATGTTGATTATTGCGAATAATAAAAAATCTGCAGGTGTGTATGTCGAATTTTGTCTTTTGCCATTCAAATTTCCTCCCAAAGAAGAATTGCCGGAGATGTCTCAAGAGGCGAAGATGAATTTCTACGCTCTACCGCTTGACCTACAAAATTACTTGAGACTTTTTAAGCCACCTAAAGAAGTGGACGACACCAATGATGAACAACTTTGGTTTGCTAAAAAGCCTTGTAAGCTTGTTCCCTATGAGGAACCAGCGATACCAAAATATGGTGGTGACCTTGACGAAGCGAAATCACATCTTGATTATCATAATCCTTCCGGGGTCTCCGAGGAGGAGATGAGGGCGTGGAAAGCCCATCATGAGTCTCTACCCCCTAACTCACAATGCATCTTCGAATCCTTTATCAACAAAGACATTGGACAACCAAGCCATAGCCAAGGTGGTTTGTTATTACTACTATTACTATTACTACACTTGCTTTATTATTGGTTAATAAAATCAACTTCCATGGAGATCAATTAGGAACGTGGATCTTTGTTTTAGATGGTAATCTTTATGAATGTTTGTTGTCAAGTGACTGATATATCTTATATATACATGACCGCTGCTCACCTCTAAATTCTTGGACAAACCTAATCGCTGCAAGTCACATAACTTTTCACTTACAACGATACATGCATAAACTATACAGGAGCAATAGCAGATGCACGAAGGAATCTGAAAAGAAAAAAGGAACACAAGATTATTTAATGATGCTGAGATGGAGTATAAGAAGAAGAAAGCAGCAGCGGCAGATTATGAAGAGTACTAGCTAGTACATTGGCCTCTCCCTGTCCTTCAAATACTTCGTCCTTGTGAGTACCTAGCTTTTATTGCTCGCCTGTGTTCTCAAGACTTTAAACAAAGGAAGAGGAAAAAAAAATAGGAAAGGGAAAACTAAAGGAAGTGTTGGTTCATATGCTCCTGAGATGGAGGAAAGGAAAAGGGATGTCAAATTGTAGGAGTGATATTATATCTATATGTATTTGCTTGTGCTTACACTTTCTATATAATGTACAAAAACTAATGCTCCATGGGACAAGTATAATATAACATACGTTTGGGAATAAATCAAATTCTTCAGTGATATTCCCGATATAAGAGAGTTGATATTTGTAGGCAATTTCTTTAAAATGACTTGAAATAGCACGGCAAAATCTGATTGCTTACTGAGCCCTCAATGTTGTTGAAAACATGGGAGGAAGACATATAAATTGGAACTGTAATAATTGACTACTGTTATGTTAATTAATAGATTCTGCTTGGTATATAATATAATTTTTTTGTCAAGCTGAACATATGCATATGCATGTGCCTGTCAATAAACTATATTGGTATGAGAGCAATTATATTTGATAGAAATTTAAATCAGTGCTCAGTAGGCTGGATCTGAGAAACAATGATGATGTCGATATACGAACTTGTGTTTGATAGATGAAAATTTCAAATTGGAAGGGTTAGAGAATTTTTATTATTTTAGGATTATAGTTGTTGAACTCATACGAGCCACAAGTCAACTAGTACGAGTGGAGTCAAATAACACCTAAAACGAAGTGACTTGTAACTCAACTCATATTTTTACTTGATTCATAAATTGACTTGCGAGTTATTGATTGACTTGGACTGAGTCGAGTCAACTCACAAATTCATTTATGTCAGAAAATGACTATGATGGTGATGAAATCAGACCAGAAGAGGAAGAAGATGAAGAGCAACGGTTAATGTAGCTTAATTACTGTAAATAAATAGTACATAAAGTTGTTACACAATACTTTCAACTTTTACAAGATGAACGATATAATCAAACTATACTATTTAAAAAATAAAATCAGTCATATCAATATCCGAGTTTCAATGTAATAGGGAACTACTTCTAACCCTAATCGAGCATCACAAACCGAAGAACCTATAATTAAAACCGGCAGATATCTACTTCGTTTAAATAATTGCCTTATATTTTGAAATTGAGGCGCAATACCTACTGTTTCTGCTCTTGGTTTAAATAAGCGCGCCTAGGCGGTGCCAAGCATAGCATCTTGTTTCTACTCTAGGCGATACTTGGCCATGAGGCACTAGGCATAGCTCCTTGTTTCTACTCGAGGCGATACTTGGTCATGAGGCGCTTCTAGGTGGTGCCTAGGCGCCGGGCAGTGTGAGGGAGTGCCTTGGGCGCCTTGTGTAACTAGGGGAAAAACTAATGGGTTCTTGACTTCTTGTTATCTCAGAAGTTGTATTAGCCCATTTTCACTATCTTCATACATGAACTTGGAGTTTAGATGCCATTATTTCATCATATGTTCGATCTTCTTGTGAAATACCAAGTATAAAGAGCCACAAACAGAGGTGAGCACGGAGTAGATTGAAAATGACATGATTTTTAAATTGCAAGATGAAGTGATAAACACATATATCTATAATATTTAAAAATATAAATTACTGTATAATAATAGTATTTACGTGAGGCTCTCGCCTTAGCGCCTCGGCTTTCGAGCCCTTAGCGCCTCAGAGCGTCTGTCGCCTTTTTAACCAAGGTTCTGCTGCTATGTACGGGGATTTGTGATAGTGTTTAATACTCTCTACATCCGGTCCGATCTTCCTAAATATCATGCATGTGCTGTTCCTCCTTATAGAATCTTCACTTACCCAAATGGTTACAGTATTGCTCTCTTACTTTAGGCATCAACGACCTCACTTAACTTCTCTGTGAATTACGTAACATATGCATATTACTTGATTACATGGACATATACATACACATAGACTTGTACATACATCACATATACACACGTAGATGATTATAAGTAATGATTAGTTTTGTAGCCATCATACTTGTTCTGTAACAAACTAACTACTATACTTGCTAAAATTCAGAAGGAAAAAACACACATTAAAGTATGCTAAGTGAACGTTTTAGTCAATTTTAAATGGTTATTTGGTTTTTGAGATTACCAATACTTTGTGTCGGAGCAAGTCACCTCTCTGCTCTAGCTACACTTCCCTCTTTATTTTTCTTTTGCATTTTAGCGAATATAATTGGTGGTTTTTTGTTAGAGTCTATTTGGGTTATTTAACATTTTGAATGGGTCAAAATGGGCAATTTAAAATAAGTTAACAGTAAATATAGGTCAAAGGGATTGATTATCAACATGTAAATTGATGCTTATTATAATATTTGGATTATTCGGGAAACATATAATTTCTTTTATTATGTTAGCATATTAATTAATAGTAATTTTAAAGAGTATAAAAGATTTTTTGCTTTCCTGGTCAATCCATCCTACTACTGATTCCCAACATTACTCGTTTTGACTCTTTGCTCAACCGCCTACCTTGCAGTGTTCTGTCTCTGCTTTCTAGTTCTTTGAGATCAATAAATTTGGTTTATATAATTTTTTTTTTTTTTTTGTTTTTTGAACATCAAAAGCAGAGGAAACGGGAATGGAGCTTCGGCTCCGCCATCACCCCAAACCCGAAACCCGAATTATATTAATAAAATCTAGCAAGGAGCTAGATAAACATACAAGATACAAACGAGTTTACAATAACAATTATTACACCTAATTGCATAATATATTCACGACTGAATCAATATATCCATGGGCTCTCGTTCCATTCCATCCATTGAAGACTTGTTTTTCTTTCTTTCGATCTATGTTTTATCCAGAAGAATGACATCCCCGCAAGTTGCATTGGTATATAATCAAGATCCTTAACATCCTTACCTCTAAAGATTACGTCATTCCTAATCTTCCATATAATCCATAGGCATGTATATATTGCACCAAGTAAGAACTCTCCCTTCTTCTCATTTAATCCAACCAGCCTCGGCCAGTCGATAAACGCGTCTAAACAATCTATGCAGCTCGTATCCAACTTCCACCATTTACCGATGAATTTGATGAGTTCTTTTGCAATATAACAATCGAAGAATGTATGTTCTTCCTTTTCCTCTGATAAATTACATATGGGGCAGTTAGTATTTCCGACTTGAACTCCTCGTTTCTCCAGATTCACTTTCGATGGGAGTCTCCTGTGCAGAATCCTCCATACTAGCACATTGACCTTTCTCGGTACAGTTTTTATCCAAGTGAATGAAGTGTTTAAAGATGGAAGATACAAGTCATCGAATGCACGTCTAAATGATGAGACAGTATATAGACCACTGCTCGAAAGTTTCCATGTCCATTCTTCTTTTTCATTTGAGACATCACCTAAATCGAGTTGAAACAAACTTGAAAAGACTAGATTATGCTTTTCCAATTCCGAATTCGCCTTCAATATGCTATTCCATGATCCCGGGCATTTTCCTTTCGAGATTCTATCACCAATCCCTCCGTATTTCCCATGTATTGTTGTGATCACTTCCCCCCACAATGAGTTTTTTTCAGTTAAAATCCTCCACCACCATTTACAAAGCAAGGCATTATTTAAAGCTTTTAGGCTTCCAATTCCTAACCCACCCGCACTTTGGTCCGCCATTGTTTGATTCCACACTACCCAATTTATCTTCCTTTTATCCCCGTTGCCTCCCCAAAAGAAGTTGGCTCGTAATCTTTCAAGACATTTTATTACTTTCATTGGAGCTTTGAAAAGGGATAGAAAATACGTACCAAGATTTCCGAGAACAGATTTGCATAGTTGAAGACGGCCTCCTATAGATAATGTTTCAGCTTTCCACCGCGAGAGTTTCTTCTGGAATCGTTGAATCAAATCTGCCCATGCTTCGCCTCTATTCATCGAGATTCCGATAGGTAAACCCAAATATTTGAACGGAAACTCCCCTATTGCGCATTTAGATTTTTCGGCCACGTTTTTAACAGTTGGAACGTCTACACCCACCCCGAACAGCCTGCTTTTTTCGAAGTTTATTGAAAGACCCGATGACAATTGTAGGCATCTTAGAATTATGAAGAACAGCCTGCTTTTTTCGAAGTTTATTGAAAGACCCGATGAAATTTGGTTTATATAATAACGACTGTACAAACATGCAAAATGCATTCATCACATTTGTATCTGTCATGGTCATGGAAACTTAAGTAGTGTTTATATTTCAGCTCAACGAGGGTTTCATTCAACCCGAGCAGAGAGAATGGGAGGACATGGTCATGATGAACCGGCCTACTTGCATTCAAAGCACATGTACAACTTGGACAGGATGAAAAGCCAGAAATTGACCATGAGTCTTAGTGTTTTCACTGCATTCAGCATTGGCGTTGGAGTACCAATCTATGCTGTTATCTTCCAGCAAAAGAAGACTGCATCTGCTTAAACTTTCTATTAAGATGCTGGCAATTTTATTTTTCTTGTGCTAAATTTCAATAATGCAGACGACTTATGAATGCGTTGTAGTACGTTATTCAGTATGAAATTCTTGCGTTCAGATTGACATACGACTGTTTTTGAGCATTGGCCAAGCAATCACCATGATGTGTCTTGTTTTGGGTTGTAAACTGTAATTTGTTGCTCAAATTTTTTTTCTTTTCATGATTTTTCCAAATGGGAATAAACTAGCGGTGGAAAATAACACCGACCAACTACCTGTTATAACTTATTGCAGGTTGCATGTTTATGCAGTACATGTATAGGTGGCAATATCAACTTTTTAAAGTGAATAACAAGCAAACTAAAACAAAACCTGAAAAGGGACCATATCACAAGTGTCGAATGGGCTGAAAATCATCTGATCTGTACTTTAATTCATGAGAATTCATATAATCTTTTCAGTACAAATTTGGAGGTTGATTTGTTAGATGTTACAAGATATAGATATGATAATTGAAGTTACTGGAGGCGTTTATAGTACTGGTTGGTTTGTTTTACTATAATGCACCCGTTGCATTTTCTTTTCGATGTATTTCAGCAGTTTCAAACTCTTATTGCTCTGTATTTTTGTTTATACTGTTGGTAAAATGAACCAAAATATTTACAGGCCAACTTGATACGATCTGTTTCGACCTGCATAAACGTTGTATATCTTTTGACCTGAATATTGTCTTCTAGCTCTCAACCATTTTACCAACGCCGCAACCATTGTTAAGTTTAATTCAAGATGGTTCAAAAACATACTCCATTAGTTGAACTGATAAAAGCAACGTAGCTTTGAACATGATGTGGCTAAATGATCGGGAAAGAGGCTACTTTAGAGCCATTCTAATTTTGTACTTAACTAAGAGCACAAGGATTGGAAGGCATTCTGTCACTCCTAAGAAGCATTCTGGACGGCATTCGGAGCAACATCCGGCGTGCAACGCTGCTTTGTGAGTGCTTTAAAAAAATAAAAAATTATGTTTTAATTTTTTTTTTTTGACTCAGAACACTAGAACATCCCACTCCCCCACTTTTTGATCATCGGTGTCACCACTCCTCAGCTCTAACTACGATCATACTTTCATATGGCTCAATATGAAAATAGAGAGAACACAAATGCTTCCTAACAAGTTTTATATGGTTTCGAACTTTAATTGTTTTCAGTAGAAACGCGTTACTTGAACCAGTAAAAACCATCAGAAAATGTACATGCTACTGCTTTGATTTAGTTTTATAACGGAAACATTTCATGCCAAAATAACAGAAAATAGGAGATATCGACAGTGGGTGAGAATGAAAGAATCAGTTGTGTTCTCTAAAACAACTAAGGGTTCTTAGCGGGAAGTTGTTTTTTCAGATGGAAAGCTTCCCCTTGATTTCCGTTGAGTAAACTTTTCTCTAAAAAACATGCAGTTAGCTGCTTCAGTAGCCTTTCCAGATAAGAGTGCAAGCAACTTCTTTTATCTTTCAGGTTTGGATTTGTTGATCTGCATCAGCAACATTTTCTCTCTGTGACTCCTCCAATAGATATCCCACTGATGATCCCTTTGGCTCTTGGTATGCCAACAAAGCAGCAGTGTCCTACACATCAAATTATCCATGATAATTATTCCAATGACAACTACTAGCAAACGAGTCTTTCCTCAGATATTTGCTACTGGGGTTGCAAAATGGGAACGTTCTGTGAAGGGTAAGAAGATTAAATGTTTTCGTATTGGTCAAAAAGGTCCAGCCCAGGTCTCGTTGACTTAAACACATTTTGCCCATTTTTAAATTAGTCAAACAAAAATCATATTAGTTCAACAATATTCGTATCTCTAGAAGAAAATGATTTACGAGGATTTACACTTAGACCAACATTTTACCTGTTGTTTCCTTTTACGCTATTTTATTTACATGTTTGACATGTCAGATGGAAACATAGCCAGAATGGACTCAGTCACAAGTAAATGTAGTAAAATACCACATCTGGTTGCTAGTTGCTACCAACAAGATAAGAGGGTCTCGGTTGGTGATCAGTCAAGACAGACTGAACTGACCACTGAAACTTGTTGGTGTCATTTTAATTTCATAAATAATTAACTTTGCTAATACATCGGATATGATCACATACGCTATTCTTAGAACAGTTATCAATTAAAAATAAAATAAAAAATTAAGAGGTTCTAATTTTGTAAGCACGTCATTAGGTGAATTTTAAACCAGTTGGGACCTATATACTTCTAGCTAACACAATTAAATCCTAGCTTTTTTATATATTAAGTATATGGCTACATTAATTAATAATTATCTAACCCAAACTTGACCTATTTAAACATGAATAAGTTGAAGTTTCCAACTCTAGAAATTGCTTAGACTAGACCCTCTTGTCAAACTTGGGGGCACGGACCTCGGTTTTATGCATGTTTAACACTAACTCAGAAACATAGAATGGCTAAATAAATCATCGATGAAGTTAAGGTTTTGGGTGTGGTGATTACCATAACAAGATCGTCATAACCTTTTAAATTACGAGTATGAAATTTCTGAAAATGAGTCCTCCCATAATTCACAGCTTCCTCCAGATGCCCACCCTGAATACAAATAATATATCCACAAGCAGATACATTCAGTTACATGTGTATCATATTCATGTCAGATTAAATGATTGAGCATTCCAAGCAAATCTTCCACAATTTTAATGAAACAGAATCTTAATATACAAAAGAACCATATAAAAACAGAACCAGCCCTCACATATAAGTAACAGAAAATACAAATAAGCGTTGTAAACCTTATAAATAACTGACAGGGGAAAGGAATCATTTACCCGAACTAGTTCAATGAACTTTTGACAGTGTAGCATCAGACAGATGGCTGATGTATCATCCTGCAGGGAGAAGAAAATCACGAGGGTCTACATAATACAAGAACCAAAAGGAAATAAAAATAGTATATCTGATTAGTAGAATTGCAAATTGAGGAATGAGGGAAAGGTTATTAAATTCAATGTATGTACATGTTTTGCAAAAAAAACTTATGCTAAAATTATTAGAATTTTATCCTTTTTAATATTAGATTAATTAAGAAAATATAAAAGAAAATATATGATACACAAATTAAAGTTGTGTATCACAGCCTTTTATGTGTGATATTGTGATACACAAAAAAAATTTATGATGTGTATCACAATTTTTTTTAAAAAAATTCTCATAGTAAAGAACACACAATTCTAAGAATTTTGATATTTATTTTTCATCAAAAAAATAATTTAATCTTAAAGTTTAAAGTAAAAATGTTCGTTCCTACCGTTCTCACCATAATAAGTGTTCTTATTTGAACATTACCCATCAATTTCATAGTTGAAATTTGTTAAATTATTTGGTGAAGCTTTTTTTTATATTATATTTTTAAAAGTTTAAGTTTGTTGTAGTCTGTGGAATTTGACCATCTCGTTTGTTGCTACGAGTGTAAAGAGAAATCAAGTAAAAAATGCTAGGCGTTGATGGTTTTCTTTAACGAAAGAATTTTGTAGTCAATAAGCACTCAATATCCAGCCCAATGTTCAATCTCCACTGCCCAATGCCCATTGCCCAAACAACCTTTTCATGTCTGTTACTTGATCCATCTATGGGCCCAATAATCCCCGTCTTCTCCAAGCCCACTATCCATCTTTAATTGACAATACATTGCCCTCTCCATTTGAGCTACACTGTCTTCTTTTTCGTGCTAGTATTATAACGTGAGTGCTATTTTATTTAGCTTTTAACAAAAAAAAAAAAAAAATGAGAGAAATTTATTTACACTTTGTTAGAAAACGTATAGCGATTGGATAAGTCCATGTATTATTGCATGTTCCATCAGCCCACCAGTTTGCCGCTATATTTGCAACTAGTGGTGCACATAACCCGGTTTTGAGAGAACCCGACCCGACCCGAAACCGGTTTTGGTCAAACATGGTCAAAACCGGTTTGGCCCAAAACCGGTTCGGGTCCAACCCGGTTTTGGCCACCCAAACCCCAACCCGATCTAACCCGATTTGTATAGGGTCGAACCCGAACCGGTTCCAAAACCGGTTTCAAACCGGTTTTTATATAATTCCGTTTTTCGCGAGCGTTTCAAGGAAAACGAATGTTTGGGTCAAAACTTTTTCATTGAGTTCGTAGAACATAACTATTGGAAACATAATTGATCGATAACTAAACCAAAACGACTCTAAATCTTGTTAAAAAAAATATTGAATCGAAAAAGTCTATATAATTCATTTTTCGTTCGATCGATAAGCGTTTTAAGGAAAACGAATGTTTCGGTCTATTTTTTTTCATTAACTTTGTAGAACATTAGTAATGGAAACATAATTGATCAATAACCAAACCAAAAGGCTTCTAAATCTCCTTAAAAATATTATTGAATCCGAAAATTCTATATAATGCATAAACGTTCGATCGTTAAGCGTTTTAATGAAAAGCAACGTTTGGGCCAAATTTTTTTCATTAACTTTGTAGAACATTAGTAATGGAAACATAATTGATCAATAACCAAACCAAAAGGCTTCTAAATCTCCTTAAAAATATTATTGAATCCGAAAATTCTATATAATTCATAAACGTTCGATCGTTAAGCGTTTTAATGAAAAGTAACGTTTGGGCCAAATTTTTTTCATTAACTTTGTAGAACATTAGTAATGGAAACATAATTGATCAATAACATAACCAAAAGGCTTCTAAATCTCCTTAAAATATTATTGAATCCGAAAATTCTATATAATTCATAAACGTTCGATCGTTAAGCGTTTTAATGAAAAGCAACGTTTGGGCCAAATTTTTTTCATTAACTTTGTAGAACATTAGTAATGGAAACATAATTGATCAATAACATAACCAAAAGACTTCTAAATCTTCTTAAAAATATTATTGAATCCGAAAATTCTATATAATTCAAAGTGAGTTGATACTTTCAAGGAATGTTTTACTAAATGCAAGGAAACATGTGCATAAAAAGTGATACTGTATGCATAAAGAGTTGTACATTTCCGTGTGTTTAGTAAAAACTTCCTTGCATTTATCAAACACATTTTAGCGTTAGGCTTTTTAAGGATAAACAATGTTTGGAGCAAATTTTTTTTATTGAATTGGTAGAACATTAGTAATACAAACGTAATTGAACAATAACTTAAACAAAAGTCTTCTAAGTCTTCATAATACAATTACAACTAAAAATATAAAATATACCAACGAATACATTTCGAGCTTCGGCATGGCCATCACCCGAAAATGTAATCGTGTAGTAATCTTCAACTTGTATCAATCTTCAAAAGTCGAAATCTTCTTCAAAGGTAGCCTCGCGCGAAGCTTGATCAAGAGCAATTTCTTCGTCGGAAAGTGCTATTGTTACACCTTCTTCCACCTCGATATTGTGTATGTCTTCTTCGTATTCCATTTCACCTTCAAGACTTGATACATTTTGTATGCGTTCCGCGGCGTCCAAGTGATCCTTCAAGCAAATGCACATCTCTAAGGAGGCCGGTGTGAGTCTTGTTCTTCGTATAGATAATACCCTGCCACTAAGAGAAAAAGCGGATTCCGAAGCTACCGTAGAAGCTTGGACGGTTAGTAAATCTCGGGCCATGATGGCTAGAATGGGAAATTGAGATTCCCTCTCTTTCCACCAAGCCAAAATATCAAATTGTTCGAACTCATTGGGTAGAATAGTGGCCAAAAAATCCGTGGTCGTATATCTCCCATATTCGTTAGTGGTATTTTGGTTACCATCACCCCTTGCCCGTTTATTGTTTTCTTGTCTTAAACTATTATAAAAGTTTAGCATTGGATTGCTAGAAGAAGATGAAGAAAACATTGGGTTAGCCGTACTACCGGACACATGTGTGGTTGAACTATATTTTTGAAAATATACGCCAAATAAATCTCCCAAACATTTGTTAAAATACATTTTTGCATTATGTGAAAACAATGGGTCGGCCTCATTCAAATCCAAATTGTGACAAATGTTATCGATAAGCATTTCCACCCCGGTAACGTTTAAACAAGGGTTCATTGCGGCGGAATAAGTAATTACCGGTGGCATTTCTTGAAAATATTTTTTTAGTTTTTCTTTCATGGGAGCCACCATTTCTTCAAATATAGGACCTTCATACACGTAGTCGTTTAATTTTGTAGTCATTAACCAAATTTGATTAAGCACCAAATGGCTAGTTGGATAATAAACACCCGATAATAAAGTAGTCGCGGTTTTGAAAAGTTTGAGCAATTCGACAATCTTTTTAATATACTCCCAATATATGATTGGAAATGGTGTTGCAAGACCTTTTGTAACAAGATGATCATGGAAAACTTGTAAAGTATCGCGTTGGCGTAAACCACATACAAACATATGGTAGGTCGAATTCCATCTAACGGGCATGTCCCAATTAGGGGTTAAAAAAATAGAATTCGTATCTTTGCACAATTTCATATAAGATTTGTATCTAGCTTTACCCTTTTGAAAAACGTCTTGCAACATAGATTTAAACCTCGTTTTTACTTCGTCTACATCTTCAACCGCTAGTCCGGCTTGCACAACCAAGTTAATGATGTGTGCAACACATCGACTATGATAAAAAATGCCCTTCAATGGTGGTGCGTATTTTAGTATTAATTTTGAAACGGCAAGTGTATTATTACTAGCGTTGTCAAAAGATATTGAAAAAACCTTTTCTTCCAATTTAAACATTTTAATCACACTTCCTAACATGTAAAATAAGTTTTGACCCGTGTGAGGATACTCAAAGTCTTCAAAAGCAATGGTACGTTTCATCATTTGCCAAGTTGCGGGATCAACCCAATGTGCGGTTACACAAAGGTACGAACCGGGCAAACCATGAGGAGCCGACCAAACATCGGTTGTTAATGATACACATGTATTTAAATTTTCAAAACCGATTTTTAGTTGTTTTTTAGCATCTTTCCACAATTTAAGGGCATCGCGTTTAAGAGTAGTACGACTTACATTGTTATATCGCGGTTGAAGAGTGGTTTGAATCACCCTAGTAAGCCGAGGGTTGTCGAAGTGGTTGAAAGGCAAATCTTCTTGAATTACATAACCCGCAAAAGCTTGTCGACACCGTTCCACATCGTATGTAAATATAGAACCATCTCGTGCCATCGAAGATTGCCCACTTGCTTCCGGATTACCTTTGAGTCCCGCACAATGCTTCTCGGTATGATTTTTCAAGGTGGTGTTGGAGTCGGGTTTGAAGAACAACTTACAACGTTTACAATGCGCTTTAATCGAACCATCCGACAACAACACTTTGTCGTAAGCACTCCAAATCTCCGGATTTCTTTTGTTGGGCAATTGTTTCACAATCGTTGGTGCATTTGAAGAACCAACACCATGGGAAGCCGAAGAAGATTGAGTTGCCATGAGAATATAGTATTCGTTTTTGAGTTTTTTGAGTTTTTGTAGATATGTATGAGTATTTGGAAGTTGCGAATGAACATAAACTCAAGCCTTGTATTTATAGTGATTTGGAATGACAAAAATGTAAAAAAAATACCACAAAACGGCTAGAAAACGAGCCAAACGGCTATATTTTTCAAAAATTCAAAAAACCGGTTTCAAACCGGTTTTTCAAACCGGTTCCGGTCAAACCGGTTCCTAACCGGTTCCAACGGTCCGCATGCCAAATGTAACACCCCCAAATTTGATGATTTGCGGAAGCTTGATTTGGGTGTTACTAATCAATAACAAAGCACAAAGATAAATAGCAAACGACTCTATATGCGTCGTTTTAACAAAATATATTGATAACTGAAATGTTTACAACGTTTAAAGCTTTACATAGCTCGAGTTAAATAAAATGAGATTTCAGTACATAAGTACTTATACAAAATATACTAATGCAAGAAAATCTCAATCGTCTGTATGCTGACTCGAGCTAAATCCTGAAGCAGAAACATCCTACTGCTGGGTACCTGCGATATATGCTAAAAGGTCAGCTATAAAGCTGGTGAGCTCACAGGTTTGAAATCAAGTAATATTGTATGAACCGCAAGATTTAAATAATGAATTGCATCCAGCAATTAAATGATAATCATCGTGTATACAGCCATGAGCACATAGTTGAGCTTAACTCGAGGGCCGGGTCCCCTATAGAGAATTCCGGGCGAGGTGCCTCCACAAATGCCTAATCCACATTCGTCTTCCCAAATATTAGTACGTTCGTTTACCCGGTTAGTGCTTGCTAACCCGAACGAGGAGGGTCAATCCTATATGGTACCATATACTAATATTCACGCTACAACGTATTAACAACTATGCTGACGGAGGACTTTAAATGATTAGTTTCGAAAAACTCATGTAGTATATGAAAAGTTGGTACTTGCGTTCACATGTTAAAAGTTTGAGCAGTATATCACACCCCTGAGTAAAACAGTAAAAGAGGGGCTATGAGACTCACCTGAGTCGTTGAGTTTATGAAAATAAACTGAGGATGATTAGCCGAGAATCGAAGTCCAAAGACTTGTAACCTGAGGGTGTCCACGACACGCGATGGTTATAATATGCGAAGGTATCTAATAAGACTACCTTGTAGTTGTTCGTCCAACTATAATGTCCAAATCTCCACTATTTGGTTGATACGTTTAAGTGTTTGAAAAGTGTACGGCCCGTTGGTGACGGATTTGTAATAATAATCTCAATTATTACTATTTTGATTTCGTGGCGTTTTACTTGAAAAATGTGTTTTGATTGTGTTTTAGAAGCCGTTACGAAATCTAAGTACGGGGGTCCGGGGGCAGCGCCCCTGGTAGCGGGGTCCAAGGGGCGGCAGCCCCTGGCGGGGTCCAAGGGGCAGAGCCCCTGGCTGGGGTCGAGCTGCCAGGTCAGCTTGGAAAATTTTTATTTCTACTATATTGCTTTGACGAAAAACGCATCTGGATCAGAATTTGGGTAAAATCGAGTGATAAATTTCGAGTCTCGACACTTAGTAAAAATCTGTGTTTTTGAGGTTCTGGTTTGTGCGACGTAGGGTGCGACGTCGCAGGTAGGATTGCGACGTAGAGCATGACGTCGCTAAAGGCGACGTTTCGCAATTTAATGCGACGTAGGGTGCTACGTCGCTAATGCGACGTAGGTGATTTCTGCGACGCAGGGGCTTGCGTCGCTAAGTGCGACGTGGCGAGGTATTGGCGACGTTAAGGCTGACGTCGCTATATGCGACGTCGCAATTTAATGCGACGTTGTGACTGACGTCGCACTATGCGACGTCACGAGGTGTTTTGCGACGTAGAGGCTGACGTCGCATAAATTCCGGGCCAAATGCGACGTAGCGGTCTGTTGGCCGGAAAATGGGTCGAAAACGAGTTTTTCGGTTTCCGTTCGGTCCAAAACTTTTACCCAACCCTTATTTGAACATTATAAGTCGATACAAACCGCAAACAAGTAAAAACACTTAAAAACGAGAGGTGTCGGAAACTTACAAATCGCCGAAATGAAATTTCGGAAAGATAGAAAGATAGATCGTGTCGCGGTGGTCGTGAATCTCTAAAAATCTTGAAGATCCGAAGTCGTTTGATATGTTTATTTTGCGTTTTTGTGAGATTTTTGAAGGTGGGGGTGGTTGGTGGAGTTGAGAGAAAAGAAAGGAGAAAGAGAAAGAGAGATGAGAAAGTGAGAAAAAGAGAGTGGGAAATGGGAGGTTATCCTCCCATTTTTCGCCCCGCGTTCCCGCTCCGTGCGGTGTTCGTTTGCTCCGTCATTTCAACGTTAATTAATTATTTTAAATATTAAATGGTACGTTTTAAATACAAATTATTACGTGATATTTTATTTAATTATTTTACAAATAAGTTTACGTTTGAGTTAATAATGTAAGTTGGTTTATTTAGTTTGCGCGTTTTACATTTTAAATTGTATAATTTCTGATTGTATGATACGAACGAATACGAAATATTATAATAATAATATTTTTGACATAACAACGTTATTTAATAAAATTTGTCACCAACGTCCATATTAAATTTGAATCGAAATACATCCGATTTAAATTGCGTACGATTTAATCAAATCGCATATTCGTATATATTCAACAATATATATAATTCGATACATTAATTAGCCTAACCAGGAACTAATTACATGTATTAACATTCGATTAGGCACTAATCTCTAGTCCTAATTTGGCGGGTGTTACATTCTCCCCCTGTTAGAAGAATTTCGTCCCGAAATTTAGCTCAAAGTCGTGTTTGATGTGGAATCAGTGAAAAGTTGAGGATATTTGAGTCGCATTTGGTCTTCCCGTTCCCAAGTGAATTCCGGACCACGCCGCGAATTCCATCTGACCTTGACGATGGGAATACGAGTTTGTTTCAGTTGTTTGACCTCACGGTCCATAATTTCAGCGGGTTCCTCAACGAAGTGAAGTTTATCGTCAACACGAATTTCATCTAATGGAATGATAAGTGTCTCATCAGACAGACACTTCTTCAGATTTGAAATATGAAAAGTAGGGTGCACGCTGCTGAGTTCGGATGGCAGCTGCAATCGATAAGCTACGGGGCCAATCCGTTCGAGGATCTCAAAAGGCCCGATGTACCGGGGATTCAACTTCCCGCGTTTGCCAAAACGGATGACGCCTTTCCAAGGCGATACTTTTAAGAGAACTCGATCCCCAGCTTGGAACTCGAGTGGTTTGCGTCTCACGTCAGCATAACTTTTCTGACGATCACGTGCGGTTTTGAGTCTGTTTTGGATTTCCACAATTTTCTCAGTGGTGGCGTGAATGAGTTCAGGACCAGTGAGCTGACTATCTCCCACTTCAGTCCAACAGATCGGTGATCGGCACTTACGACCGTACAGTGCCTCAAAAGGTGCAACCTTAATGCTGGCGTGATAACTGTTATTGTACGAGAATTCGCACAACGGTAGATGTTTTTCCCAGTTTGTACCGAAATCAACTACGCAGGCGCGTAGCATATCTTCCAAGGTTTGAATGGTTCGTTCACTTTGACCGTCGGTTTGAGGATGGTACGCGGTACTCATATCGAGACGGGTACCCAATGCTTTCTGAAGTGATTGCCAAAAGTGAGAGGTGAAACGGGCATCTCTGTCAGAGATGATCGAGATTGGAACGCCGTGATGAGAAACGATTTCCTTGATGTAGATTTGTGTAAGGCGTTCCATTTTATCGTTTTCCTTGATTGCCAGGAAATGAGCAGATTTAGTGAGGCGGTCAACGATCACCCAAATGGTATCGCAACCGTTCGACGACTTGGGTAGTTTGGTTATGAAATCCATGGCAATTTGTTCCCATTTCCATTCAGGGATTTCAGGTTGCTGGAGTAAACCAGGCGGTTTCTGATGTTCGGTTTTGACTTTCGAGCAAGTAAGACACTTGCTGACATAAGTGGCGATTTCGGCTTTCATGTTTGGCCACCAGTAGAATTCCTTGATGCCGTGGTACATCTTATCGGATCCGGGATGAATAGAATATTTAGACTTGTGAGCTTCGTCCATCACCAAGCCTCTTAGGTTCCCAAAACTGGGCAACCAGACTCGGTTTGAGAAATACCTAATCCCGTTAGGTCTGATTTCGAATTGTTTGTCAATGCCCCGCAAGGCTTCATTTTTGATGTTTTCGGATTTCAGGGCTTCGATCTGAGCGGTATGAATTTGAATGGTAAGATCGTTGTGAATGGTCATACTGAGGGCTCGGACTCGAAGTGGTTTAGGTCGTTCCTTTCGACTGAGGGCATCAGCTACAACATTAGCCTTCCCTGGATGGTACTTGATCTCACAATCGTAATCGGTAAGCAACTCGACCCAACGACGTTGCCTCATATTGAGATCCTTTTGATCGAAGATATGTTGGAGACTTTTGTGGTCGGTAAAGATAGTGCACTTAGTGCCGTAGAGATAATGTCTCCAGATTTTGAGAGCAAAAACAACAGCTCCAAGTTCGAGATCGTGAGTGGTGTAGTTCTTTTCGTGAATTTTCAGCTGTCGTGAGGCATAAGCAATGACCTTGTCTCGTTGCATCAGCACGCAACCGAGACCTTGGTGAGAAGCATCGCAGTATACCACGAAGTCATCGGTGCCTTCGGGTAGTGATAGAATTGGAGCACTGCAAAGCTTTTGTTTCAGAAGTTGGAACGCTGACTCTTGTTTCTCGGTCCAATCGAACCTTTTGTCCTTCTGTGTCAGTACCGTGAGTGGCTGAGCTATTTTAGAGAAATTTTCGATAAATCGCCGATAGTACCCAGCAAGACCCAAGAATTGTCGTACTTCAGTTGCAGAGGTGGGTGCTTGCCAGTCTTTGATAGCCTCGATTTTTGATGGGTCCACGTGAATTCCCTGACTGTCGATCACGTGCCCAAGAAATTGAACGGTTTGGATCCAGAACTCACACTTAGAGAATTTAGCATAAAGCTCCTCGTGGCTAAGTAGTTCAAGGATGGTTCTGAGGTGTTGCGCATGTTCTTGCTCGTTGCGCGAGTAAATGAGTATGTCATCGATAAAGACAATGACAAACTTATCGAGGTAAGGTTTGCACACCCGGTTCATGAGGTCCATGAATACAGCCGGTGCGTTGGTTAGACCAAAGGGCATCACTTGGAATTCGTAGTGCCCGTAACGAGTTCTGAAAGCAGTTTTTGGAATATCGGTGTCGCGAACTCGTAACTGATGATAACCTGATCGCAGGTCAATTTTTGAGTAGAAACTTGAACCCTGAAGTTGGTCGAATAGATCATCAATGCGAGGAAGTGGATAACGGTTCTTGACGGTCAATTTGTTCAATTCTCGGTAATCGATGCACATTCGGAATGAACCGTCCTTCTTTTTGACAAATAAGACCGGAGCTCCCCAAGGTGAAGAACTCGGTCTAATGAATCCTCGATCCAGAAGTTCCTGTAACTGAGAGGACAACTCCTGAAGTTCGGATGGGGCTAAACGGTACGGTGCGCGGGCCACCGGTGCGGCACCCGGCACGAGATCAATTGAGAACTCAACCTGTCTAGATGGAGGTAAACCAGGTAGTTCTTCTGGAAAGACTTCGGGAAAGTCTCTAACAATCGGCACATCCTCAAGTCGTTTCTCCTCCGACTTCTTCTCGGTGATGTGTGCGAGTATGGCAGGGTAACCCTTTCTCAGAAATTTTCGGGTTTTTAAGCAGGAGATTATATTGAGTCCCGTCCCACCGGTCTCCCCCTGTATGATCAAGGTTCCACCAACGGCGAGTGGGATACGGACTATTTTATCATGACAAACGATTTCAGCTCGATGCTTGGACAACCAGTCCATTCCGATAATGACGTCGAAACTTCCGATTTCAATGGGTATAAGGTCGATCGAAAAGGTTTCGTCAGCTAGGTTTAAAGTGCAATTAGGTATCACACTGGTGGTTTCTACAAGTTTTCCATTTGCTAGCTCTACAGTGTACTCAACATCTAAGGTAACAGGAGTGATGTCAAGTAATGGGCAAAAATCATCGGAGATAAAGCTTCTATCAGCACCAGTATCAAATAGAACAGAAGCAGTTAAGTTGTTGAGGAGGAACATACCCGAGACCACATTCGGGTCCTGGCGGGCGTCCCCAGATTTGATGACGAAAGCTCTGCTGCGGGTGTTGTTGTTGTTGTTGTTGTTGCGGTTGTTGTTGTTGTTGTTGCGGTTCTTCAGTTTTGGGCACGTATCCCTGAAATGCCCGGGGTTTCCACACTCAAAACATACTTTGGGTGGTCTGGTGTTGTTGTTGGAGTTGTTGTTGGTGGGTGAGCGGCAGTCTTTGGTGAGATGGCCGTACCTCTTGCAGTTGTTGCAAAAGGGACCACAAGAACCCTCATGGTGAAGTCTGCACTTGGGACAATATGGTTTGCTCCCAGTGTAACCCCGGATGATGTCAGTGGTGGTGTTGTAGGCTTTGATGGTGTCGGGTTTCTTATTTTGTTGGTTGGAGTGGTTGTTGTGGTGGTCGGACCACTTGCGTTTGTTGTTTTGGGAGGATGAAGTGGGTGGTTCAGAATCTTGGCTCATAGACATCAGGTCTTGGGCCAATGAGATTGCACCGTCAATGGTGGCTGGTTTTGAAGAGATGACGTGTCCCCGAACAAAATCAGGGAGACCAAGGGCGTACTTCCTGATTTTATCAGGTTCAGTGCTTACCATAGCTGGGCGGAGAGCAGCTAGTTGTTGAAACCTGGTGGTATAACCATCGATGTCACCACCCTGAACCTTTAAGTTCCAGAACTCCTCATCCAGCTTTTGGAGTTTGGCGATAGAGCAGTACTTGGCAGTGAGTTTGGCTTTCAATTCCTCCCAAGTGATTTGGTAGGCAATGTCAGCACCCACTGATTGGGTATATGAGTTCCACCAAGAGTGGGCATCATCTTCAAGAGAGCAGGTGGCGAAGTTTACTTTGTCGTTCTCCGCGCATTTGCTGACACGGAAAACAGTTTCCATTTTCTCGAACCATCTGATTAGTCCGATGGCTCCTTCAGAACCCTTGAAACTCGAGGGTTTGCAGCTTTGAAAGTCCTTGTAAGAACAAGGTTTGGTGGTAGAGGTTCCAGCGGTATCGCTGTTTCTTGTGGAGTTTGGTGGGGTATTCCGAGCTAAGGCTTCAGTAACAGCCTGGGTTATGAGTGACGTAATCTGAGCATCAGTGTAAGGTCTGGTCTTTGGTGGCATGATTCTTCAATAAAAGAAATGAAGATACATGAGATTTTGCAAGAAAGTTGTATTTATCTCAGATGTACATGTATAAAAGCAGTAATACATAACATCAACAGGAATAATGGCAATTAATATGAGTCGAAAACAGTAAGAATACTTGATAGATGATACGAGTTCAAAGGTTACATCCTACAGATGTATTACAAAAGATGTCGGGAATTGTTACATCCGACCGAATTATAGAATAGCGCGTAGATAGTTACTAGATTACAGGGTAGATTACAAGACAAAGACTACCCTAGTCTTAACGTAGATTAATTTGTTCCATCATCGTGACAAGACGGTCCACAGTGTTTGCAAGCCTGCTAGCTTGTCGGGCGTTATCTTCTGCTAGTGCTAGTCGTTGTGTTAGTCCACGCGCATATTCTTCTGCCTCAAGTGAGCGTTGCACACATTCATCCATCCTTTGTTGCAGAAGGGCATTTTCCACCCTTATTTCTATTATTTGGTTACGAAGGACATCCATGTTGTTGTTTGTGGTTTCAAGGTCATCGGAGACTTGTTCTATGCGTTCGAGGGATGTAAGTCTCCAGTTTTCGTTGGTTTCCTGCAACACTACATCCATGGTGCGAAGTCGTTGCTCGTGTTGGTTCACCCTAGCGGCTAAGGCCGGCAAGGCGGAGTGAGTGGGGTACGGGCCAGCTCGAGGCAACCTGGAGTTCCTCCTTGCTACCCTTGGGTTCTGCGACCCGGATTGAGAACGAGATGAATTTGATGGTGTGTTTGCCATTTCTGAGACAAAGCATTAGTAAAATTGAGGCCTATATTCATATAGTTCCTATATAATATAGCCTATTGAGTGTCTAGCATAAACATGTTTAAGTCTCGGTTCTCTCGAGGTCAGAGTCTTCTATTGTACCCTGTTCAGCCATAACTACTTTCAGATCTTACATCATCTTTGTTTAATTGTACATAGTTGATCAGGCTATGTTAAATTAAACTCGTATGCTGTAATCCCTGAACCAGTCATACCTAATAAGGAATACTGCCTAATGGTCATAGTCTAGGTTCACTAAATGCAACCTAGTTCACTATAACCTTAGGCTCTGATACCAATCTGTAACACCCCCAAATTTGATGATTTGCGGAAGCTTGATTTGGGTGTTACTAATCAATAACAAAGCACAAAGATAAATAGCAAACGACTCTATATGCGTCGTTTTAACAAAATATATTGATAACTGAAATGTTTACAACGTTTAAAGCTTTACATAGCTCGAGTTAAATAAAATGAGATTTCAGTACATAAGTACTTATACAAAATATACTAATGCAAGAAAATCTCAATCGTCTGTATGCTGACTCGAGCTAAATCCTGAAGCAGAAACATCCTACTGCTGGGTACCTGCGATATATGCTAAAAGGTCAGCTATAAAGCTGGTGAGCTCACAGGTTTGAAATCAAGTAATATTGTATGAACCGCAAGATTTAAATAATGAATTGCATCCAGCAATTAAATGATAATCATCGTGTATACAGCCATGAGCACATAGTTGAGCTTAACTCGAGGGCCGGGTCCCCTATAGAGAATTCCGGGCGAGGTGCCTCCACAAATGCCTAATCCACATTCGTCTTCCCAAATATTAGTACGTTCGTTTACCCGGTTAGTGCTTGCTAACCCGAACGAGGAGGGTCAATCCTATATGGTACCATATACTAATATTCACGCTACAACGTATTAACAACTATGCTGACGGAGGACTTTAAATGATTAGTTTCGAAAAACTCATGTAGTATATGAAAAGTTGGTACTTGCGTTCACATGTTAAAAGTTTGAGCAGTATATCACACCCCTGAGTAAAACAGTAAAAGAGGGGCTATGAGACTCACCTGAGTCGTTGAGTTTATGAAAATAAACTGAGGATGATTAGCCGAGAATCGAAGTCCAAAGACTTGTAACCTGAGGGTGTCCACGACACGCGATGGTTATAATATGCGAAGGTATCTAATAAGACTACCTTGTAGTTGTTCGTCCAACTATAATGTCCAAATCTCCACTATTTGGTTGATACGTTTAAGTGTTTGAAAAGTGTACGGCCCGTTGGTGACGGATTTGTAATAATAATCTCAATTATTACTATTTTGATTTCGTGGCGTTTTACTTGAAAAATGTGTTTTGATTGTGTTTTAGAAGCCGTTACGAAATCTAAGTACGGGGGTCCGGGGGCAGCGCCCCTGGTAGCGGGGTCCAAGGGGCGGCAGCCCCTGGCGGGGTCCAAGGGGCAGAGCCCCTGGCTGGGGTCGAGCTGCCAGGTCAGCTTGGAAAATTTTTATTTCTACTATATTGCTTTGACGAAAAACGCATCTGGATCAGAATTTGGGTAAAATCGAGTGATAAATTTCGAGTCTCGACACTTAGTAAAAATCTGTGTTTTTGAGGTTCTGGTTTGTGCGACGTAGGGTGCGACGTCGCAGGTAGGATTGCGACGTAGAGCATGACGTCGCTAAAGGCGACGTTTCGCAATTTAATGCGACGTAGGGTGCTACGTCGCTAATGCGACGTAGGTGATTTCTGCGACGCAGGGGCTTGCGTCGCTAAGTGCGACGTGGCGAGGTATTGGCGACGTTAAGGCTGACGTCGCTATATGCGACGTCGCAATTTAATGCGACGTTGTGACTGACGTCGAACTATGCGACGTCACGAGGTGTTTTGCGACGTAGAGGCTGACGTCGCATAAATTCCGGGCCAAATGCGACGTAGCGGTCTGTTGGCCGGAAAATGGGTCGAAAACGAGTTTTTCGGTTTCCGTTCGGTCCAAAACTTTTACCCAACCCTTATTTGAACATTATAAGTCGATACAAACCGCAAACAAGTAAAAACACTTAAAAACGAGAGGTGTCGGAAACTTACAAATCGCCGAAATGAAATTTCGGAAAGATAGAAAGATAGATCGTGTCGCGGTGGTCGTGAATCTCTAAAAATCTTGAAGATCCGAAGTCGTTTGATATGTTTATTTTGCGTTTTTGTGAGATTTTTGAAGGTGGGGGTGGTTGGTGGAGTTGAGAGAAAAGAAAGGAGAAAGAGAAAGAGAGATGAGAAAGTGAGAAAAAGAGAGTGGGAAATGGGAGGTTATCCTCCCATTTTTCGCCCCGCGTTCCCGCTCCGTGCGGTGTTCGTTTGCTCCGTCATTTCAACGTTAATTAATTATTTTAAATATTAAATGGTACGTTTTAAATACAAATTATTACGTGATATTTTATTTAATTATTTTACAAATAAGTTTACGTTTGAGTTAATAATGTAAGTTGGTTTATTTAGTTTGCGCGTTTTACATTTTAAATTGTATAATTTCTGATTGTATGATACGAACGAATACGAAATATTATAATAATAATATTTTTGACATAACAACGTTATTTAATAAAATTTGTCACCAACGTCCATATTAAATTTGAATCGAAATACATCCGATTTAAATTGCGTACGATTTAATCAAATCGCATATTCGTATATATTCAACAATATATATAATTCGATACATTAATTAGCCTAACCAGGAACTAATTACATGTATTAACATTCGATTAGGCACTAATCTCTAGTCCTAATTTGGCGGGTGTTACACCAAACCGGTTTCAAACCTACGGGTTGGGTATAACCCGAACCGGTTTTGGTCAAAACCGGTTTTGACCGGTTCGGGTTCGGTTTTTTTCGGGTCGGGTTATGCAACCCGGTTTGGTTGTGCACGGCTATTTGCAACATGATGATTACCATCTTACCAATTGAGCATAGTTCAAATGATACCGTCATTTTAAACTTCTAGAATGTACATGTGTGGCATATAGGTTAGGGGTTCGAACCCGATCTCAGCACATGTGGTTGATTTGTGGATATGTGATTTGCCCAATGTTGATGCTCCTTGCGAGTGGGACGGACCCGTACCATTGAAATATGGTACGAGGGTCAAGGGTACCTTCCAAATTACCCTTTTTATTATGATTACCATCTCAGTTATTCTTCGAGTTTAGGTCCAGTTTGAGCATTCACGTTCAATCAAATCGGAGTACCAAAGGTAAAAGTTAAATAAAAGATATTCCCTTACGATTATTTACGTATATTTTATTTTCTACTTTTGACATAACCGAATTGTATAGACGGGAATAAGGTTAATATTTACTTCCACAGGTTGTTTTTTGGACGAAACATGAAAAACAATTAGAATCACATATATCAACGTGTTACGTATGTGTAGCTATCAAATACTCGAAGTTATTTATTTGATTATATCTTTTGGAATCAAATTTTTGGTCTAAACATATTATACCAAAATTGACCAACTAAATCAAAATATATTAAAACAAGATGAATAAACTTGACTAAAAGTAAGATAACCAAAAGTATTCTTAAAAACGGGATACTAGTTTATTTAACAAATATATAAAGTGAAGCAAAGTATTTAACGTCACATAATTACATGTATGAACTACTACATTATTTATACTGATACTGATGAGTAATTATATATCTTGAGCCAGCTCCACTGATTGTTTTGAAGATTGAAACCCATCCTTCGCCTTTTTCGCAAACTTATATTCCCCATAGAAGTAAGAAGCAAATCCCCATAGAGACAAAACGAGTGCAACGCCTTTTTCGGCTTGAAACTTTTCTTTGTAAAAAATGACAGCTAAAACCTCAGTTACTGGAAGAAGAACGGCGATTATGATCCCAGATAAAAACGACGATGCACAAAAAATCACTCCAATTGCTCCCAAGAAGAAGCATTGCCAAATTAAAGCACTACCACATAAGATTGCGTAATATTTTGTTTCGCCTAGTTTAAATTCTCTTGCCTCCCTTGGAATCACCTACAAATTTTTGCTGTATAAGAAATTTCAAAAGAAAGTAGTCCTATTTTATAACATTATGTACCATACAGATACAGTCGTTGTACAACTTGTATTGCTTATGTTACTAAAAAAAATCAATTAAATCGTCTAAAGGAGTTTGTATATTCAACTACAATTTAAAGGTCTAACATAAATTCAGAGGGGAAGACAAGAGTTTGTTATGGTATTTGTACAACTATTAGTGCATGTCTGAAAGTGTTAATGAAAGCCATAATTACTCTTGTTATCATTTTCCTTTCTATAAATACAATTTTTTTTTATAGAAACAAAAAGATTCTAAAAAATTGAATTCTTTTTACCATAAACAAAAATATTATAAAAAAAATATGAGAAAACCAAAATTTATGTGAATATAATTTCATTTATACAAATGTAAAGTTTTATATATTTTTTTATATAAACTAATTCCTATAAAAGTTTACAAATATAAAAATTAATAAGTAAAATACGTGATTTAATTGCTAGTTGATTTGATAACTAAGATGTAAAATCAAGAAAGGTATTAAAAGACAAAAAAAAAAAAAAAAAAAAAAAAAAAAAAAAAAGGACAATTTGACATGTTTGAGAGGGTGTATGATTAGGAATTAGGGATGTGTAAATAGTATATCCATGTTAATATCCATATATATCATAGGGGATTAGGAGGAATAAGGCATTCTCCAATGTTCACCTCCAAATCACCTTTTAGTTTTACTCCATGAATAGAGATTTGGAGTAAGATTTATGAAGAAAACCCTCTCATACTCCAAATATGGAGAAATTTTCGAAGAAATGAAATTTTTCTCCATATTTGGAGAAATACAACCCCTCCTCCATAATCATTTTATCATTATAATCTATTATTTTAATCTACTTTAATACTATTATATACTTATATTAAATAGTATGTATCACTATTGGTCATTAGTTAGTATGTAAATAATAACTTTATATACTAGTGTTATATCAAAATACTTAACTAACATAAAAAATTGTAAAGAGAAAATCAATAAAGAATTATAAATATTATAAGTTTACACAAAAAATACTACAACTAAATAAGCAGATTAAAGATATAGATGCGCACTTTGGACTTCAAAATAAACTATCGAACATTTATGAGATCGATATGGTAATTTAGAGAATTAGAAGATAATTTGGTAGAATAATATGATATTTGTTGTTTGTTTCAAATTTCGTTGTTAATGATATATATTGACTATCTAGTGTAAATATCAAATGTTATACATCCACATAAACTTCAAACTAATTTAAGAATATATGATTTCAACTATGAAGTTAAAATATATAACATTTCTATCTTTTTTTCTTAATATATAATCAAGTGTTTGTATAAAAGTTAGATAATTATTATATAAAAGTTTTTGTAGTTTAGAGTATGATGGTTGGAAAAGAAAAAATTTGAAGGAAGAATATTTAAAAAAGAAGCTATTTTTTCTGCATATTTTTTGAGATGGAAATAATGGATTGCGATCTACGGACAAAATTGTGGGGTCAAATGTTGACAATGTGAATCCTGAGGTGACCTATGGCCAGCCGCCGGTGCAGTCAATTTTGTGAAAATTGCTACGTGTCATGTCAGTTTGAGTTGCATTTGGTTATTAATTTTAATTAAGTACTCCGATCCATAAAATTATAAATGAAGTATCTTATCTTCAATTTTAAGAGTAAGGTTCACGTGGGGACAACAATATCGGGTGAAAATAGGAAACAAATAAGAATACGTCACGTATCATATAACTCATTTCTCTCACGTTTTTAAAGATTAAATATTTCATAAACGGTAAGTTGAAAAGTTATAAAAATTGCACACAAAAAATCAGCGTTTTTTCCTCTTCGATTAAGGATCTCACAAGATATACTTTCGATGACTTTTTATACGATTCTAACAAATTGTACAATATTAGTATCACCAAAAAAAATCGACGTTTTTTCCTTTTCGATTAGGGATCTCACAAGATATACTTTCGACGACTTTTTATACGATTTTTACAAATTGTACAATATTGCTATCACATGTGTTACTCACAGATATCACATGTGTTACTAGCTGGTAACACATGTGTGACTCGCTGGTAACACTTTTGTTACTTGCTGGTATCACATGTATTAGTTGTTTTCAAAAGCCACAAAAAAACGGAAAAAAAAAGTTCGTCAAAATTGTACCTTTTGAGATCTCCAAACGAAGACGAAGAAACGTTTATTTTTATAGTGCAATATTTGTGATTTTTCGACTTACCGTTTGTGAGATATTTAATTTTTAAAAACGTAGAGAAAATAGGTTTTGTGACACTTGACACATTCTTGTTGGTTACTCCACTTTCACCCAATTCATTTGAATCTCATCTAAATATTAAATAGGAGTGATGTTATGACATTATCAATTATAATCGAATTCAATCAATTAATTTGATCTTTATGTTTAAATTAAAATTAAAAATTAAAACTTTATTTTTATTAAACAATCACGAGTCTACTTCTAATTAAAATGTAGTTAAGTTTTTGTAAGAAGGGGTAATGATTTTAAACACAGTCTATTTCTAATTTCGTTCCTTTTTATGTCTTATTTTGCATATTTTAAGAATTATCAACGAAGACTAATTACAATTTACGACCACATTTTTATTATTATTAACAGAGTGTTTGTCCATTTTCCATTTAAGAAAAATGAAAATTTTGATGTGTTTTAGACATTAAACGGATTGGCCTAGTGTTTCGTAATAATAACGTTCAGTAAAGATCGAATTGTACCTTAAAGTCGTTATTGAAGATCATTCCAACCACACAAAATATGGTAGCAAACAAACACATAACAATCTGTATCTCCACCACCAATGTATACGTTATCTCTTGTTTCGCCTTATTATACGTTAATTCAATCAACGGCAACACGAATCCGTACAACAAAGCAGCCGCAACCGTCATAACAAACCCTAACATGTACTCCTTTTTACTCTCTCCGTTCGGCCGATCACTACTTGTATGTAACGCCAAAACCCCGGCTCCAACCGTCAATAAAACCACTGCGTTTATTGAATACGGTGTAAACTTTTGTTTCACAAGTAAGTAGGCAAAGAACGCCACGAAAGCCAGATGTGGGGCGAGAATTAGGGCTGAAGTGGAAATGGGAAGGCGGGCGACACCATAAGCGTAAAGATAATCGTCTAAACCGGTGATTAGACCAATGAAAGCGACTGCGAAGAATAAACGTGGTCGCATGTAGATGAGTTTAGTAGGTTTACTGTTATTGTTGGTTATGCGGCGATGGAAGTAGAGAATTATGAGGACGAGAATGATGACTGGCCAGCCTGCGGTTTCGAGGGAAGAGGATAGCCAGACGCGATTGCCACCATGGATGAAGTAGAGACGTGTGATTAGTGGTCCGCCGCAGTTTCCGATGGATAGCAAGATACAACTTAGGATTAAAAGTGCCTTCTTAGTTTTGGGGCTAAATTTGGTCGTCATAGGTGTGTGACGGTAGTAGTGTACTAGTAATGGTAATAGTAGTAGTCCCGGTTTGGGAATCGTTCAATTGTATCTAAATTATTGAAATAGAAAAACAAAATATCTTGTGATCCCTAGCGGTGTATGTGTAGTCCGTTAACTAAAGAATGTGGCAATAAAAGTACAAAACCAAAATATTGTGTGATCCCTAGCGGTATATATGTGTGTGGTTCGTTAACTTAAGAATGTGGGTTTAAGTACCATTTTAAGAAAGAAGATATGTATGTCTAAATTTATATGTCTAAATGTATACTTAAAAATGTAATTGCATAGCTATAGAAAATTGATTATTGTTTCGTTATTTACTATTGTATGAGTCGAACTTTGAAAACTTCTATTGTATGTGTTGAACTTGTAAATATCGTCTGTTGTATGTAAAATTTCCTTTTTCGGTAAGGCCAAAATAGGAAAGTTCTCTTTTTTGGCTTTACCCAAAAAGGAAAATATGCATACAATAGACGATATTTACAAGTTCGATACATACAATAGAATAATAAAAGTATGTCTCATACGATACTAAAAAGTGTAAAGTTTAATACATAATGAAACAATAAATCCCATTCCATTAAGAAGGATAAAATTTTTTACTAAAAAAGCAGCCGGCTATAATTTTAGATTTATGTAACTAGACATATACCAACATTACTCGCTATAAGCATTACTCATTAATTTAATACGTGGGGTGTGCATTAGAAATGAGCATTAGTACCGAAATCTCAATACCGTATTCATACCATACCGGTCTCGTACCCGTACCGGTACCATACCACTTCAAATGGTACGGTATCCGGTACTCATAAAACTTATTTTTTTGAATGCGGTACTTTCGGTATGGTACCGGTATTTTCCCGGTTTAGTACCCGGTACCGGTATATAAAATCCTATCTTTTTGCCACTATATAATTATATGATAATATTGTCTATTAAGAAATAAGAACGACTACTGATAACACATGTTATATATACTGCTGATGAGTTTTTAACTTTCACAAAACCTAAATCCTAATCATCATCATTTATTAAGGATCACAATCAACTACAATCGTCATCATAATATGCAACCATCGTCATCGTTATCATCATCATCAACAACAACAACAACAAAGAATATGAAAGTACATATATCCTTAATACGCAAACATATAAAATCTTGTGGTTATAATTTACGACACTCTGAGTAATGAGAATTATCTTTTAGGATCATGTTTATTTTATTTGTTTAATATCATAATTTTCAACTTTATGTATTTATATTATATTATGATCAATATTGTTGTTGATAATTTCGTGCTTGATGAATTAATGTGACGATATTGATTAGTGGGTACTTTATTTCGAAAACATAAACATGGAGATTCTTTTAATTTTTTTTTTGTTTAAGTTACCATAATTGGTCCAGTTTGGTATTGAGGTGATTCTATGTTTTTATGTTGTACTACCTTTTACAATTGGATATTTTTCACTTTTGTATTTTTAAATTTGCAGTACCAAACAGGTATAGTACCACTTTTTACCCTACCAATACTCGTACCGTATTGGTACCAATACCATTTCAAGTGGTATGGTATTCGGTACTGAAATTATGGCAAAAAAGAAAAGCGGTACCAACCGGTTTGGTATGGTACGGTACCGGTTCTGTACCACGTACGCTCATCCCTGTGCATATACAAGCATTACTCAGCTCGTTAATTTAACATGTGCTTAGTTGCGTTAGTCATGTCTCGTAATTTATCGTCGTTTTCTTTTTGGCGGAAGTCCATCGATTGTATTGTTTATTATATCAATCATCACCGTAGTTATTTTACAATAAATTCAAACTTATTAAATCATTGTGATATATACAGAGTATTTACTTATGTAACAAGCTAGCTAAGTGTACATATAAGTAATAATTAGACGAAGGTCACGCGTTCAATCACCGTCGTTCTCATTTTCCTTTAAGTGCGTGTTACGCGATTTCCCTTTTCCATATTGATCGTGGAACTAGACGGTGGGGGGCCGCCAGAGGGTTGGTTTTACCCTTTTCTTAAGTAATAATTAAGACGACAAATGAGTTGAGTAGAGCTTGAACTTAGCTCGAAACACTTTGAGTAGGCTCGAGCTCAACAAGCTTTCAGAATAAAGCTCGAGTCAAAGAGCTAAGACCGTGAAATTAGCTTGAGCCCGACTGAAAAAATTCAATATATAGGTAAGATTGTATATTAGCTTGAGCTAAGACCGCGTACTAAACCGGGAAAATATGTGATATGACATATCACATATAATATGTGATATGACATATTACACCTGCTTTAGCCAATTAATGGTTGTAAGATTGGGAAAAATTACTCAATTTGTTTCAAATACGTGGTGCCAAATATATGTCATATAATATGTGTATTTGAAACGACTTAAAAAACAGTGTCGAATACATATGTTTTCCTTTAGTAAAATTTGCCCAATACTAGCAAGTTGGTAATGAGAAATATTTTTTTTTTTACATTGGTTGAATACACTCTCCAAGTCATATTAATTTTTTTGGAAGTGTATCATGCACTTCTCAAGGTTAAACTTGGGGGAATTACGATGTGTGTGTATTTTCATTTCTCCTGTTCTTGATCATCTACTTTCCTCAATTTTATTGTTTGAAGAATAATCGGGTACGTACGTAAAAATCTTTAGTAGAGGCGAATAGTACTTTTTAACAAGTTCGAAACTTCAATCGAGCATATAACTTATTCTTTACATATTCAATTTCATCGTACATTTCAAATTCCAAACGTCGTTGAAGCTCGATTACGATGATAATAATTCGTAAACTTGAAGTGCAGTGCACAAGCGTCAATATCTATACCGCTCGGTAATCAGCTTGAGCTAATGGAAGCTAACTCTATAGATTGTTGAGAAGATTGTGAGTTATCTTACAACTTTTTTGTGAATTTGTATTTGTATTCTCTATAAAAGTAAGAAGCAAATCCCCATAGAAAAAAAACAAGTGCAATACCTTTTTCGGCTTGAAACTTCTCTTCAAGGGTAAATATATTTTGTCGGCATCGTACCTCCTCTGTTTGTTTCGAGTTAAGCAACCTACCATTAAAACTCTCATTGTCTGCAGTAAACTGGTTAATGTTGTATCGATATCGGCAATATGGTAACCGGTTACCGGGAGAACCGGCAAAATTACTTACGTGTCATTTTTTAGGCCACATGATGTGGTTGCCACGTCATCATTTTGTAGGTTGTAACAGGTAAAAACATAGTTTGCAAAGATTGTAGCACATAAATAACCGATTTGTTGCATACATTGGGAGTTTTAGGGGTAGGTTGCTTAACTCGGAACAAACAGGGGGTACGATGCCGACAAAATATATTTACCCTAAAAAGTATAACCGCTAATACCTCTGTTACTAGAAGAACAGAGATAATTATACCCGATAGTAATGAGGATGCACAAAAGATCACTCCTATGACTCATTAGAAAGCATTGCCAAAGTATAGTAGTTGCACACAGTATGATGTGATATTTTGTTTTTCCTAATCCAAAATCGGTTGCCTCCCTCGGAATCACCTACAAGAAACGTGATTAAAGTTCAATAAAAACGTATAAGTTACAATGTTTAATGCCATTAGTAAAGTGTTACACAAATACGATGAAAGTCAAGTTTAGATAATACATATATCCAGGGTTGTAAAACTAGGTCAACTCGGCCGAGTATTCGGAGAGTACTCGTAACTCAGGGTGGTTCGAGGCGAATCGGTCTAAAAACTCGGTTTACATGAAAAAATTGGAAAAACTCGGAAAAATCGGTCAAACTCGGAATTACTCAGGTCAAAGTCAAATAGTTCAATTCAACATTTTAATATGTTAGAAAACTAGGAATTTTAGTCCATTTAAATGTTTTGTTGGCTCTCTTTTTCCCTTCGGTATCGCTCTTTAATGTTTTTCACCAACGATCTTCACTCTCTAATACTACGTATATTATAATTTTGAAATTTAATATTTAAATGTATAATAAAAAAAAAAGTCAATCCGAGTACTCCCCGCTTAGACTAAAGGTACTCGTTACAAGGTCCGGAACAAGTACTCTCAGCCTATCGAATTAAATAACCTTGCATACATCGAATGCATGTTCTAATCTATAAAGGGAAATTAAAAAAAATACCCTTTTTTTTTCCGAAATGTATCGATTTGCCCTTGCTGAAAAAAAAGTGACGATATGCCCCTAGAAATCGCAAAAGCAAATTTGCTTTTGCGATCCCGTTTTTGCCATTTGCGATCGCGGTGACGTGGGCGAGGAAAAAGCAACGATGCACTGGATCGCAAATCGCAAAAAAAATTTTGCGATTTGCTTTTTGCCTACGGGGGTGGATTTTTGCGATGGCTTATGATTGTGGTTGGTGCACGGGATCGCAAATTTTGGTCCTGATTTGCGATTTGCCATCGCCCAAGATAAAAAATTGCGAGTCGTATTTTTGCCATTTTTGTATATTTATACATATATTTATGCATATGTTCTGTATATACATGTGCAACTTTTTTTTATATTTGACATTCACACATTTATCATATATATGTATATATATTTGTTTTTGCAAAAATTCGTTTTGCGATTTGCCTTTTGCCCGTGCACATACTCTTTTTAATATATATACACATTATTTTATTGTTTATATATGATAATCACAAATATTTTTTATCATATATATATTTATATTATTTTTTAATATATAATACACATTATTAACTTATGTATTCACAAATATTTTTTAGCATATATATATTTATATTATTTTTTAATATATATACACATGATTAAGTTATGTATATATTTTATTCCGGATAACTGGATTTGTGGGTAAGGTTTTCCGTGATTTTCGGGATGTAAGATATTTGGATAAGACTTCTGGATAAGATATTTGGATAAGTATTTCCGTGATTTTCGTGATCTTTTGCCATCTATATATTTTATTCCGGATAACTGGATTTGGATGTAAGAATTTCCGTGATTTGCGTGATTTGCGTGATTCAAGATTTTTGGATAAGACTTTTGGACATATTTGGATAAGAATTTCCGTGATTTTCGTGATCTTTTGCCATCTATAAATAAGAATGATGTAGCAGGAACACTACATCAGGAACACATCTAAAATTTTTTAAAAATGGTTCAATCATGTCACTTTTGGCAATTCCGTTCGATTAATGAAGAATCATTTACTGAAGAATTATACGCAGAAGTTCCCGAGTTGTTTTCAATCGCTTTTCATCACTGTGGGCACTTTCAGGGAGCAAAAAGAATGTATACGCAAGGTTTGTTGACATATATTGACTGCGTAGATGTCGAAGAATTTTCCACCAAATTTCTGGATTACGCTTTGGAAGAGCTAGGTTATTGGGCTCCAAAGAAGTGGTTCTGTTACTATAAAGAGCCCGGTAAAGACCTAGATACTGGTTTACAATTGATAACGGATGATGTCGACCAACTGAATCAGATTACTGACTACGCAAAAATTCATAAAGAAATTGAGGTGTATGTTACACGTAACGATCTTGCACATTTCTCAAATTCTGATCAAACAATGCCAGTACGAATTTCTAAAATTAGTACTGGTTCTTCAAGTGCAAGACGTTTATTTGACTAGTGAGTGGTCAAATGTTGTAATTCGTATCTATGTTTCAATCAATTGGATATTTGCCAAATTATGTTAGTCCTTATATAAGCTGTTTATGTAGTGTCAATTTAATTGTTATGTAACGTTAATCATTATGTAATGAAGATGTTTTAGTCTTGTTCAAACATGTCAAAATGAACATCAAGCAATTTCATTGATTCAAATTAACCATGAAAATAAAAACATAAATAACATTGTTAAGTAATACATAACATAGGTTTTCCATTATATATAACTTAAGGGTCACTCAAATGAACACTTGGATAACTCTGAGCCGGCTGAGACGTGGTTGCAGCTTCCTTCTCGATATGGGTATTCGTTGATTTTGTCGAAGTTTTCTGCAAGTAAATATTTTTGGATGACATTAATAATACAATTAATATGTTAGTTTTTATATGAATATTTTTTAGAACTCACCTTTTTCGTTCTTGATTTGGATCTTGATTTTGACCTTGACTTGGATCTTGTTATGGTTCTTGATCTGCTTGGCTCGTCTGTTCTATCGTATAGAGCCATACAATTAACTCGACTATGACCATGTTCCTTGCAACGGCTACATTGCTTTGTGTATTTTCCTTTCTCCTCTCCTTTAGAAGGAATGCGTGCACGTCCAGGTGGGCGACCAGATTGCCTTTTTACAAGTATCGGCGGTAAGCAAATCTGCAGATTACCGGGATCGGCCCACTCTGAAGGATGAGGCAGTGGATTTATAGCCTCACTGTAGGCCGCTCGATATGTTTCCGTGGTGAAATACCTCTCTGCAAAGCCGGACACGCTGTCTATATTAAAGTAACGGGTCACTGCCGATACGTGTCCGCAAGGTAAACCTGATAATTGCCATTGCATGCAAGTGCATGTTCTCGCTTCCAAGTTTACTGTCCCATTCTTCTTTCCGTCCACCACCTCACATATCATATTTGTCGATGGGTTGACCCTCCAGCGTAGCGATTTGTCAACCCTTTTACCGATTTTGTGCTCCGCATATGGTGTGACAGGTGTTGTGACAGCTGCGGCAGTATTCCTATGTTTGAAATACCATTGTTGTACTGAAGATCGAAAAAACTCCAATAGCATTGTCACCGGCAGTTTCCTTGCATGCTTGGTCATGGCGTTAATGGACTCCGCACTGTTAGTTGTGAGGTAAGCGTATCGTGTCTTTGTTGAATGATGCCTTGACCATCTTTCTTTCCCCACGTCCGTAAGAACCTTAATTGACGCCGGTAAATGTCTAGAAATGGCATCATAATGGCGATCGAAATCTGACTTACGGTACGCCTTACACATTTTCCAATAATGCCATTCAAAGTGCTTTACCTTTGAAGATTTGCTTTTCAAGTTCATCAACAAATGACGACAACACAAGGCATGAAATGCCTCTGGAAACACAACAGAGATGCCGGATGCAATTGCTGGAGCCCTGTCAGAGATGAATGTCAAGTTGCTAATCCCACCAGCATATTCAATGGCGTCTCGTAAGTTTCCTAAGAACCACGTCCAAACGTCGGACGTCTCTCCCGCCCCAATTCCATAGGCTAGTGGCAAGATGCCATTATTACCGTCCATCGCCACGGCAATCAAGTTAGTACCCAAGTAACCCCCTTTCAAATGGGCACCATCAACGATGATAATTGGGCGTGTATGGTTGACAAAAGAACGTACCTGCAATTTCCGATTAAAAAATATGTAATTTATATATGAATGTAGGTATGCGAACATCAGATGTAAACCAATAATCATTACTTACAGCTGCACCTATGGACATGTAACACATTACAAATTTATTCTCTTTGTCCGTACGGAGATTCGTAATGCTCCCTGGGTTATATAGCTTTAGGTTGTGGAGGTAAATGGGAAGTTTCGTAAACGATTCAGCTGGAGTACCTCTCAACAGCTCTATAGCGTAACATTTTGCTCTCCATGCTTGGTTGTATGTAAGGCTTATTTTAAAGCGTTCAGTCATATCAAGTTTGATCTCTTTGCCTCTGTATACACGTCCTTCCAAACTCATCGCCTCTTTTAATATGTGACCAAGCACTTTCTTGCTCGCAGAACGGCTATTAGGCTTATTTTGAGTACGCGAACAGGTGTGAAAATCACGTAACTTCCTAACTTGGAAGTTATGACTATCTCTGATACACGCTGCACTTATCTTCCAATCACAATTAGGCAAGATACATTTTGCCGTGTACCTTTTCTTGTCTGACTTCTTCAGCTTAATTTGAAAACCTTCTTCGAGACACTTTCTATGCAAATGGAGCAGAAATTCTTCTTTAGTTTCAAATGTTTGGCCCACTCGAATTAGGCCGGATGCCTCGTACGTGGTCACTGGTCGTTGTTGAAATTCTTGTTCTTCGTTTCCTAAAGGTGATGGCATATTCCAGAATATGTCTTTTTCTGCTACTCTTTGTGGTATTGGTTTGTCGTACGTATCTCTTGGATCAGGGTCATCCTCCTCATCATCTTCATCATCAGTAACAATGTGATTACAAAATGGATGGTCATGCTCCTTTGGTGGATTGACATTTTCTTCATCATAATGATCAAAGTCACCGGGATGTGGATCCGGCTCCTCCGGCTCCTCCACATAGTATGCTGAATTAGCATGATCATCTTGAACATCATCGTGATATGTAAAATCATCTTGGGTTTCTTCATATACCTTAAAAGATGTATCTTGGGTGTGTTGTGTTGGAAATTTGTGCATCGTCGAGTTTTGTGGCGCAGCATGATAATGAAATTCATATTGTTGTTGAAAAGGAAATGGAAATTGTTGGAACGGAAATTGTTGAGTGGGTTGTTGAAATGACTGGTATTGGGGTTGTTGGTTGTATTCATTAGTTTGAAGTTGTTGAAATTGTTGTTGAAAACCCGAACTACTACTGCTAGGTTGATTGCTACCCATACCCGAAACATTTCTGACAATATCAACAATGTAAATTTCAATCGGACCATTATTTATTGCATGGCACAAAAAATCTCCAAAATCATCAGCATCATCATTTATATCAATGACATACTGATCTACCTTATATTTCAGACAAACCCGAGCATCAAGTGGTAGACCAATCTTCTTCAAAACATTTTTCAATAAAACTTTGCATGTCATGGGCTTTTCCGGTGCCACCGGAAGTTTTAATGGCACTCGAGTACACTCGATTGGCATATACACGGGCATTCTGTTAATATATTCAAAACGACCTCCATAACAAATGTAAATTTTGAACTTCTCCATAATCAACGTAAATAAAACTCAGAAGGATCAAAACGTGTACCTTTACAGTATATGGAAATTATGGCCGAATCCTTTTCAAATACGCATGGATAATACGAAGGGAAAATGTTTTAAGGATTTGAATTGAGGTGAATGTCTACTGAGTTCTTCCGGTTTATTTAAAAGTGAATATCATTGAAGATAACATTATCCGGAAGAGTCTGGAAAATCTAATCAAATGTCAGAAAATCCCACCCAAAAGGTTATCCACAATGGATAAGGCCACCGACAAAATCCATCTAATGTCAGAAAATCTAAGCTAAAATCTTATCCACATGGGATAAGGTTGATCGCAAATCGCAAGTTATCATAAAAATAGTTACGAGGCTTATGTAAAAGTGAATATCATTGAAGATAACATTATCCGAATCATAGTTATTTTGTCAGTTGTATAAAATTTCTACCCACATTTGTTTGTTATCAACTATAATGTACTTATTCGGATTTAATTAACTGAGATAAATTGTAAAAGATATCGATAAATATAGAAAATGACGTAGATTCGTCAAAGTGAAAAGACTTTGATTATTGAGCTAGATATTTCATACATCACTGAAATTTAAAACACACTAGACTAGAATTGAAATCTTACATAACAACACATGAAAGTTAACTGCTAATAGACCTAGATATTTCATACATGGTCACTGAAATTAAACAACACATGAAAGTTAACTGCTACTTGCATGACGTCTGAAAGTCAGTTGAGTGCCCAGTGAATCCATTTTAGGGACGTTCATCGGTAGTAATGTGTGTTGCTGTCATCACTGTTATAGTCACTGAAATTCAGTTCGGGCTCTTCCTCCATGTAAACAAGGTATAACTCAATACATTGACAGCATTCTTTTGCGTGTTTTGCTACTGTATTCCATTGTTCATCCGACATAAGCATACGAGCACCACCATTTTGAAGATTGCCGGCTTCACAGTAGTATACATCACTGAATGTGAAATTTATATTTTCCTTAAGATAGGAAAACAACTTACTGAGATCAAACTCACTAACAGCAAAATCGACGATTGTTTGTTTCACCCCATTTTCGTACGCCTTATTGTCGTAACGAAGTTCCCCACCAAAAAACACAGTAAGGTCAATCAGTTGCATTTTGTAAACCCAAAATATAAATTATTGAAATAGATAACTTATGATGATAATCTATATCGTACGTGGTTTGAGATGTGAATGAAGACTGATGTTATGAGGTCTACTTAAAGGTAAATTTCAATCAAGATAAGGTAGCTAGGGTTATCCGAAAAAATCCATGAAATGTCAGGTAAAGGTAGATAGGGTTATCCGTAAAAATCCGCAAAATCCGTGAAATGTCAGAAAATCTTAGCCAAAATCTGACCAACAATGGATAACGTCAGTCGCAAATCGCAAAGCATAAATCGCAAATCACAAGTCGCAAATGTCCCGGTAGTATATCCAAAATGACTGACCTTACAGTAACATAGATTTTTTTTAACATAATTGTTCAACATAACACATAATTCCACCAGACAGTAACATAGATTTTGTTTAACATAATAGATACATAACCAAAAGCATATGGGAATAAGAAACTCTCGATCATCCTGGTGGTGGTGGTGGTGGTGGTGGTGGTGGTGTCGGAGGCTCCCAATCAAAACGTGCCCTGAAGAAGGTATCCATCATCCTCTTCCTATATTCCCTAGCGTACCACTCTCTATCTCCACTAACCCTCCTCTCTTGTCTATTGACATGCGTCTCCATATTCCGACACACCCATACTCCGCAGTCCCCTAAATCCCCAGCCTGCTGGGGGGCATCATCTATCATGTGTAATAAAAACTCAGTAGTCTCCGACACTTCCCTTTTTCTGTGGGCATATCTCCAATACTCAATGGCGTCCATATATCTACCTATGTTACGAGACAACTCTGATGGGTTGAGCTGATGGATATATTGTTCCCTTTTATACTTGTAACCCCAACATTTTATTACAAACATAAGGTTTCTTTAAGTTACTTCAGGTTTAATAAACTCATAGAGTTAATAAATCTTACGGACGTGCTTCTGGTTTACATCAACCACATCAATAAAATTCACCGAACTTCAATAAAGACATAGCGTCTAAAGTTGAGCTCAACATATGGAAAACCAACGAGACCTTCTACGCAAATAAAGTTGCTCTTCATAATTTAAAGTTGATACGTACCATATAAACTTTTTTTAAATTTTAATACACGTAACATAATTTTAGGTTACTTTTAATATATTTTCATAACCATAATAGTTAGTTAATCCCAAACAAAACCAAACAGACAAACAAATAAGGAAGGCATAAACGATCTGATAAAATTCATAGTCAAAACAAAACTCAAACATGGCTTCCTAATAGCACAAAATGTATTACCATCCTACCTTCGTAATATCAAACACACATTGCGATAAATTAAACACTAATTAAAGTCTATACACAATGTATTAACCTACCTAGCATCGTAATATCACACAAACATTGCTTAAAAACCGATCAAATTCATGAACAATGCAAAATATACGTTGCACACCAAGTGTTCGACGAAATGCCACAATGAAAATTCGGAGTTAAACCTACTATATTCAAAAACACGCGCTAACTTTAACAAATATTATTCAAAAACATCGTAATACCTGAGAATCATCCATATTCCGGTCAATGGCGTCGCCGGTGAGCCGTGGCAGTCGCGAAAACCGTCGCCGAAGCCGGAATAACGAGCGCACGTGGTAAAACAAACTTAGGGTGGTACGGTTGTGGTACGGAGGTGGTGCGGTGGTCGGGACGGAAGGTGGTACGGTGGTGGTGGTGCGCCGGAGCCTGTGGTGCCGTGATTCGTCCTTTATCCGGCTACAATCGGGAGGTAGAGGTGGGGTTTGGGTCGGTGTGATGGTCCTTTATCCGGCTACAATCGGGACGCGGATCGTAAATCGCAAGATTTGCGATTTACGAGGGTTGTTGGATGGATCGGGGTGTCGTACGGAGGGGGATGAAGAAATGGAGGGTTAGCGCTGAATGAGCCGTGCATCATGATATATGGGCCGATTATTTGGGCGGTGGCAAATCGCAAAAGTGGATCGGTGTGTTTTGCGATCCCGTTCACCATCCCGTTCACAACCCACGGACACGAGCCATCGCAAAAATCCACCCCCGTAGGCAAAAAGCAAATCGCAAATTTTTTTTTGCGATTTGCGATCCAGTGCATCGTTGCTTTTTCCTCGCCCACGTCACCGCGATCGCAAATGGCAAAAACGGGATCGCAAAAGCAAATTTGCTTTTGCGATTTCTAGGGGCATATCGTCACTTTTTTTTCAGCAAGGGCAAATCGATACATTTCGGAAAAAAAAAGGGTATTTTTTTTAATTTCCCATCTATAAATTACAATGTGTCACACACCCATGTTTTAAGCTTTATGCAATGTAATCTTATAAGTTATAAAATATGGGCCATAAAAGCCCACAAATTTGGTCTTATTTCAAAATTCAAACCCACCAAATTAAGGAATATGCCTACGGAAAACTTGTATACTCTGACACTCATTCCAGTTGTAATTCTTGACTTTTTACCAAACACAACCTAAAAGATCTAAACGTATGGATCTGAACTTAATGACACTAAAAGCTTTTTATTATATGAAAGTTTCATGTTAATCATCTTGTAAACTTCGGAGTCCTCTTTAGTGTGTCACTTTTTTTAGTAGGGATCGGTTGCAATCAAAAGAGTGAAGGACATATACTTGTGGGGTCAAATGATGAGAACGAATTGTTAGGGTGACTTAATTTCGTCCTACCAATGTTGACATAGTAAATATTCTTAGAATCATTTGCTTTATTGATCTTTCTTCTCTAATAAATTAGTATAGGGTTAAATTGTAACTATCTAATTATACATTATACATTAAATACAATAGCAAAGACCCACACTATGCGGTGGATAACATATTCAAAATCAATCGAGAAATAGTGTCATTAACCGTTGCATAGTTGATGTGGATAGTATATTTTATTGTTAATTCGATTATACAGATAACTCTATTTTGATAAAAACTATAAAAAGATTCATGTCGCTATTGAACTATATATACACAAAATAAGAGTCGATAACATTAGTGACGTATGTTGTTTGATCATAATAAGTTGAATTTTTCTATCTTAATAGCTACAAATAAACTTATTTATAAAACCAAAGTTTTATATTTATGAACTACATTACATTTTGTTTAATATATAAATATATTTTGAGTATTATATGGAGCAAGTCTTTTTTACAATTAAGAATGGATAATTTTGTCATTGCAAGTAAGGGCAATTATGTCATTTTTTATCTTTAACTGTCTAAGGCATCAAAGAAAAGCCTTAATCATCCTGTAAACTTTGAAGTCCTATTTAATTTAATTATCTAATACTATTTATAAAGAGTTTTCATTGTTTGAATCTTAAACTTCTTAAAAACTTTTTACTAAACTACCCCTATTAGATTACTATTTATAAAGAGTTTTCATTGTTTGAATCTTAAACTTCTTAAACTTTTTTTTGACTAAACTACCCCTATTAGATTACTATAAGCATATGGTTTAATCTTCCCTGACTTACCGTAAATAAAAGAAAATATTAAATCAGTTACCAAATTGACTAGCTTACTGCTTGTGCATTTTCAAAATACACCAAATTCATTACTTTCACTTTAAGTCAAGATGTCGGATCAGGAAGGCACGTTCAATATGGAGGGCCCCGAGAGCCACGGATCTACACCGTCCAATTAAGTGATCAACGGTCCACGTGAATTGAGTATCAGACGGGGTTTGTTTCATTTATTTTGCGAATTGGAGAGACTGATTGTAAAACACCCCTCATTAGATACAACAATATTATATTATTTACCACGGAAGCGTATACTTTAAACTACATATTTCATTATTATACATTAAAACTGTGTATAACTTTTCGCAGCCTTTATACAACATTTTTAACAACTAATTCAGATACGGTTCATTTGTTACAAAACGGGGTATTATATAATACAAAACATGGTTTATAACAAACTTTATCAGAGTCGCCAACATCAAACATTCCCTGCTACTAGAGCATCACATTCCTGCAACCCACATTCCAAAATATAACCCGCAGGAAGTAAAATGAGGAATTAGCACGAAGCTAAGTGAATGAATTTATCACACACCAATTAACTTAGCTTAACTACTTGTTTACACCAAACAACCGTAAACACACAAGTCAACTAATCAACAATTCAATGATGAGGATCAGTGGTTCTGTAGAATACCATAATACCCGGGTGGCTCCCAACACTTATCCAGACATATCCGTATGGCCAAAACGGACGAGACCGATAGCTAGTGGCTATTATACTCAAACACAGGTTCTATACACACAATAAATGAAGCAAGACCCTGTGTAATTCACATAATAATCAACTAGCTCAACAAACCAGTTCAACTCGTTGACCTCATTAACAACTGATGCCCGAAGGCCAATTAGAACGTAGATTTATAATTAACTAAATAATTCAACAATTATATCTACGTTCACTTGTTGCAACCAAACAGTTACAACTAAATCAAAGGGTGAGTTCTAAATCCACTCACCGATACCTCAGTAGTCACCACACTCAGCTTCTAATCACTGAGTCTTTGGGGTATCTGAAACACCACAAAACACACAAGTTAATAACTTGTCATCAACAAATAGTACTTATGTAAATAACAACATTACACAAGTAATCACCTTACTAATTAAGCACAAGTAACAGTTGTAATAATACCACAAACATTACACCATTCAAGTACTAAAGCTAAACAACAATCACATAGAGTTCAAGATCTGCCGGATATACCCATGGATCTGCCGGATACCTACCTGATCCGCCGGATCAAAAGCTTGATCCTCCGAATCCTTAACTATATAGTACCGACCAAGCAAGATCCCTCGGATCACAACCGGATCATGAACGGATCCAATAATTATCACTTAGTATCCACCGGATCAGCTATATGATCCACCGGATCAATGGTTTAGGTTCAGGATCCGCCGGATTACCTACTTAATCCGCCGGATCAACATGATTTGCAGGCCGACTGTTCATCAGTTTACAGCAAAACCCAAGAACGAAATTTTAACCATTAAATCTATAAAATATGGTATCTACTGTATTCAATTCATCAATCTTCAACAAGTAACCACAACAACAATTGGTAACCTCATGTATCTCTAGTTTATACTTCAATTTCATACAAATCAATCATTCATCACTTTTAGGCAAGTAAATTTCATAAACTTAAACACAAATCAAACTTACATGCTTGTTTATGATGATGATGAGAAACTTGAATCAAGATCAGCACAAGTTAAATTCAACTTGGTTTATGTTTCTAGTTTATAGTTTGTAGTGAGGAGTTCAAAGGAAGAAAGTAAGTAACTTTCCTAATTAGGAAAGTTACCTAAATATAGGTCGGCCCAAACATTCCAACCGACCCCGTATCCACTTAAAACCATTCCTTCCTAAACTTATTGCCACTAACAATTTCTACTTCAATAGGTCTAGTGATCAAAGTAGGGTTCAATTTCAACTTATCACAAAAACACACATATATAAAAGAGCAATTCGCTCCTGAATCAAACAAAACACGCGCTGGTACAGATTTTATAAGAAAAGTACCAGTGATAACATCCTCTGTGTGAATAGCCTCATCGACTGTCATCTGAAAGGCCCTACTTGCAGCTGGCGGAGGATTCTTCCGCTTTTGCCCAGAAGATGCCGAACTCCTGACCGAAACTGAACCCTGTCTCCTCGCCTCCGGACAATGACCAACCCGATGTCCTTCTTTCTTACATGTCCAACACACAAAATTAGGATACTTGCAATTCTTGATTTCATGTCCAAGTTCACCACATTTAAGGCATTTATTCGTCTGAGGAGTACACTGACCTGAATGTCGTGACTTACAAGAATTACACCAATTAGGACCTCCAGATGAACCACTTTTACTACCAGATCTTTGACCCTGTCGGTTACTCTGTCATCTCGACTTTCCTTTTCCTGAAGAATCACTTCTAGATTTCTGATAAGAAGTATCCCTAGCTTGATAACCTGAAGCTCTCATGTCACTATCAACAGAACTTGCAAGGTTAAAAGCCTGAGATAAAGTACTCGCTAATCTTACAGTGGTACGATAATTAGAAGGTAAAGCATCCACAAACTGTTCAATTCTAGTTTTCTCATTCGGAACCCACTGCTGAACAAACCGCAGCTTCTCAGAAAACTGAGCTATTAACTCGTCAATCGTCATCTTATCAGTCAACTGTAAGTTCATAAACTCTCGTCTGATTCTAGCCATATCAAAATCTGAACAATACTGATTACAAGCTGCTTGATGAAAATCGGGCCATCAAATAGCTTCCTTCTGTTGTTGAGTCAAATGACCGGTGACAGAATCCCACCAAACCATAGCTTCATCTTTAAGACATTGAACTGCATACGAAACCTTAGATTCTTCTTCACAATGTGTTACATCGAGTTTTCGTTCCATGTCTCTTAACCAGTTTAAATTTACAGAAGGATTCGTGCTTCCATGAAACTCTGGTGGTTTGCTAGCCATAAACGTTTTGAAAGAACACACCTTACCCAACTGAGATGGTAGAACAGTACCAAATGCAGGTATTTGTTGTTGAAACCGTTGCTAAAATGACACAGCTTCAGTTTGTCTTTTAAATTCTCTAAGATTAATCACCTCGTCTTCTAATTCATGCATATAATCATCTCTATTTGATTCTTCACCACCCGGAATAAATGTAATATCATGATCATGTTGTTCACCATGAATATGCAAAGGAGGAGCATCGGTCCTTGAGGCATTGTTAGGGTTGGCGGTCGGTTGCTCGTTATCTGCCATATCTGTGTTCATCACAACAACTCAACAATTCATAATCGTTAGCACCTATCTACTAAACGATTCACATACAATGCTAAATCCCATACCCAGGAATGTTTGACATAACACGCTCCAGAATTGGGATTGAACACTTTACAATGCTCAATTAGCCCAAAACTGTGCTCTAATACCAATTTAAAACACCCCTCATTAGATACAACAATATTATATTATTTACCACGGAAGCGTATACTTTAAACTACATATTTCATTATTATACATTAAAACTGTGTATAACTTTTCGCAGCCTTTATACAACATTTTTAACTACTAATTCAGATACGGTTCATTTGTTACAAAACGGGTATTATATAATACAAAATGATAAATGCTTAAAAGTACTATATTTTAGTTGTATTTTACCCCTATTCTTGAATGTTTTTATTGCATTTAATTAAGAATAGATCTTGATTTCGTTCATATTTGCAATTAGATGTGGAAATGGAGCGTTTATGAAGAAAGGAACGGAAAACAGTCAATAAACGAGCTAAATGATGCATATTTGAAGAATAAAGTGAAGCCGAAGTTGAAGAAAAGAATAAATGAAGAAAAATGATGAAACCGGCTGGAAAATGCATCTATACGCCGTATGGAAATCCATACGCCGTATGGATTGCAGCGGTTGAGGCCCAGGTTACGCACATTTGGGCCGGGCTTGAAATCAATCCATACGCCGTATGGAAATCCATACGCCGTATGGATCAAAAGCACAGAAGTATAAAAACGCGTAAAAAACCCTAAAATCATAGTTTTCATTTGGTTTCGTTTTCAGTCGATAAAATACGAATATTTAGGTTTAGTTACGAATTAGTTTAGCTTTTTGGGGGCACGTGGAGTCAAGATTGAGGGTAGTTCGTGTTGATTCTTCGTGATTCGTCTTTATAATTCGGTATAACTTCGTTTATTTCGATTTCATTGAAGAATTTGATGTTGAATAATATGAGTTTTTACTGTTTTATGATGAATTGAATATCCAAAGTGATTGTGTAATTGATTGAACTCGGATTATGATTGTTGAACGATTATTATTGCGTATTGGCTAAGTTATTTAATTAAAAACGGTTATATTACTCGTGAATCCTTGTTTATTGGTAACTGGTAGTTATTAGTTCTCAACGTGGTTAATAAGATTGATGAGATTGATTTCCTTTGATTTTATTAATTATTGATGGTTATAATCTTAGGGTTTTTGATCATTGCTAAATAGATTGAGTTTGATAGGTTGAGAAAGTAATAATTATTCACTTTAAAATGAACAAGACAATAAGTTAATTATTGGGTATTGTTGAGTCATACCAATAGAGTTAATTATAATTAGTTGTGAATGTTTAATGCATGATTTAGGGAAAGGCACACAATTGACTGATCATCTTGTGACATTGGAACCAGTGTTTTATGTTGGACCCTAGATTGTAGGAATTAGTTGGACCTGAAACGTTGGCTAGTTCACATTCAATTTAATTATCATTGAAGAATTTGGTATTAAGTTGATATAAAAGAATCACAATTAGATAATCAATACGTGATGAATCAGGATACATGAATCTGAGTGACGTTAATTATATAATTACTTATTCCTTCCTATTAGTATTTGTTATTAATTATTTATTATTTTAATTTAATTTTTTATTTAGTTAAATTATTTCAATTTAATGTTTTCTAAACAATTGTTCACACGGAACTAAAACGCCCTCTTATTTACTGTTTTCCTAGTTAATTGTAAATTTCTATTTTTAATAAATCCGCCGTTCCCTGTGTTCGAATCTGACTTACCAACTCTATATTTACATTTGATCGGGTATTCTTGCCTGGTTGCTTGAAAGTATTTATTAGGTATTTCTATTTATAAATTATAAAACAAGACGCGCTTTCATAGCACATCAAGCTTTTGGCGCCGCTGCCGGGGAACGGTTGGGTTGTTTTTTTAAATAGGAATTATTAATTGTAAATTCTTTTTATTTTTAAATTGGTTAAATAGATTTTTGTAAATTTGTTTAAGTAGATTGATTTATCGTGATTAAAAGTTGTTTTTCATTAACTGGTTGAAATAAATTACCCTTTAATTGGTTAAACTTTTGGAGATTTAGTTTCAACCGGCGGATGGAAATCCGTCCGCCGGTTGGAGTTCCAATTTTTTAATGTTATATATGTTAGTTAGTTTTTTGTTTATTTTGTGTGAACTAACTTGTTTTTCGTTAGTGGTGTTTTGTATTTCAGATTTATTTTTATTTAGGTTTATCCAATGGCGAGAAGCTTTGAAAGTGATGCAAACGATAATAACATGGTTAAGAGAGATCAGTCTGCTAAATCTGATGCTAGTTCCACTGAGATGGTGCCTCCATATACCCACTTAGGCTGCATTCCAGTTCCTATTGTTTCATCTTGTCAGGGGTTGCTATCGGCACTTGAGGAGTTTAGAGGGGATATCCCCTTAAGTTCAGAGATTATTAGGAGGTCCACAGTTGATTTTACTGATAATCAATTGGCATTGGTTGACGATGTGTTAGAGGCAGCTTTGATTGAGAGTTAGTATGGGATTGATAGGCAATTCTATATTGCCCTTACTACTTTTGGGGAATCTCTAGAAACTAGGATTAAGGAGGAAGAGAAATTCTACACTGCTCAGAAGAAAAGATACACGGAGATTTATGAGATTCTCAGGCATTCTGCATTTCCATACTCGGCAAATCAAACCGCGTGTCTTGGTCGTATGATTAGGGCTTTGTATGAGGTAACTGGTCATCCTAGTGCAGAAGCAGATAAAGAATTCAGGTTTGGTTTAAGAGAATTGGTTCGATTGCTACATTCAGATGACCATTTGACGGATATTACACCTCATCGATTCGTAGTGACGCATACTATTCATTACTATCTTCAAGAAATGGTGACGAAAGTGGATCATTTAACTAAGGAAGAATTAGATAGGCCTCATCCGGATTTCATTCATCCGCATAGTGATATTGATTTGGCTAGTTACTTGGGAATTCACTTAGATGTTCTGATTGACAAGAGTAAGGTCTCAACCCCTTGGGAACATTTCAATCATGGAATGGTGGAGATTTATACTAAGCTGGTTGATATTTTCAAACATTCGGGGCTAGACCTTAGCAATAGACAAGAGGTAGTTCTTCAAAAGATAGAAAGACAAGTGAGGTGCTTGAGGAAAAGTCTATTGATGAGGAACCATTATGGAATAACTGAGGCATGTTTGGACTTTATAAGTGAGTTAGAGGAAAACCATCCTGAACGTGAGTACAAGTTGGAAGATGATAAATTGGTGTTGGTACCTGAGGGAGTAAATAATAGGGCAATTAATGAAATCAGTTGGGATTTGGTGTATCTTCAGCACGTGGCTAATGAACATTTGGCTAATTTTCCAAGTTTTGGTCATGGAGTTGAGAACGTCATTCCCATAATCACTGAGCATTTCCTTGCTCTCTATCCTAACCAGTGATTCTAATCATCTCTTTTATTTCTTATGATATTGGATTACTTCTGACATTTTGGTTATTTCTTATTATGTTTGACTTTGTTTATTTTGGATTTTAGTATTGTTGGTGTGTTTGGATTTTGAATATTTATTTAGTATGTGTGTTTGGTTTTTAATATTATTTATTTCATTTAAAGTTTGTTAATTTTTGTTATTTATTTATATAGTGTGGAATTATGAAGATTTTGAAGTCGTGATTATCCTCCAGGTTTGGTATTTAATATTATTGAATAAGTGTTGGATTTTGGTTAAAAGATGGTTTGAAAAATGTTTTTGAAAAATTCTGATTTTTCAATCCATACGCCGTATGGAATCCATACGCCGTATGGATTGGTTTGGGCAACTGGGCTGAGCGTTTGACTGGGTTAACTGAAGTTGACTTGGACCTTTTTAATCCATACGCCGTATGGAAATCCATACGCCGTATGGATCAAAAATGCATAAACCGCCAGCAGCCTCCTTTCTTCCCCATTTGAAACCTAAACCATTTCCATCACCACCTACAGCTGTCACCATCAACCACCAAACCACCAATTCCGGCCACGCATTTCTCCCCATTTTTGCATATTCGTACTACACGCACTTTCCTCTACGAGGTATAACTTCCGGTTTTCATTTTCGTTAGTTAAATTTCGTATTTGGAAGTTAGGGTTTATGTTAGTAATTTGGGTATTTTGAATCTGAGTATGATTATTGGCATATGTTAATTGATTTATATTCTTGTTAATATATATATATATATATATATATATATATATATATATATATATATATATATATATATATATTGCAATGTCATGCTCGTTTTTCTAATATATTACATATATTGTGTGATTCGATTTATCCGTTTGTGTTTAAAGAATGTGAATATGATGAACTCAATTTTGCTATGTTTTGATTTAATACTTATTAATTTTCTGATCACATGATGATTAATGCAAATGTTTGTTTGGTACACAAGTATTTGTGATTACGGTTATGTGATAAATTGTTATTTTGATTAAATGTGTTTATAATGATTCATTGTGAGAATAAAAGGATGTTTGCTAGTTGCTAATGCTCGAGTTTAGTGATTGTGAAAATTCGTATTTTCATAATGGTACCAAGTTATTGTAGTGCATTTGATTGGACAATTGTCATGAATATTTAATTGAGTATATATATATATATATATATATATATATATATATATATATATATATATATGTATGCAATTTGAGTAATTCTGTTTAGAGATGCAATTTAGGTTTATGAAATTGATTGTTGCGGTAGTTTTAGGCTAAACCTTTGTGGTGGATTATTCCATTTTTAGCAGAAATGCTGCCGAAATTTTTAGTAACCTTTTTGCATTAATTGTTTATTTGAGTTATTAACAATTGTTTTGTTTAGCAGTTATCATATCTAACAGGAGAACATGAGGTGGTCAAACTTTGGGAAACCCGTTGGTTAGAGCCCATAGATATCTCACTTTTCATGGGTCATATTCTGAGACCACCAGACTTCAGTTTGGAGAGCGTCTGGCTTCTAATATTGGCTAGTCAATTGAGGTTTTTGATGCTGTCAACTGGAACGTTTTGGAGCATGTGATTGCTAGAGAAGGGTTTACTAATGGTGCTGAGGCTATTAGGAATTTGCTTGCTATTCCGTACGTACTTGAGGATGGAAACATTGGGTTTGTTTCTTACGCTTGGTCTCGGTTGTTTGGTATCAGGGAGGACATCTACAGAGAGTTAGTTGTAGAGTTCTATAGTACCTTCAGGTTTGAGCACAGGTCGACTCAATGGACTGAGAATTCCATTTTCTTCCAGCTAGGGGGACAGCCTAGACAGATGTCTTTGGTTCAGTTTGCTTTGGGGTTGGGGCTTTATGAGCCCAACGAGCTGGATAATCCTCACTTTTTAAATCATATTTCTGCAGGTGCTGTGAAGAAGCTCACTGACTTGGAAGTTGAGCAGGAGTGGCAGTATATTGCCAAGGGTAACTATGGTAGTTCGACACCTTCTTACACGCGTATTCGAGACCCCGTCATCGACTCATTCACAGATTATTGACTTACGCCATCGTTGGTCGCAAAGTTGGTACCTGAGAAAGTTTCTAGGCCTGATTTGTTTTATTTAAGCTCGATTATCAGAAAGAGGTTAGTGAATGTGCCTTGGAGATTGGCGAAGTGGATGTCGGAGAGAGCTACTGGTACTAGAGATGGGAGTAGTCTGTGTGGAGGTCACTTTGTTACACGGTTGGCTAGATATTTTGGTTTGGCTACTCAGGATGAGATGGGGTCATGCACGATTGTTCAGCCTAGCATGGGTTGGTTGACTGCACGCCGGTTGGAGGCTTTTGCTCTTATTGAGCCGTACATTAGTTATGGTGGTCCTACGGATATGTATTATTGGGTTCCGACTACTCCGATGGGACAGACTTTGCAGTCGAGGCAGGCTAGAGCAAGAGGAGATACTAGTGGCAGTGATAGAGGTCGAGGTACGGCACGAGGCCGTAACAGAGGTTATGCTACGGAGTTTGATCAGCTATCTCAACAGTTGCACCAGATGGAGTTACACCAAGATTCAGAGGTTTGATCAGATAGATCTTATGCAGAGACAGCATTTCCATCAGACCAGTGCACACTTGGATTACCAGGATGGCCTGTTTGAGCAGCTGTTTGGTCAGTATCCTTCTGGACCTGTTTATCAGCCATTCCAGTACCAGATGCCACGACCACACCACCACAGCCAGATCATGGAGAGCCTTCTCATCAGTACCGGTACCAGCGAGAGGATGACAGCGATTAGGATGATGTTCATCCTGAGTGGTTTATGATTCCAAACATTATTATTATTATTATTATTATTATTATTATTATTATTATTATTATTATTATTATTATTATTATTATTATTATTATTATTATTATTATTATTATTATTATTATTATTATTATTATTATTATTATTATTATTATTATTATTATTATTATTATTATGACTGTTTTATTTGTAGGATTATTAATTCTTATGTTGGATTTGTAGTTTTAGGATTTGGTAGTGTTTATTTTAATTAGGATGTTTAAATCTGGTATTGTTTAATTCTGTTTGTTGATTGTTCCCTCAGAATTGTGTTGTGAGTACGTGTTATGCTGGCAGTAAGTTCAGCGCAATAAATTGAGTTGAGAGGATGTGGGAAATTCATAACATCCTTGTCATGCTCAGCTTTAACTACGCGTATTATCTAGTTAGGCTTTGCTAGACTTACATCTAAAACGTGTTGTGAATTCACTCAAGTAGGGAATTAGCCTAATAATGCAAGTGATTAGCGTTAATAATCGCGTTTAAATTTGCGGAGTGTTACATTCTCCCCATGTTAGAGAAATCTCGTCCTGAGATTTAAAATCAAGTCGGATCGCCCGCGGCGTATGTTCTCAGATAAGTCATTACGTTAACAATCACAATAGTTTGCGTGGCGCTCATTTGTTGCCATAAAAGTTTTAACGATTTAGTATACTCGCAGTATAGTTCAATAAGTTGTGTGTTTAGTTTCGTGGTCAGAGTTTACCAAGCGTTATGTTCGAATTGGTATCCGAATAAAAGAAATGTTAAATCGTAGCAACCGCTGTTAGGACGTACCGTGCTAGCCGAGGTCCGCAACCGTTTCCGGTGCACGGAGGATGTATGCGCGGCTACGACCAGGTGGGATGGTTGCGATGCGGTTGTTGTTGTTGTGATTGTTGTTCCCGGGGTTGTTCTGGTTGTTGTTATTCTGATTGTTGTTGGCGTTATTGAGTTGGGGGCACTGATTTCGGTAGTGTCCCGGGTCGCCACATCGGAAACAGCCAGTGTTTCGTTGTTCGTTGTTCGTGGGGTGAGTTCTACAAGCTTCGGTTCTGTGTCCAAATCGGTTGCAGTTAGCACAGAAGAAACAATCCCCTTCGTGGTGTTTTTCACACTTTCCACATTTAGGCCTTTTGCCTTGATACGTTTTTGGTTCGGGGTTGGTGATTGCGGCGTAAGCTCGGGCGTTTCCCGAGTTTCTGTTTTGTTGACCCTGACGGTCGTTACCATCGTTGTTCCACTTTCGTTTGTGGGTTCCAGATTCGTCCGCATCAGTACGGGTAGGTTCAGTTTTCCCTGTGGTAGCTTTCAGGGTTCCAATCAAGACCGCGTCGTCGGTCAAGCTTTGAGCCAGGTCAACTGCGCTCCTAAAAGTGGCGGGTTTGGAAGACATAACCATGCCTCGGATTTGTGGGGCCAAACCCCGGTTGTAACGCTCAATGCGTTTGCTTTCGGGTGTCACCATGTGAGGTACCAAACGTGCCAGTTCTTGAAACCGGGTTGTGTATCCAGTGATGTCAGCACCGATCATCTGTATGTTCCAAAGCTCGGTCTCCAGTTTCTGTTGCTCGCTCTGGGAGCAAAATTCTTCCATCATCATTCGTTTCAACGTATCCCACGAGATGGAGTAAGCAGCCGGGCGTCCCATAATTTGGACCTGAGCGTTCCACCAGGTTAACGCTTTGTCGGCCAGAGTGCAGGTGGCGTACTTCACAATTTTGTCAGCGGCACAGTCGCTGATGTCGATTACTGACTCTGTTTTCTCTATCCAGTGGACCAGGCCAATGGCCCCTTCAGTCCCGGTGAATGTGTTGGGTTTGCAGGCTTGGTAGGTTTTGTATGAACACCCCTGCTGGGTATTCGTCGGTGTCTCACTGTTAACGGGAGTGGCTCCACTGTTATGTACCACGTGTTCACGATTTCGGCTTGCCTCGTATTGGGCAATTGCCTCTGCTACACGACGTTCAATAATCTGTTCGGTGGTTTCGACGACAGGAGGTGTATTTGTTTGGAGACTGTTGCGAGTCTTTCTTTGTTTAGGCGGCATGCTGACGTTCTGCGAGGAAGGAAATGCAGAAGTCAATGCCAATGAAAGGGATGTGAAGGATAAAAATTTCACATAGTTCAGTTATCGAGTATTTGAGGAGAAATGACAAGATCCCCATCACGTATCTCACGACTATGAAACGCCCATATGTACTTAGTATAATATAATCACGTTGGCCAGGCGTCATTATATGATGCTAAATACATACTTCTTTCCATCAATCGTTTAATACGATCAGGTTCACATGAGATCTGAGTACAATGAACGAGTCGAATGTGGTGAACAGATCACGTGTATCGAGGTATCGTAACGATAGTTTAGATGTATGTAAATGCGTGTATGCACGTGAGTTCTAGCCAAGGCTATAGTCTAGGTCTCTAGGTCTCTAAGTCACCTAAAGTTTCCTAGTTCGCTATAACCAATGGCTCTGATACCAATCTGTCACACCCCCAAATTCGTTGATTTAGATTAGCGGAAGCATTTAGTTTGAGTACGGGGGTGCCACAATAACAAAGCATGCATACGTATCAGAGCTTATGATTACAACAGAACATAATATATTAAGATGCTAAAAGTATTAATTACAAAATTTACGATTCATCGAATCGTACAAGTTAAAAGTAATAAGTTTACAAAAGTAGATTTCTGAAATATGACTAAAACATTTCAGTTATACTAAAGAAATCCATGTGTTTCCAAAAGTTGGCATCCTAAACTTCACGGGTCGCCTAATTCTCCATGTGTGTTGGCGATTCTTATATGCGCAGCTAATTCCCTGAAAAACATAGTAAAAGTCAACAACTAGGTTGAGTGAATTCACAGGTTTTATGTTTGCAAGTACAGTTGATAACCCACTTGTTGTTTATACAGTATCATTGGGAAGTCACCCAAATGTGTAATTCGTAAAACCAAATACGTTTCCAAATAGTTGTTTGTAGGAAAGTTCGTATCCTAGTAGTTGTAGGAAATCAGTATCCTATTTTCAAGTATGTTTATGTAGGAATATACGTATCCTAATCGTAGATATGTTTCGTTGGGATGCTGCCCAAAAGTGTAGTTCAAGTTATAGTAGGAATGTAGGTATCCTATTAGTTAATCGTAGGAATGTCAGTATCCTAATCGTTTAGTGGGACCATGTCAGTAGGAACCCGGTGCCCATGTCAGAAGGGACTTTCCATCAGTTTAATATCAATAGTAGACCCATGTTCGCAGGATCTAGTACCCATGTCAGAAGGGACTTTTCAATAGTTTGTGCCCATGTCAGTAGGGACTTTTCAGTAATGTTGCCCATGTTAGTAGGGACTTTTCAGTAATGTTGCCCATGTTAGTAGGGACTTTTCAGTAATGTTGCCCATGTTAGTAGGGACTTTTCAGTAATGTTGCCCATGTCAGTAGGGACTTTTCAATAATGTAATAACGATAGTAGATCCGTGTTAGTGGGATCTAGTGCCCATGTCAGTAGGGACTTTTAGTTACCCAGTCCGTTACATAAAGTGTTGCTGGTTATCCTCCAGCGTTCTCAAAACATGTTTATGTGTTTACAGCGTTGGTAGTATGAAAGTATTACGTTGTAATCGTCAGTTTGTGTATCATTTTACCAGTTCAATGTACTCCACTTGTTTGAGTAAAATAGTATACAACCATGTTTGTATAAAAGTGTTTGACTATGTTTTCCACCCCTGTTCAAAGCAGTTAAAACAGTAAAAGTAGGGGCTGTGAACTCACCTGTTGAGTTAAGTAGTTGTGCGAGTGCTAGCAAACCTAAGCCCAAGTACAGTCCAGAATCTCCTAACGTCCTAAACGTATGAGATTTAATAAGTATTGTGGATGTCTAAGCTAATCATCCATGCTAGTGTTCGTACAATCAAGTTATGTCCAAAGTGTTTGTTAAACGTTTACGTTTGTATTTCGTTGTTTGTGAAAATATATATACTCATTGGTGATAGTTTGAAATCATAATTTCAATAAAATAGCGTGTCTGTAATGTTTGTAAAGTTCACATATAGCATTGTATGTAAGTATTCGTTATCGGTTAAGTTCGACACTTAGTGTAGAAATAGTTTGTAAAGTTTCTGTTTTATGCGACACAGTTATGCGACACAACAGTTGGTATGCGACACAAGGGTTGTGTCGCATAGGAGTGCGACACAAGAGCTTAGCGACACAAGGGTTGTGTCGCATAAGCGATCGGTGCTAAATCAATAGCGACATAAGGGTTGTGTCGCAGAGAGTCTGCGACACAATGGTGCGACATAACGTACGACATAAGCTACGACACAAAATGCGACATAACACGGTTTATGCGACACAATCCTGCGACACAAGCGTTGTGTCGCAAAGATGAACACCCAGACAGAACCCAGCGGCTGTCGCGTTTTTCCGATTAAAAACCCAATTTTAACACGTTTTCCGGCAATAAAACCTTGATTTCTTCCATTATATAGTTAAAACTAAGTTCTATGTTCAATATTACACCAATATATAACATAAAAACGAGTAAATCTAAGTTTTTAGGAAATTCTTACAATTGCGAATCGGAACCAAATGAGGAAGAATTTGATGATACGGCTTTTGTTAAGGTTGTTCCTTGCGTGATGGTGATTCCGAAAATTAAGTGTGTGGGTGTTTGAGAGAATTTGTGGGTGTTTTTGGTGAGGATGAAGTGAAAATGAAAGAAAAGGAGGTGGAAGGTGGGTTTTGTTCCACTTTTCATCTCATGCGTTTTCGTTCCGTGTTTGTTTACCCGATCGTTAAATGTTACATTATTTTAACTAATACATTTTTAATTACATATTTCATCTTATTTTTAATTAGGATCTTTTTATGAAATTAATTCAATTAAGTTATAAGATTTTTAACTTTGTTTTATTTTAATTATACGAGTTGACGTTTTACATTGTAAAAGGAGTTGTAAATATTTTTGACAAAATATTAAAGTGTTTACGACGTTATTTAATAATTTTATTTTATTAAATAATTTTGTTCACCAACAGTCGTATATGTTTGTCGCGTTTGTTTTCAGATTGTTCAGTACGTAATTACAACTAATTACGAATACGTAATACTACGCGTATTATCTAGTTATGCTTTGCTAGACTTACCTCTAAAACGTGTTGTGAATTCACTCAAGTAGGGAATTAGCCTAATAATGCAAGTGATTAGCGTTAATAATCGCGTTTAAATTTGCGGAGTGTTACATTCTCCCCATGTTAGAGAAATCTCGTCCCGAGATTTAAAATCAAGTCGGATCGCCCGCGGCGTATGTTCTCAGATAAGTCATGTCGTTAACAATCACAATAGTTTGCGTGGCGCTCATTTGTTGCCATAAAAGTTTTAACGATTTAGTATACTCGCAGTATAGTTCAATAAGTTGTGTGTTTAGTTTCGTGGTCAGAGTTTACCAAGCGTTATGTTCGAATTGGTATCCGAATAAAAGAAATGTTAAATCGTAGCAACAGCTGTTAGGACGTACCGTGCTAGCCGAGGTCCGCAACCGTTTCCGGTGCACGGAGGATGTATGCGCGGCTACGACCAGGTGGGATGGTTGCTATGCGGTTGTTGTTGTTGTGATTGTTGTTCCCGGGGTTGTTCTGGTTGTTGTTATTCTGATTGTTGTTGGCGTTATTGAGTTGGGGGCACTGATTTCGGTAGTGTCCCGGGTCGCCACATCGGAAACAGCCAGTGTTTCGTTGTTCGTTGTTCGTGGGGTGAGTTCTACAAGCTTCGGTTCTGTGTCCAAATCGGTTGCAGTTAGCACAGAAGAAACAATCCCCTTCGTGGTGTTTTTCACACTTTCCACATTTAGGCCTTTTGCCTTGATATGTTTTTGGTTCGGGGTTGGTGATTGCGGCGTAAGCTCGGGCGTTTCCCGGGTTTCTGTTTTGTTGACCCTGACGGTCGTTACCATCGTTGTTCCACTTTCGTTTGTGGGTTCCAGATTCGCCCGCATCAGTACGGGTAGGTTCAGTTTTCCCTGTGGTAGCTTTCAGGGTTCCAATCAAGACCGCGTCGTCGGTCAAGCTTTGAGCCAGGTCAACTGCGCTCCTAAAAGTGGCGGGTTTGGAAGACATAACCATGCCTTGGATTTGTGGGGCCAAACCCCGGTTGTAACGCTCAATGCGTTTGCTTTCGGGTGTCACCATGTGAGGTACCAAACGTGCCAGTTCTTGAAACCGGGTTGTGTATCCAGTGATGTCAGCACCGATCATCTGTATGTTCCAAAGCTCGGTCTCCAGTTTCTGTTGCTCGCTCTGGGAGCAAAATTCTTCCATCATCATTCGTTTCAACGTATCCCACGAGATGGAGTAAGCAGCCAGGCGTCCCATAATTTGGACCTGAGCGTTCCACCAGGTTAACGCTTTGTCGGCCAGAGTGCAGGTGGCATACTTCACAATTTTGTCAGCGGCACAGTCGCTGATGTCGATTACTGACTCTGTTTTCTCTATCCAGTGGACCAGGCCAATGGCCCCTTCAGTCCCGGTGAATGTGTTGGGTTTGCAGGCTTGGTAGGTTTTGTATGAACACCCCTGCTGGGTATTCGTCGGTGTCTCACTGTTAATGGGAGTGGCTCCACTGTTATGTACCACGTGTTCACGATTTCGGCTTGCCTCGTATTGGGCAATTGCCTCTGCTACACGACGTTCAATAATCTGTTCGGTGGTTTCGACGACAGGAGGTGTATTTGTTTGGCGACTGTTGCGAGTCTTTCTTTGTTTAGGCGGCATGCTGACGTTCTGCGAGGAAGGAAATGCAGAAGTCAATGCCAATGAAAGGGATGTGAAGGATAAAAATTTCACATAGTTCAGTTATCGAGTATTTGAGGAGAAATGACAAGATCCCCATCACGTATCTCACGACTATGAAACGCCCATATGTACTTAGTATAATATAATCACGTTGGCCAAGCGTCATTATATGATGCTAAATACATACTTCTTTCCATCAATCGTTTAATACGATCAGGTTCACATGTGTAACAACCGCCAAATTAGGGCTAGTATTAGCGCCTAATTCTTTGTTAATACATGTAATTAGTACTGTGTTAGGCTAATTTATGTATCGGATAATATGTTGGTAAATATATACAACCTTGCGATTTGATTAAATCGTACGCAACTTAAATAGAATGAAATTCTATTCGGTTAATACGGACGTTGGTGAACAAGTGTTTTTAAACTAAAATAACGCAACTATGACCGAAATGCTATTTATAACAATTAGTAACTGCCTCGTATTACACAATTAAAACTTATACGATTTAATAACAAAAGTAACTAAATATAATTTAAACTATTAAAGATTTAAGGAAATAATTTAAGTAAATTATTTAGCAAAATTTGTGATTTTATAAATGTAATTAAACGCGTAAAATAAATATTTAACGTTTAAACGACGGAGCAAACGAACACCGCACGGGGAGCGGAGACTGAAAGTTGGAGGTTAAACCCCCAACTTCCCTTCTCTTCCTTCTCATTTCTCTCCACTCACTCTCTCTCTTACTACTCCCTCCTCTCTTTTTTTCTTTCAAAGTTTCATCACCACAAATCCCACAAAACCGCAAAATACTACCATCAAACGACGCCGGATCATACCCCATCTTTGGAAGAAAACGTTCACCATCACACGATCTATCATCCTATCTTTTCGGATTTTCAATCCGACACTTTGTAAGTTTCCGACAAATCCCGACATCTCTCGTTTTTGATCATTTTTACTAGTTTGCGGTTTTAATAGGCTTAATATGTTCATATAAGGGTTGGGTAAAAGATTTAGACCCAACGGAAACCGGAAAACTCGTTTTCGACAAAAATTCCGGCCATCAGACCGCTACGTCGCATTTGGCCAGGGGCCTCTGCGACGTCGCGGCCTACGTCGCATAAAAACCTCAACGTCGCATTAGCGACGCTGCCTCCTACGTCGCATTGAATTGCGAAGGTCGCATCATGCGACGTACATGCCCGACGTCGCACCTGACGTCGCACCTGACGTCGCACCTGACGTCGCACCTGACGTCGCACCTGACGTCGCACCTGACGTCGCACCCGACGTCGCACCCTACGTCGCACGCTACGTCGCACATAACAGAACCTTGAAAAGTCAGATTTTACTAAGTGTCGAACTTACACAACTTCAAATACTTATGTCATACGACCTAACAAACGTCATAGAACATACTTTCTATTACAATTACACTAAATTGCGTTATAAACGATAAACTTTAATTATAACAAATTACCAACGGGCCGTATACTTTGATACAAACGAGAACGAACCAACATTAAACACAACGGGTTGTATGAACAACTAGCCTAGATGGTCTTGCGAGACATCTACTTACTTAACCTTATGTGTTTAGGCACTAGAAGGTTACGGGTTCGGAGAACCTACTTGCTTTACTACTACTTGCTAATTACTACTGCTCGACTCAGGTGAGTCTTACAGCCCCACTTTTACTGTTTTATACTTTGGGGTGAGATACTTAGCAACTGTTTTACATATGAACACAATGTACTGAACTGAAAACATTACTGATTACAAACAAACGCATGAGTTACTTTTTATCCACTGAAAGCCTCCTTATCGTAAGTTGTTAGTTATGGACTTAAGCGCGATTACTAGTAGATGGATCCATCTGGGACTGACAATCCCTGTCTGGGGTGGTAGCGCCACCACGTACTGATTTACACGTAGAAACAGACATATTAGTATTTGTTACATATGAGTGTGCGGATAGCACTCACGGGGGTACGTGATATATTCACACTACACGGTTAAGCTTCAACTTATGAGCTCATGGCACTGTACTGATATACTGATTAACTTACTTTGCTTGATAGCAATACGGGTACATACTTGTGGTTCATAACATATATTTATTACTAAACCTGTGAGATTCACCAACCTTTTTGGTTGACACTTTCTAGCTTTGTATCTCAGGTACACTTACGGAGTAGGTTCACTCCAGGATTGCTAGCTAGAGTCGCATGATTTACAAACTGCATTTAACGAAGATTCTTTGGCATTATCTTTTGTAACTATGATTATGTAATAGAATCTTCCGCTATACGCGCGGACTCTAGGAAACTACATTTTTGTGTACGAAAACCTACGGTTTTCAGACGATTCAAATTATGAAATGTAACTATTTTACAAACGTCTCATTTAGAGGTCGTTTGCTATATATCTTGTGCTTTGTATATTGATTAGTAACACCCAAAGTATGCTTCCGCAACTCGTTAAATTTGGGGGTGTTACAGATTGGTATCAGAGCCTAAGGTTATAGTGAACTAGGTTGCATTTAGTGGGCCTAGACTATGACCATTAGGCAGTATTTTCTTATTAGACATGACTAGTTCAGGAATTACAGCATACAACTTTAATTTAACATAGCCTGATCAACTATGTATAATTAAGGAAAGATGATGTAAGATCTGAAATAATTATGTTGAACAGGGATACGATAGTTGACTCTGACTACGAGAGAACCGGACCATTACTTTATACGTGCTAGACACTAGGCTGGATATGATATATGTATATATATTAGCCTCATCTTACTAACGCTTTGTCTCAGAAATGGCAAACATCCCATCCAATTCATCTCGTTCTCAATCCGGGTCGCAGAACCCAAGGGTAGCAAGGAGGAACGCTAGGTTGCCTCGAGCTGGCCCGTACTCCACTCACTCTACCTTGCCGGCCTTAGCCGCTAGGGTGAACCAACATGAGCAACGACTTCGCACCATGGATGTCGTGTTGCAGGAAACAAACGAAAATTGGAGACTTACATCCCTCGAACGCATAGAAGAAGTCTCCGACGACCTAGAAACCACAAACAACAACATGGATGTCCTTCGCAACCAAATTATAGAAATAAGGGTGGAAAATGCCCTTCTGCAACAAAGGATGGATGAATGTGTGCAGCGCTCACTTGAGGCAGAAGAGTATGCGCGCGGACTAACACAACGACTAGCACTAGCCGAAGACAACGCCCGACAAGCTAGCAGGCTTGCAAACACTGTGGACCGTCTTGTCACGATGATGGAACAAATTAATCTACGTTAAAACTAGTGTAGTCTTTATCCTGTAATCTAGTAACTATCTAAGCACTACTCTATGTTTCGGTCGGATGTAATAATTCCCGACACCTTTTGTAATACATCTGTAGGATGTAACCTTTGAACTCGTATCATCTATCAAGTATTTCTTGCTGTTTCAACTCATATTAATTGCCATAATCCTTTTTCATATTGATGTTATGTATTACCATCTTTATACATGTACATCTGAAATAAATGCAATTTCTCTTACAAAAATCTCATGTATCTTCATTTCTTTTATTGAAGAATCATGCCGCCAAAGACACGACCATACACCGATGCCCAGATTACCTCTCTTATAACTCAGGCTGTTACTGAAGCCTTAGCTCGGAATACTCCACCAGGTTCCACAAGAAACAGCGATGCCGCTGAAACCTCTGCTGCTAAACCTTGTTCATACAAGGATTTCCAAAACTGCAAACCCTTGAGCTTCAAGGGGACCGAAGGAGCCATCGGACTTATCAGATGGTTCGAAAAGATGGAATCCGTTTTCCGCATCAGCAAATGTGCGGAGGACGACAAAGTCAAATTCTCCACCTGCACCCTCGAAGATGGTGCCCTCTCGTGGTGGAATTCCTATACTCAGTCTGTGGGTATTGATACAGCTTATCTACTCCCTTGGGAGGATCTAAAGAAAATGCTCACTGATGAGTATTGCCCGGCCGAACAACTATACAAGCTGGACGAAGAGTTCTGGAACTTGAAAGTGCAAGGAACTGATATCGTTGGATACACCACCAGATTCCAACAACTCACCGTCCTTCGCCCAACCATGGCGGGTACTGAACCCGAAAAGATCAAGAAGTATATCCGCGGCCTCCCGGAACCTGTCCGGGGAAATGTCGCCTCATCAAAACAAACCACACTTCATGGTGCCATTCGGTTGGCCCATGAACTTCTAGCCATGAACGAGGACCCCGAACCACCCACTCCATCTTCCAACAGCAGCAAAAGAAAGTGGTCTGACAATCACAACAACCACCAAAACAAGAAACCTGAAACCATTAAAGCCTACATCTCCAGTTCTGATGACAAGGGGGCGTACAAGGGAACCAAGCCCTATTGCCCAAAGTGCCAACGACACCACCATGGTTCGTGTCCCTGCAGCAAGTGTAAAAGATTTGGACACTTGGCTAGGGACTGTAGATCAAACACCACTGACATCAACACCTCGGCACCAAAGACTTGTTATGGGTGCAACGGTACGGGGCATTTCAAGAAAGACTGCCCGAAGCTGAACAACAACAACAACAGGAACAACAACAATGCTCGAGGAAGAGCTTTTGTACTGAAATCTGGGGAAGCCCGTCAAGACCCGAATGTGGTCACGGGTACGTTTCTTCTCAACAACTTGACTGCATCTGTATTATTTGATACTGGTGCTGATAAGAGCTTTATTTCCGACGAATTTTACCCACTACTTGACACTACACCTATTGCCTTAGATTCTAAGTACACAATAGAATTGGCAAAGGGAAAACTTATTGAGGCCGACAGTGTGGTACCTAATTGCACTCTGAACTTAGCTAACGAGCTCTTTTCCATTGACTTGATACCTGTCGAAATCGGCAGCTTTGACATCATCGTCGGTATGGATTGGTTGTCCAAGTACCGAGCCGAAATCGTTTGTTTTGAGAAAATCGTACGCATTCCTCTCGTCACCGGTGGAACTTTGAGCATACAAGGGGAGACCGGTGGGACGAGAATAAACATCATTTCTTGCATGAAAACCCGAAAGTACTTGAGAAAAGGGTACCAGGCAATCCTCGCGCACGTTATGGAGAAAAAGTCGGTGGAAAAGCGACTTGAGGATGTGCCTATCGTTCGAGACTTCCCAGAAGTCTTTCCTGAAGACTTGCCTGGCCTTCCGCCACCTAGACAAGTCGAATTTTCTATTGACCTTGTGCCCGGTGCAGCACCCGTGGCACGAGCACCTTACCGATTAGCCCCATCCGAACTTCAGGAGTTGTCTACTCAGTTACAGGAACTCCTGGACAAGGGATTTATTCGACCAAGTTCCTCACCTTGGGGAGCTCCGGTCCTGTTTGTGAAAAAGAAAGACGGTTCTTTCCGCATGTGCATCGACTACCGTGAACTCAACAAATTAACTGTCAAGAACCGTTACCCACTTCCTCGCATTGATGACCTATTTGACCAACTCCAGGGATCGAGTTTTTATTCAAAAATCGATCTACGGTCAGGTTATCATCAACTCCGAGTTCGTGACGATGACATTCCAAAAACAGCTTTCCGAACTCGCTACGGGCATTATGAATTCCAAGTGATGCCATTCGGCTTAACCAACGCACCGGCAGTATTCATGGATCTTATGAATCGGGTGTGCAAACCTTACCTTGACAAGTTTGTTATCGTCTTTATCGATGACATCTTGATTTACTCACGCACTGAACAAGAACATGCGCAACACCTGAAAACCATCCTAGAGCTGCTCAAACACGAAGAGTTATACGCCAAATTCTCTAAGTGTGAGTTCTGGATGCAAACCGTTCAATTCCTTGGACACGTCATTGACAATCAAGGGATTCATGTCGATCCTTCAAAAATCGAGGCTATCAAATGTTGGCAAGCACCTACAACCCCGACCGAGGTACGCCAATTCTTAGGACTCGCCGGATACTACAGGCGGTTCATTGAGAATTTTTCGAAAATAGCCCTACCTCTCACTGCACTGACTCAAAAAGAAAAGAAGTTCGATTGGACTGACAAGCAGGAGTCAGCTTTTCAGCTACTAAAACAGAAACTCTGCAGTGCACCTATCTTATCCTTACCCGAAGGCAACGATGACTTCGTAGTATACTGTGATGCTTCGCACCAAGGTCTTGGTTGCGTGTTGATGCAACGAGACAAGGTCATCGCTTACGCCTCTCGACAACTCAAGGTCCACGAAAAGAATTACACAACTCATGACCTAGAGTTGGGGGCTGTTGTTTTCGCTCTGAAAATCTGGAGACACTATCTATACGGTACCAAGTGTACAATCTTTACTGACCATAAAAGTCTCCAACATATCTTCGATCAAAAGGATCTCAACATGAGGCAACGCCGATGGGTCGAGTTGCTTACTGATTACGACTGCGAGATTCGCTATCATCCGGGCAAGGCGAATGTTGTCGCCGATGCCTTAAGCCGAAAAGAACGAGTGAAACCACTTCGAGTTCGAGCTCTCGGTATGACCATTCACAACGATCTCATCAATCAAGCTCTCACCGCTCAACTCGAAGCACTCAAACCAGAGAACTTGATAAACGAGGCCTTGCGGGGCATGGACAAACAATTTGAAACCAAACCTAACGGGGCCAAATACTTCTCGAATCGAATCTGGTTACCAAGTTTTGGGAACCTTCGAGACTTGGTGATGAATGAAGCTCACAAGTCTAAATACTCTATACACCCCGGTGCCGACAAAATGTATCACGGCATCAAGGAAATGTACTGGTGGCCCAACATGAAAGCTGACATTGCAACCTATGTTGGCAAGTGTCTTACTTGTTCTAAAGTTAAAGCTGAACACCAGAAACCTTCCGGTTTGCTACAACAACCTGAAATACCACAATGGAAATGGGAGCAGATCACCATGGATTTCATTACTAAACTCCCAAAAACTTCTAACGGTTGCGATACCATTTGAGTGATCGTTGATCGACTCACTAAATCTGCTCATTTCCTAGCCATCAAAGAAACTGACAAGATGGAACGTTTGACACGAATCTACCTGAAAGAAATCGTGTCAAGACACGGCGTGCCCATCTCAATCATCTCCGACCGGGATGCTCGGTTTACTTCTCGCTTCTGGCAATCACTGCAAAAATCTCTTGGTACTCGTCTGGATATGAGTACGGCTTACCATCCTCAAACCGATGGCCAGAGCGAACGAACCATACAAACACTGGAAGACATGCTACGAGCCTGCGTAGTTGACTTCGGTAAAAACTGGGAAAATCACTTGCCGTTGTGCGAGTTTTCGTACAACAACAGTTATCACACCAGCATAAAGGCTGCACCCTTCGAGGCACTGTACGGTCGTAAGTGCCGATCACCTATCTGTTGGACTGAGGCGGGGGACACACAACTCACCGGTCCAGAAATCATACATGAAACAACTGAAAAGATCGTCGGCATACAAAACCGACTAAAAGCCGCGCGTGATCGTCAGAAAAGCTATGCTGACGTGAGACGCAAACACCTTGAGTTCCAAGTAGGGGACAAGGTACTCCTCAAAGTGGCACCGTGGAAAGGTGTCATTCGATTCGGAAAACGAGGCAAACTAAATCCCAGATACATCGGACCATTCGAAATCCTTGAAAAGATTGGTCCAGTGGCATACCGCCTGCAACTTCCTGCTGAGCTTAGCAGCGTTCACAACACATTCCACATTTCTAATCTGAAGAAATGTCTGTCTGATGAGACACTGATTATACCGCTCGACGAAATTCAAATCGATAATAAACTTCATTTTGTCGAGGAACCCATGGAAATAATGGACCGCGAGGTCAAACAACTAAAACAGAGTCGTATTCCCATCGTAAAAGTCAGATGGAATTCTAGACGTGGTCCAGAATTCACCTGGGAACGGGAAGACCAAATGCGACTGAAATACCCACATCTCTTCCCAGACAACGCACCGACTGTGCAAGCGAGCTAATTTCGGGACGAAATTCTTTTAACAAGGGGAGAATGTAACAACCGCCAAATTAGGGCTAGTATTAGCGCCTAATTCTTTGTTAATACATGTAATTAGTACTGTGTTAGGCTAATTTATGTATCGGATAATATGTTGGTAAATATATACAACCTTGCGATTTGATTAAATCGTACGCAACTTAAATAGAATGAAATTCTATTCGGTTAATACGGACGTTGGTGAACAAGTGTTTTTAAACTAAAATAACGCAACTATGACCGAAATGCTATTTTATAACAATTAGTAACTGCCTCGTATTACACAATTAAAACTTATACGATTTAATAACAAAAGTAACTAAATATAATTTAAACTATTAAAGATTTAAGGAAATAATTTAAGTAAATTATTTAGCAAAATTTGTGATTTTATAAATGTAATTAAACGCGTAAAATAAATATTTAACGTTTAAACGACGGAGCAAACGAACACCGCACGGGGAGCGGAGACTGAAAGTTGGAGGTTAAACCCCCAACTTCCCTTCTCTTCCTTCTCATTTCTCTCCACTCACTCTCTCTCTTACTACTCCCTCCTCTCTTTTTTCTTTCAAAGTTTCATCACCACAAATCCCACAAAACCGCAAAATACTACCATCAAACGACGCCGGATCATACCCCATCTTTGGAAGAAAACGTTCACCATCACACGATCTATCATCCTATCTTTTCGGATTTTCAATCCGACACTTTGTAAGTTTCCGACAAATCCCGACATCTCTCGTTTTTGATCATTTTTACTAGTTTGCGGTTTTAATAGGCTTAATATGTTCATATAAGGGTTGGGTAAAAGATTTGGACCCAACGGAAACCGGAAAACTCGTTTTCGACAAAAATTCCGGCCATCAGACCGCTACGTCGCATTTGGCCAGGGGCCTCTGCGACGTCGCGGCCTACGTCGCATAAAAACCTCAACGTCGCATTAGCGACGCTGCCTCCTACGTCGCATTGAATTGCGAAGGTCGCATCATGCGACGTACATGCCCGACGTCGCACCTGACGTCGCACCTGACGTCGCACCTGACGTCGCACCTGACGTCGCACCTGACGTCGCACCTGACGTCGCACCCGACGTCGCACCCTACGTCGCACGCTACGTCGCACATAACAGAACCTTGAAAAGTCAGATTTTACTAAGTGTCGAACTTACACAACTTCAAATACTTATGTCATACGACTTAACAAACGTCATAGAACATACTTTCTATTACAATTACACTAAATTGCGTTATAAACGATAAACTTTAATTATAACAAATTACCAACGGGCCGTATACTTTGATACAAACGAGAACGAACCAACATTAAACACAACGGGTTGTATGAACAACTAGCCTAGATGGTCTTGCGAGACATCTACTTACTTAACCTTATGTGTTTAGGCACTAGAAGGTTACGGGTTCGGAGAACCTACTTGCTTTACTACTACTTGCTAATTACTACTGCTCGACTCAGGTGAGTCTTACAGCCCCACTTTTACTGTTTTATACTTTGGGGTGAGATACTTAGCAACTGTTTTACGTATGAACACAATGTACTGAACTGAAAACATTACTGATTACAAACAAACGCATGAGTTACTTTTTATCCACTGAAAGCCTCCTTATCGTAAGTTGTTAGTTATGGACTTAAGCGCGATTACTAGTAGATGGATCCATCTGGGACTGACAATCCCTGTCTGGGGTGGTAGCGCCACCACGTACTGATTTACACGTAGAAACAGACATATTAGTATTTGTTACATATGAGTGTGCGGATAGCACTCACGGGGGTACGTGATATATTCACACTACACGGTTAAGCTTCAACTTATGAGCTCATGGCACTGTACTGATATACTGATTAACTTACTTTGCTTGATAGCAATACGGGTACATACTTGTGGTTCATAACATATATTTATTACTAAACCTGTGAGATTCACCAACCTTTTTGGTTGACACTTTCTAGCTTTGTATCTCAGGTACACTTACGGAGTAGGTTCACTCCAGGATTGCTAGCTAGAGTAGCATGATTTACAAACTGCATTTAACGAAGATTCTTTGGCATTATCTTTTGTAACTATGATTATGTAATAGAATCTTCCGCTATACGCGCGGACTCTAGGAAACTACATTTTTGTGTACGAAAACCTACGGTTTTCAGACGATTCAAATTATGAAATGTAACTATTTTACAAACGTCTCATTTAGAGGTCGTTTGCTATATATCTTGTGCTTTGTATATTGATTAGTAACACCTAAAGTATGCTTCCGCAACTCGTTAAATTTGGGGGTGTTACAACATGAGATCTGAGTACAATGAACGAGTCGAATGTGGTGAACAGATCACGCGTATCGAGGTATCGTAACGATAGTCAATACACATACGAAAAGACCCATCCTTCTTTTTCACAAACAAAACCGGTGCACCCCAGGGAGAAGAACTAGGTCTAATAAACCCTTTGTCGAACAACTCTTGTATCTGATTCATCATTTCACGTATTTCAGAAGGAGCTAATCTATAGGGAGTTTTGGCTACAGGCGACGAGCCAGGAACAAGATCAATTTGATATTCAACTTCCCTAACTGGTGGCAACCCAGGTAATTCATCGTGAAACACTTTCGGATATTCAGAAACTATCCGGACATCGGAAACATATTTCTTTTCTACTTTAACATCAATCACATAAGCTCGGTATGACTCACAACCTTTAGACAACGACTTCCTAGCTTTCATCATGGAAATCAAAGGTATACACCCGATATCTTGTTCTCCTCGAGCCACAACACATGACTCTTCAGAAATTGGGATTCTAATCAACTTATTGTGGCAATCTATACTTGCTTTACACTGACTTAACCAATCCATGCCAATAATCATATCAAAACTAGGAATTGGCATCAACAGAAATGAAATTGGGAAAGTCTGGCCATCTATCACAATAGTAGCTCCAGTCACCGAGGTGGTAACAGGAACTAAATTGCCACTAACAATTTCTACTTCAATAGGTCTAGTGATCAAAGTAGGGTTCAGTTTCAACTTATCACAAAAACACACAGATATAAAAGAGCAATTCGCTCCTGAATCAAACAAAACACGCGCTGGTACAGAGTTTATAAGAAAAGTACCAGTGATAACATCCTCTATGTGAACAGCCTCATCGACTGTCATCTGAAAGGCCCTACTTGCAGCTGGCGGAGGATTCTTCCGCTTTTGCCAAGAAGATGCCGAACTCCCGACCGAAACTGAACCCTGTCTCCCCGCCTCCGGACACTGACCAACCCTATGTCCTTCTTTCTTACATGTCCAACACACAAAATTAGGATACTTGCAATTCTTGATTTCATGTCCAAGTTCACCACATGTAAGGCATTTATTCGTCTGAGGAGTACACTGACCAGAATGTCGTGACTTACAAGAATTACACCAATTAGAACCTCCAGATGAACCACTTTTACTACCAGATCTTTGATCCTGTCGGTTACTCTGTCATCTCGACTTTCCTTTTCCTTAAGAATCACTTCTAGATTTCTGAGAAGAAGTATCCCTAGCTTGATAACCTGAAGCTCTCATGTCACTATCAACAGAACGTGCTTGGTTAAAAGCCTGAGATAAAGTACTCGCTAATCTTACAGTGGTACGATAATTAGAAGGTAAAGCATCCACAAACTGTTCAATTCTAGTTTTCTCATTCGGAACCCACTGCTGAACAAACCGCAGCTTCTCAGAAAACTGAGCTATTAACTCGTCAATCGTCATCTTATCAGTCAACTGTAAGTTCACAAACTCTCGTCTGATTCTAGCCATATCAAAATCTGAACAATACTGATTACAAACTGCTTGATGAAAATCGGGCCATCGAATAGCTTCCTTTTGTTGTTGAGTCAAATGACCGGTGACAGAATCCCACCAAACCATAGCTTCATCTTTAAGACATTGAACTACATATGAAACCTTAGATTCTTCTTCACAATGTGTTACATCGAGTTTTCGTTCCATGTATCTTAACCAGTTTAAATTTACAGAAGGATTTGTGCTTCCATGAAACTCTGGTGGTTTACTAGCCATAAACGTTTTCAAAGAACACACCTTACCCAACTGAGATGGTAGAACAGTACCAAATGCAGGTATTTGTTGTTGAAACCGTTGCTGAAATGACGCAGCTTCAGTTTGTCTTTTAAATTCTCTAAGATTAATCACCTCGTCTTCTAATTCATGCATATAATCATCTCTATTTGATTCTTCACCACCCGGAATAAATGTACTATCATGATCATGTTGTTCACCATGAATATGCAAAGGAGGAGCATCGGTCCTTGAGGCATTGTTAGGGTTGGCGGTCGGTTGCTCGTTATCTGCCATATCTGTGTTCATCAAAACAACTCAACAATTGTTAATCGTTAGCACCTATCTACTAAATGATTCACATACAATGCTAAATCCCATACACAGGAATGTTTGACATAACATGCTTCAGAATTGGGATTGAACACTTTACAATGCTCAATTAGCCCAAAACTGTGCTCTGATACCAACTTAAAACACCCCTCATTAGATACAACAATATTATATTATTTACCACGGAAGCGTATACTTTAAACTACATATTTCATTATTATACATTAAAACTGTGTATAACTTTTCGCAGCCTTTATACAACATTTTTAACAACTAATTCAGATACGGTTCATTTGTTACAAAACAGGGTCTTATATAATACAAAACATGGTTTATAACAAACTTTATCAGAGTCGCCAACATCAAACATTCCCTGCTAGTAGAGCATCACATTCCTGCAACCCACATTCTAAAATATAACCTGCAGGAAGTAAAATGAGGGATTAGCACGAAGCTAAGTGAATGAATTTATCACACACCAATTAACTTAGCTTAACTACTTATTTACACCAAACAACCGTAAACACACAAGTCAACTAATCAACAATTCAATGATGCGGATCAGTGGTTCTTGAGAATACCATAATATCCGGGTGGCTCCCCAAGAACACTTATCCAGACATATCCGTATGGACAAAACGGACGAGACCGATAGCTAGTGGCTATTATACTCAAACACAGGTTCTATACACACAACAAATGAAACTAGACCCTGTGTAATTCACATAATAATCAACTAGCTCAACCAACCAGTTCAACTCGTTGACCTCATTAACAACTTATGCCCGAAGGCCAATTAGCACGTAGATTTATAATCAACTAAATAATTCAACGATTATATCTACGTTCACTTTTTGCAACCAAACAGTTACAACTAAATCAAAGGGTGAGTTCTAAATCCACTCACCGATACCTCAGTAGTCACCACACTCAGCTTCTAATCACTGAGTCTTTGGGGTATCTGAAACACCACAAAACACACAAGTTAATAACTTGCCATCAACAAATAGTACTTATGTAAATAACAACATTACACAAGTAATCACCTTACTAATTAAGCACAAGTACCAGTTGTAATAATACCACAAACAGTACACCATTCAAGTACTAAAGCTAAACAACAATCACATACAGAGTTCAAGATCCGCCAGATACACCCATGGATCCGCCGGATACCTACCTGATCCGTTGGATCCTTAACTATATAGTACCGACCAAGCAAGATCCCTCGGATCACAACCGGATCATGACCGGATCCAATAATTATCACTTAGTATCCGCCGGATCAGCTATATGATCCGCCTGATCAATGGTTTAGGTTCAGGATCCGCCGGATCACCTACTTGATTCGCCGGATCATTATGATTTGCAGGCCGACTGTTCATCAGTTTACTGCAAAACCCAAGAACGAAATTTTAACCATTAAATCTATAAACTCTGGTCTCTACTGTATTCAATTCATTAATCTTCAACAAGTAACCACAACAACAATTGGTAACCTAGTGTATCTCTAGTTTCTACTTCAATTTCATACAAATCAATCATTCATCACTTTTAGGCAAGTAAATTTCATAAACTTAAACACAAATCAAACTTACATGCTTGTTTATGATGATGATGAGAAACTTGAATCAAGATCAGCACAAGTTAAATTCAACTTGGTTTATGTTTCTAGTTTATAGTTTATAGTGAGGAGTTCAAAGGAAGAAAGTAAGTGACTTTCCTAATTAGGAAAGTTACCTAAATATAGGTCGGCCCAAACATTCCAACCGACCCCGTATCCACTTAAAACCATTCCTTCATAAACTTATTGTCTGGAACCTAAAAAACCATTTACGATTTCAATTACTTTATTTTGCCGTCAACTATATTAGTTTAAAACAACTAATATTTTATGATTCACAATAAGTAAAAAATATCAAGTAATTTTTTAACATATTTAAATAACCTATTTAAAATAAGAAATTACCAGACCACTGGAGAGGATGTTACAAATCTCCCCTCCTTAAGAAGATTTCGTCCCCGAAATCTCATCACGACCAAATAATCTAGGATATCTGGATCTCATACTCTCCCCAGTTTCCCACGTTAGGTTTGAACCTAAACTATGTTTCCATTTCACTAACACCATGGGAATATGTTTCTTCCTAAGTTTAACAACTTTTCGGTCTAGAAGTTCAACAGGTTCTTCAACTAACTTCTGACTTTTATCAACTTTCAAATCTTGTAAAGGAAGAATCTGAGACTGGTCTTCAACGTTACACTTTCTCAAATAACAAATGTTAAACGTATTTGGAATACCAGCAAGCTCCAGAGGAAGATCCAATGTAACTGACTGATCATTTACAACTTTACAAATTCTGAATGGGCTGATATATCGAGGAGCCAATTTACCACGTTTTCCAAACCGAATAACCCCCTTCCAAGGCAAAACTTTCAAATAAACAAGTTCACCTTTAACAAATGATACTGGTCGTCTACGTGGATCTGCATACTGCTTCTGTCTGTCACGTGTAGCTTTCAACTTTTCACGCGCAATCGCCACTTTATCAGCTGTTATCTGAACAATGTCGGGCCCAGCAAACTGTTTCTCTCTAGCTTTTAACCAACACGCAGGCGTTCTGCAACGTCTACCATACAACATCTCATATGGAGGCATGCCAATACTGGAATGATAGGAATTATTATAATCTAATTCAACCAACGGCAAATGAAAATCCCAAGAACCTCCATATTCCGGAACACAAGCCCGCAACATATCCTCAAGTGTCTGAATCGTATGCTCTGATTGACCGTCGGTCTGAGGATGATAAGCGGTACTGAGATTAACTATGGTACCCAATTCTTGCTGTAAACTTTGCCAGAAATGAGAAATAAACCGAGAATCCCTATCCAATACAATAGACAACGGAATACCATGTCGGGAAACAATCTCATTAACATACAACTGTGCAAGTTTACTAAGAGATGCAGTTTCACTAGTAGCCAAAAAATGTGCACTTTTGGTCAACCGGTCAACAATAACCCAAATCATATCATTTCCTCGAGATGTACGTGGAAGTTTAGTCACAAAATCCATAGTTAAGTGTTCCCACTTAAATTTTGGAATTTTCAACTGTTTCAGTGACCCATACGGCTTCTGGTGTTCAGCTTTAACTTGAGCACAAATGTGACAAGATCCAACAAACTGAGCTATATCAGTTTTCATCGTAGGCCACGATTACAAAGATTTCAAATCATTATACATTCGAGTACTACCGGGATAAACAGGTAATCTAGACTTATGGGCTTCAGTCAAAATCATATCCCGAATACCACCAATAAGAGGAATCCACACGCGAGACTGAAAACTCATCAATCCTCTAGAATCATCAATCAACAAGTCTTTTCTTTTCAACATAATTTGTGACTTTAGATTTTGATCTAATAAGGCTTCCAACTATGCATCTTTAATTTTATCCACTAAGTCAAAGAAAACATCTACTTTCAAATGATAAACTCTGTCAGAGGTACCTTTTCAACTCAAAGCATCAGCAACCACATTCGCTTTTCCTGGATGGTAACGAATTTCACAATCATAATCTTTGATTAATTCCAACCATCGCCTCTGACGCATATTCAACTCTTTCTGAGAAAACATGTACTAAGACTCTTGTAATCTGTACAAATAATACACCTTGTACCATAAAGATAATGTCTCCAGATTTTTAAAGCAAATACAACAGCTGCCAACTCTAAATCGTGAGTAGGGTAATTTCTTTCATACTGTTTCAACTGTCGAGAAGCATATGTAATAACTCTGTCTCTCTGCATAAGAACACCACCCAACCTAGCATAAGATGCATCACAGTAAACAACAAAATCTTCAGACCCATCTGGTAATGCCAAAACAGGTGCCTGACACAATAGCTGTTTCAATATCTGAAAAGCTACCTCTTGCTGTTCAGTCCACACAAATTTCTCATCCTTACGGTTCAATTTAGTCAACGGACTGGCAATTATAGAAAAATCCTTAATGAACTTTTGGTAATAACCCGCCAAACCAAGAAAACTCTTAATCTTTGAAGCAGATTTTGGAGCTTTCCAATTCATCACAACTTTAATTTTAGAAGGATCAACTTTGACACCATCATTACAAATAATATGATCCAGAAATTGCACCTCCCGAATTCAGAATTCACATTTAGAAAACTTTGCATATAAGTGTTCTCATTTCAAAGTTTTCAGCACTAACCTCAAATGCATTTCATGTTCTGATTCGGATTTCGAATATACCAGAATATCATCAATAAATACAATCACAAATTTATCTAGAAAAGGTCGACACACATGGTTCATCAAATCCATAAAAACTGCTGGAGCATTTGTTAAACCGAAAGGCATAACCAGGAATTCAAAATGACCATACCTGGTACGAAAAGCAGTTTTTGGAATATCCTGTTCACGAACGCGAACTTGATGATAACCTGACCTTAAGTCAATTTTCGAATAAAACGAAGAACCCTGCAACTGCTCAAACAAATCATCTATTCGAGGCAGAGGATATTTATTCTTTACCGTTCGTTTATTCAATTCCCTATAGTCAATACACATACGAAAAGACCCATTCTTCTTTTTCACAAACAAAACTGGTGCACCCTAAGGAGAAGAACTAGGTCTAATAAACCCTTTGTCTAACAACTCCTGTATCTGATTCATCATTTCACATATTTCAGAAGGAGCTAATCTATAGGGAGTTTTGGCTACAGACGACGAGCCAGGAACAAGATCAATCTGATATTCAACTCCCTAACTGGTGGCAACCTAGGTAATTCATCGGGAAACACTTTCGGATATTCAGAAACTATCCGGACATCAGAAACAGATTTCTTTTCTACTTTAACATCAATCACATAAGCTAGGTATGACTCACAACCTTTAGACAACGACTTCCTAGCTTTCATCATGGAAATCAAAGGTATACACCCGCTATCCCGTTCTCCTCGAGCCACAACGCATGACTCTTCAGAAATTGGGATTCTAATCAACTTATTGTGGCAATCTATACTTGCTTTACACTAACTTAACCAATCCATACCAATAATCACATCAAAACTAGGAATTGGCATCAACATAACTGAAATTGGGAAAGTCTGGCCATCTATCACAATACTAGCTCCAGTCACCGAGGTGGTAACAGGAACTAAATTGCCACTAACAATTTATACTTCAATAGGTCTAGTGATCAAAGTAGGGTTCAATTTCAACTTATCACAAAAACACACAGATATAAAAGAGCAATTCGCTCCTGAATCAAACAAAACACGCGCTGGTACAGAGTTTATAAGAAAAGTACCAGTGATAACATCCTCTGTGTGAACAGCCTCATCGACTGTCATCTGAAAGGCCCTACTTGCAGCTGGCGGAGGATTCTTCCGCTTTTGCCCGGAAGATGCCGAACTCCCGACTGAAACTGAACCCTGTCTCCCCGCCTCCGGACACTGACCAACCCGATGTCCTTCTTTCTTACATGTTAAACACACAAAATTAGGATACTTGCAATTCTTGATTTCATGTCCAAGTTCACCACATTTAAGGCATTTATTCGTATGAGGAGTACACTGACCAGAATGTAGTGACTTACAAGAATTACACCAATTAGAACCTCCAGATGAACCTCTTTTACTACCAGATCTTTGACCATGTCGGTTACTCTGCCATCTCGACTTTCCTTTTCCTGAAGAATCACTTCTAGATTTCTGATAAGAAGTATCCCTAGCTTAATAACCTAGAGCTCTCATGTCACTATCAACCAGACGTGCTAGGTTAAAAGCCTGAGATAAAGTACTCGCTAATCTTACAGTGGTACGATAATTAGAAGGTAAAGCATCCACAAACTGTTCAATTCTAGTTTTCTCATTTGAAACCCACTGCTGAATAAACCGCAGCTTCTCAGAAAACTGAGCTATTAACTCGTCAATCGTCATCTTATCAGTCAACTGTAAGTTCACAAACTCTCGTCTGATTCTAGCCATATCAAAATCTGAACAATACTGATTACAAACTGCTTGATGAAAATCGGGCCATCGAATAGCTTCCTTCTGTTGTTGAGTCAAATGACCGGTGACAGAATCCCACCAAACCATAGCTTCATCTTTAAGACATTGAACTACATATGAAACCTTAGATTCTTCTTCACAATGTGTTACATCGAGTTTTCGTTCCATGTCTCTTAACCAGTTTAAATTTACAGAAGGATTTGTGCTTCCATGAAACTCTGGTGGTTTACTAGCCATAAACGTTTTTAAAGAACACACCTTACCCAACTGAGATGGTAGAACAGTACCAAATGCAGGTATTTGTTGTTGAAACCGTTGCTGAAATGACGCAGCTTCAGTTTGTCTTTTAAATTCTCTAAGATTAATCACCTCGTCTTCTAATTCATGCATATAATCATCTCTATTTGATTCTTCACCACCCGGAATAAATGTACTATCATGATCATGTTGTTCACCATGAATATGCAAAGGAGGAGCATCGGTCCTTGAGGCATTGTTAGGGTTGGCGGTCGGTTGCTCGTTATCTGCCATATCTGTGTTCATCACAACAACTCAACAATTGTTAATCGTTATCACCTATCTACTAAACGATTCACATAAAATGCTAAATCCCATACCCAGGAATGTTTGACATAACACGCACCAGAATTGGGATTGAACACTTTACAATGCTTAATTAGCCAAAAACTATGCTCTGATACCAACTTAAAACACCCCTCATTAGATACAACAATATTATATTATTTACCACGGAATCGTATACTTTAAACTACATATTTCATTATTATACATTAAAACTGTGTATAACTTTTCGCAGCCTTTATACAACATTTTTAACAACTAATTCAGATACGGTTCATTTGTTACAAAATGGGGTATTATATAATACAAAACATGGTTTATAACAAACTTTATCAGAGTCGCCAACATCAAACATTCCCTGCTAGTAGAGCATCACATTCCTGCAACCCACATTCCAAAATATAACCTGCAGGAAGTAAAATGAGGGATTAGCACGAAGCTAAGTGAATGAATTTATCACACACCAATTAACTTAGCTTAACTACTTGTTTACACCAAACAACCGTAAACACACCAGTCAACTAATCAACAGCCCAATGATGAGGATCGGTGGTTCTGGATAATACCATAATACCCGGGTGGCTCCCCAAGAACACTTATCAAGACATATCCGTATGGCCAAAACGGACGAGATCGATAGCTAATGGCTATTATACTCAAACACAGGTTCTATACACACAACAAATGAAGCAAGACCCTATGTAATTCACATAATAATCAACTAGCTCAATCAACCAGTTCAACTCGTTGACCTCATTAACAACTGATGCCCGAAGGCCAATTAGCACGTAGATTTATAATCAACTAAATAATTCAACAATTATATCTACGTTCGCTTGTTGCAACCAAACAGTTATGTAAGTCCCCTAGTTTTAGGATCGATAACTTCGTTATCTGTAGTATTAAGGTGCGGAATCCCTCAATACGGTGTTATCTTACTAACAACGAATATGTTCGTATTGCGTATACTAATACTTAGCTTTAAACGATAATACGTCAAAGCCTAGCCGTTAGGTTTGTTTTCTCTGGGTTATTCGAATTTGCAGGTTCAGAATATGCAAAAAGTGTTAACGATTTCATAAGGAAAATCGTTTAAATAGTTCTGTCCGGCTCGGCTCGCATGGGCCGGCGAGTTCGGTCCAACTCGCAGCCCAAGCCCAGTATAGAGCTCGGCTCGCCAGTCTGATACCTCACGAGTTCAGGTCTCACCTCACAGCTCGACTCGCTGCGACCTGAGATCTCGACTCGCCTCGCATCAAACGTCTATTTCTTTATTTCGTATTTAACATTCGTTTAACTTAGCACAATAATATGTTTAACGGATATTACTAACAAAACAAATATTTATTTACAAATCTAAACCAATATACAAACATAATAATAATTACACTAGTCCTATTTCAAGCTAGATCTGTTGTTACAATCTATGTCTCAACAGACTCCCCCTTGACAATAGCTCTAGCGTCTTTATCTTCACGCTTTGTCTTTGGTCTTCATTTGTAAATCTTACTACCTGCATAAATCTTCATCTTGATACAAGTTTTAACCATCAACTGATAATCTCTTGCTAAATCAGCCCATTCAATAGTCGTCAAAATTCTGTTCTCATTCAACTTTAACAGATCCTTTCTCGACATATTCATCAGGTGTCGATGATCATAAACTCTGAAGATTTATCTTTCACCACCTTCAACCTCATCATCAGCTTCAACCATAACAGCTTCTCCAGTTCCTGAATCCACGTGCCAACTCTTCATATTTCCCAGAATATCTTGTGGCATTGTCTTCAGTGGAATCTGCTGTATGCATCTAACAGCTGGATAAACTTTCTTCCTTCTTCTTCTTCCTGTTCTTTGACTTCTCTCTTGTAATTTCACAGTCTTTCCCTTTCTTGGCTTAATCTGAATAAAATTATTCGTACCAACCTCATGTCTAATGATTCTTTCAACACGATCAGCATAATCATCACGACTTGGGTTGTTAATCTCTAATCTAGCCAAATCACGTATTTCATAACGTGGTAGAGAACTAAAAACTGCAAGCTTTCTTTCAAAATATTGAACTCCGTCAAACCTTTTGATCGCAAAAAGCTTTAGTTCTGAGTCAAAGTACCAACCAATAATCCCTTTACGTGGTACACGCTTTTTCGTAACATCAACTTCTGAAATTCCAATCTTCTTCTTCTTCTTTGGAAGTTTCCTAAGTACAACAGCAGGATTCTTGGTTTGAACAAGAACTTCTTCTTCTTCATCAGAGGTTGAATCATCAATATCTTCATCTATATCGACAATTGTTGGACCTTGTTCATTTTCAATAACAACTTCTGTCCTAGATGGGCTCACATGGTGTTCATCAATGTTTGCATCTAGATCTACACCCATGTCTTGCACATTCTCAGGTACAGCAGTCCAATCTGTAGGTGGTTGAAATTCTCCATCCTCAAGATCATAATCAATGTCTTCATCTATCTCATCAAAAATATCATCTTCCGAATCAGATAGATCAAGCATCTCCAATCCTAGAGAAAAACATAAATACAAATATATTAATAATTCAAATTCTTCATTGATTTCCCTGAACCAATCTAAGAATTTCTTTATTAATTCTTTTGTATATTTTAACCTAACATATAAACGCAATTTACATACAACTTATAAAATCTTTTATTGATTACCCTGAATCAATCCAAAATTTCTTAAGTCTACTTAACAAATATTAATTAATTTTAAATTCTAATGCATTGTGAATAATCACCAAACATTTAAATTTACTATTAATTAACTTATATAATTTCTAAGTGTTAATTGATCTCATTCATTATCAATTTAACCTTTAAATTATATATCATTTGTCTAGTTAATACGAATACATTTTTAACTTGTTAATTACTTATATACCTTACGGTCTTAAGTCCATAATCAAATCTAAAATGCATATGTTATCATAAAATTTTGACCGCCGATATTAATCGGAACACGCCACTCGACTACTCAATGAGTCGGAAGTCTTTCGATCACTATTTTATCTTAACATAATTATATAAAATCAAATAACTTAATAATATCTAATACATTTAACTTGTAATTACAATCTCAAGCCGAATATATTACCAAAATATTAAGTTACAATTATTCTGTACAAATTAATACCAATAATTACTACACTATGCTAATACTAAGCTATCTTACCAGCTTCTGTATCAACCTGTGCAGTCTTATCAGCACTTGTACCAGCACCCGAACCACTAGCACCAGCATCAGACTCCCCCTGAATAGTAGCTTGGTCACCAGTCTTTGAAGGACCAGTCTGCTCACCACTCGGTGCATTGGGATCATCGTCTTTGTCTGAATCTCTCTTCCTCCTTAGCTCATCCTCTTTGCAAGACTCCAGATATACCAATATCTCCCCCTGAGTAGACTGTCCTGAATGCGATCTCAAGACCAGACTCTCTAAAGAAGATAACTTCGGTCTCTGTACGTTGAAGTCCGCAAGCAAAGTCTCATGAGTCTTCATCAACAGATTGTACGATTCACTCTGCTTGAGAATCTGTTGTGAAAGAAGAAGATTGCTCGACACCAGCTCTGGAATCTGAGAAGTAAGCTTCTCCAAATCCTTTACCCTCGACTCTAAGGATGTAATCCTTTCTGCATCAGTCGTTGGAGTAACAGGTATCGTTCTTGGTCCAGGCGGTGTAAGAGACTCAATATGCCAGTCTCTGGTAAGCGGTGTATGAGGTTGAGACAAAGCTTGCGTAAGCAAACTTGTCGCAAATCTAGCTGCTTTGTTCGTCGGAAAATTAGCTCCACGAACTAGATCAGCAACCTCATGCTGTAAAGTTAAACACAATTATAATCAGTTATTGTTACAGATTACTCTGTCTCAAACTCTAATTAATTGCATAACACTCATAGTTATAGAACTTATATCTCATACCTGAAGCGGTAAAGATATCGATTCAGTAACCATCGGTGCATCCATCTCCACCTGTGGTGTATCCTGAGCAACTGTATACAGAATTAACTGTCTCAGTTCAACTCCTGATAAACAACAAGTTAAGATTATTTAACTTTTATAATCAATACTAACCTTCTCGACTAGTAAGCGTTCTCGGACGCTTCATCAAAGGAATCTCAACTTCCTCAGTACCTTCCTCCAAAATACTCTTACCTTTTCTCTTCCTTTCAGAAGCAGATGGAGGAGGAGAAGGTGTATTGTCAGAAACTTCATCTGAAGCCGTCTCACCATCACGACCTCTAGATGATCTAACAGTCTCCTAAAGTTTAAATATATTCAACATTTATGATTAGCGTAAGCTCTATCATACAAGTTCTATATATTTAAGATTAATCAGATATAATACCTCAGTCGGTACTTCAACTGATCTATCAAGCTGTATCTGCTCATCCTCTAGTAATATAACTTCGGGATTTGCAGCCTCAGCTTCAGCATCCTGTTTGTGTAATGATATTTATATTTTAAAATCAGAAATAATATCCAATTTACTAAATATCTAATATCAGAATCATTATATAATAATATTATGCATCTATGATTAATAAAACAATCTATCAATTAAGCATCTATATTATTACATAAATAAAAGATTACCTCAGGTGGTGCTAAATAACTCTCAATGTCTTGAAGCAAAGGATTTGTCGCATCATCATTCTGCTCCAAAACCTCTTGCACAACCTGTGCAGCAACCTCCGGATTCACTTGCTGATCCACCTGACCAGCCTGAATAAGAACATCCTCAAGGAGCCCTTGTGGATCTTCAAGTTGAGCTTCCTCAGCTACAGGTTCAGGTACAACATCAGCCTCAGCAGGAGCAACAGCAGCAGCAGGAGCTACATCTAACCACCCATGATTTGGCGATGCAACGTAGTTTAGATCAACAACATATCCAAAAAGTGGTCTAACTTCCGGTTTCACCACTCCTTCCTTCCTGACTGTCTGCATGAACATGGCATTATACCCACGATGGTCAATCGTATTAACCACTAGATGTGGTTTAGGTATAGCCAAATCCGGTAGACGTGCACGGATAATCAGCATGCAAAATCGCGGGTAAACCAAAAATCTTGATCTAACAGACCCCGATATCTGTTTTGCAATCTCACCAAAAATATAATCACAAAAACTGTATGGTTTATTATAAACCAGTGACAGTGCAGCCGATAGAATAGCAGGGCTCAACTCATCAAAGCCACCTTTCTTTGCTGCGAAGACTATATTCATCACATGCCAAAGAAACCTCCACTGACCAATGACCAGAGGCTTCTGAAACTGACGTCCGCGTCTGTCTCCTGTATATCCCATACGCCCTATCGCGCCCTCAATAAAATCCATAGGATACTCAGTATCCCCATTCTCCTGTTCTACTGTACCAAGCTGCAAAATCTCTCGGAGATTTCCAGCTGAAAATGTAACAGGCTGACCACTAACTGTAGCTCTAATCTCTGGCGGGTTGACAGATTCGTCATATACTATATCTGTCCAGAAATCATTAAGTATAGCCTGAGAAATAGGAGGATTGGCCGTAATGGCGTATCGAATCCGTGACCGTGCTAGAAAACGTAATATATCAGCAACCCTATCAGCCCGCTTGGGCTCAAGGTTCAGATCAACCAAAACGTTGTGACCTTTATCAAATGCTCTAGCCATATCTGTAAAGTAAACACAAACAACAGATATAATTTAATGCACGATTAAAAATATTTAAACTATTACGTATTATGAATAGATATTCATCAAACATCTTAGTTTAAATTTGAAATTATATATAACTTGTTACAAGAATAGTCTCAAGTCGTATATAAAAATTTAACTTATAACTAAAAGTCTTAAGTCTAATTTAAATTAATTATATAAAAGTTATTACTTAAACAGTCTTAACATTTATATCACTACTTAAAAAATAAGATTTTTCTAAGTACTGGACTCGCATAAACTGGCCTAACGAGTTGAGTTCAACTCGTTTTGCTTATCAACTCGCTACGTTGATCAACTCGCTAATCTCATGAACTCGCTACATTGATCAACTCGCTTCATTGATCAACTCACTAATCTCATGAACTCGCTAGTCAACTCGCTGCGAGTTGATGCACAAAGTCAACTCGTTCGATGAACTGCCGCACGTATTTTCAATTAAACTCGATTCATCTGTTGATTTTAACATGATCTATCGATTGATTTACGTTTATTAACATCCATTTAACATAAACCACAAGGATTCGTGTTCTAATAGTCATTTAATATACGTGAATCATTCGAATTATAAACCGAAACCCTAAGTTTATTAAAGCTTCGATTTCGAGTGATTTAAACGGTGAAATCCGTTGGTTTATACCTCAAAATGTTCGCAAAGAAGTCTTGAATATAATCTACGGATTCAAAAACTCGTTCCCGTACTTGTAAAATCGAAATCAAACGAAAACAATAAATCGCCTCGTTTCGCCTTTTTGACGGACTCGCAAGCTCTACTGAACTCGCGAAGATTTGTGGGTTCGGTGGGTGAGCTTGACTCGTTTGACCCCCTTTATACTTTTATCCGATTCGCGAGATTTAAGTGGACTCGCAAGTTGATGCCAACTCGCAGAAACAATTAAAAACGCGAATTTAATTCTAAGTATAAATGAAAACCCGATATTTTACAAGTCTAAATTATAATTAATTTTCACTTGTATTTGTCACGTTTTGTTCAACTCAAAAACATTCAATATAATTTAATTCCGAAGGGTAAACATAATTAACACAAAAATTAAAAACAGATAAAAATAAGATAAAAATACAACTATATAAACATTGGTATCAAGTACCATTTTATTAAATACTTTAAACAAAGTAAATATACATACTAAATAAGATTTTATCTGCTTAGGGATCATATTAGAAAGAATAAGCAATTAAGTATTTATTAAAAAGTCTAAGTAGATTGGTAGTATACATACCGCATGAAATTTAAATAAATTACTATAAAATTACAACTAAATTTATCATTTATGCATTTATATTTATAAAACTATATCTTAGGTACCTTTATCCACATAGCATAATTAATAAATGCATTACTCACATAAAGTGAATATTTTAATTATAGATAATTCAAGACGATTACCGGTATTATGATCCACATAAACAAATTAGACTCAATTTTCTAAGCAAACTCTTTATTATTAGAATGAGTATTACCAAGTGCTTCCTATTATATGATATACTGAAGAATTCAAGTAAAACACATAACACTGTATCATTAAATTTTCAAGGTAGCGGTTACTAAATGATGTATCTTTTCGAAACATATAACATACACTTGAATTTTTAAGGTTAGACAAATATCAAACATACTTTAAATATGCTATGTTATCTAAGTCTGTACGTAGTACAACAGAAGATCCCTTCTAGCATAATTCAAAATATATTTGAGAATATTAATTTAATTAAAGGTTTCAGTTCTGTACTTAGTACAACAGAGTTACCAGTAATTAAGTTAATACCCATATTGCTACTATTTGTCAATTCAAATTAATATGTATGATAACAGTGTAAGGCAATACCATCATTTAACAATTAAGACTTAATGTCATACATCATAGAATAGTAACACAAAATAATAAACAAGTAGTTAATTAACTTCTTAAGGCTTAGAAAATTTCATATAATTTGCCTACCAGTACATCATATGATGAAGCCATCTAAAGATTTAATAAAAATAGACAAATTATAACTTGTGGATATAGGTGTATAATCAAATAAATATAAACACATACCTGATAGAACCGCTGTAGTTCTAAAGCAACTTTATTTGAACCTACTACCATATCATACTTAGGACTTAAGCTTATTATTGTAAAGCTTATTCTCCTAATGTACTATCATATCCCTTAGTTTTTGCAAATAAAAACTCAAATGAAGGCGATTCCCCTTAGGTAACAAGCAAATGAATGCCATACGCCTTTTTTTTTTTTTTTTTTTAAAGAACACATGAATACTAACTATTACAAAAATACCCTTGGAAGACTATTCACTCTGGATTTCTCATTCTGTTTAGTTGAACCAACGTCTCAAATCTTGCTCTGTCGAACGCCTTTGTGTATAAGTCTGCTAAGTTATCCAATGATGGAACCTTAACTAACTTTATCAATTTCTTCTCAGCACAATCTCTAATAAAATGATGTCGAATATCAATATGCTTAGTTTTACTGTGCTTCACCGGATTATTGGTGATCGACATAGTAGATTCGTTATCAATCATCATAGGAGTATTGGTTATATTTAACCCGTAATCCCGCAGTTGCTGTTGAATCCAAAGTACTTGCGAGCAACAGCTGCCAGCTGCAACATACTCAGCTTCACATGTAGAAATGGCTACCGAGGTTTGCTTCTTGCACTGCCAGGATACTAATCTACCTCCTAGGAATTGACATCCTCGGTCGTAGATTTCCTATTTTGATTGCATCCTCCATAATCCGAATCAGTATAAGCTACGAGATCTAAGTCTCCATCAATCGGATACCAAAGACCCAGCTTAGGTTTCCCTTTGAGGTAACGAAAGATTTGTTTAACAGCTTGCATGCGTGACTCTTTCGGATTAGCCTGATATCTTGCGCATAAACAAACAGCAAACATTATGTCAGGCCTAGAGGTTGTAAGATACATTAGTGATCCGATCATGGCTCTATAAAGAGTTGGATCCACATCGCTATCACTCGATGTATCTGGACCTAGTCCATGATTGACTGGAATTGGAGTATTGTAGACCTTGCTTTCATCCATCTTAAAGCGTTCTAATAGCTCATATGTATATTTAGATTGATGAATAAAGAATCCATCCTTCTTTTGATCAACTTGTAATCCTAAGAAGAAGTTCAACTCTCCCATTGCAGACATTTCAAACCTTTTTCTCATGACTTTCTCAAATTCTTGACACATCTTTTCATCAGATGATCCAAAGATAATGTCATCAACATAAACTTGCACGAGAAGAAAATCTTTCTTTTTCCATTTCACAAACAGTGTACTATCAATCGATCCTCTTGTAAATCCATTCTCAAGTAGATACGTTGATAGTGTTCCATACCATGCCCTAGGTGCTTGATGTAATCCATATAGAGCCTTATTCAATCGATATACTCTATCTGGATACTCAGGATCAGCAAACCCTGGCGGTTGTGAAACATACACCAATTCTTCCACTTTGCCATACAAAAAGGCACTCTTAACATCCAACTGATAAACTTTTATACCAAAATAAGATGCGAATGCTAAGAACACTCTAATTGCTTCTAGCCTAGCAACTGGTGCAAACACTTCATTGTAGTCAATACCTTCTTGTTGATTAAAACCTTGAACCACTAGACGAGCTTTATTGCGAGTAACGATTCCCTTATCATCTCTCTTGCACTTAAATACCCATCTAGTACCAATTGGATATTCTCCCTTCGGTAGGTCAACCAACTCCCATACTTGTAATTTAGAGAACTGAGATAGTTCTTCTTGCATTGCTTCTACCCACGAGCTTTCTTTTAAAGCCATTTGAACATTTTTAGGCTCGACTTGTGAGATAAAGCATGAATATAGACATTGATTAGGAATCCCTGTCTCTTTCATTGCAGTATACAAGCTTTGGTATTCAGAATTCTCAGACGTACTAGTTCTGGATTGATGCCTGGTTTGAACCGGAGTATTAATATCACCGATGATGTTTTCAACGGGATGATTCTTACTCGTTCTAGTTGTAGTAACTGGTTCAACCGGTATATCATCTTCTAAATTAGTACCAATCTCTTCCAATTCAGGTACATCTTCCGTACGTGCTGAAGATATTCTTAAATGTTTCAAAGGAGTAAGTATCTCATCAAACTTTGTAGAGAGTTCATCAGGATCTACTGTTTCTTGAGACTTATCCTCTGAAGGTTGTTGTGACTCACTTGTGGAAGCTTTATCTGAGTCAACATTAGTCTTAATTCCAGACTGCTTAACACTTGATGTTGAAGCGGGACCAATATTCTCATCTTCAAACAATAAATGTTCAGCTATCTCTGAATCACTGACATAGTCACTAATAGGAACTTTAAATGATGCAAAAAGATCAGAATAGTCAAATTGCCAATCTAAGCCCTTATGAACATCAGGTGAGTAGCTCGTAACCTCAATATTATAAACTACCTCCAAACGTCCTGTGACTTTATTAAAGACTCTCTTGTTTGGCGAATTGGGCATATAACCTAGGAAAAATCCTTCGTCAGCCTTCTCACCAAATTTAGCTTGATGTCCAGTCTTTAATATGGTGCATGAAACTCCAAAGGGTTCAAACCCTTTTAAGTTAGGTTTCTTATTGTTCAAAAGCTCATAACAAGTCTTGTTATGTCTCTTAACCGTAAGAACTCTATTAAGAACATAACATGCTGTATTCACTGCTTCTGCCCAAAAGATGACCGGAAGCTTTGAATCAGCAAGCATTGTTCTAGCAGCTTCAATCAACGTTCTATTTTTCCTTTCAGCAACACCATTCTGTTGAGGTTCATAAGGTGCACTGAATTGATGTAATATCCCTTTGCTTAAGCAATAGATATTCAACGTTGAATTCTTAAATTCTGTTCCATTGTCACTACGAATACGCTTAACTATCCTTTTATAGACATTCTCTACTAGATCAAAGAACTCAATTAGAATTCCAGGAGTCTCATCCTTTGATCCCAAAAAGAATACCCAAGAAAATCTAGAATAATCATCTGTGACAACCAAACAATACCATTTGCCACCTATACTTCTCTTGCTTATAGGGCCGAAGAGATCCATATGTAGCAACTCAAATGGCGAGGAGATAGAGTTTTCAGTCTTAGGTCTGTGTGGTTTCTTGTGCTGCTTTCCTTTCATGCAAGGAACACACTTATCCTCAGACTCGAAACGTTTTTGTGGTACACCTAGAACCAAACCATATTTGGTCATATAATTCATCTTTCTCCAGTTCAGGTGTGCCATTCTCCTATGCCATAACAATGCGTCTGTTTCCGAAGCCTTGGATAATAAACATGTAGACACCATTGAAGAGTTAGGAACACCCATGTTGATAGCATAGATGTCCTTCTTCCTTGGTGCCCTCATCAATATCCATTTATCAGGAATTGAGAAACCTGGCTTCAGGACTAAGGCCTCCTTTTCATTAAAATAAACTGGGTGTCCTTTATCACAGACTTGGGAAACACTCACTAGGTTGTGAATAAGTTCTTCAACATAGTTCACATCCTCAAGAGTCAAAGTTCCATTTGAAACTTTTCTTTTTCCCGAAATTACTCCTCCTTTATCTCCTGCAAAATTTACCTTTTGCTTGAGACTCTCCTTGAAGTCCTTCAGTAGACTTCTTTCTCCAGTCATGTGTCTTGAGCATCCACTGTCTACATACCACCAGCTGTCCTTATTCACAGCATGCTCCTGCACATAACACAAGATACGATCAGTTATCAAGAGGGACCCAAGCCATTACGGTCTTGGTTTGTCCCTTATCATCAACAAACTTAAGCTCTTTAAAATAACCATCCTTCCCATCAGGAGCTTTGGTCACTTTCGAAGTAGCTTGAGTTTGTGGACGATCAGCCTTAAGAGGTGAATTTGAGGAGAACCTCTTAGGCACATAATTATGAGCTCTATTATGATAATTATAATTAAACTCATGTGATCGTGAAGTAGTACCACTCTCATAATGACTATGGCCTCTACTTGTAGTTCTAAACCTCGACGGTGTCACATCCCTAGACTTATGGACAGAATTATCACCTTGAGTATATGGCCGTTTAGGTTTAGGAGGGGAGACACTATGCTTACCATCTCTTTTAAGAATGTTAACAGGTTTATTACCTAACTTAGGTTTGGCATCTAACCCGTCTACAGTCATACTAGAGTCGGTCTGTGTCTTTTCATCCATCACAAGCTTATGTGGTGTTTCAGGCCTTTTGTTAGGACAACACGAAGCCACGTGTCCCTTTTGATGACACTTGAAACATGACATCTGCTTGCGCGATCTACTCACTTTTGCTTTCTCATCCGGAGTCTTAGGCACTAAAGGTTTAAACTGTTCCTTATTAACTTTATCATCAGTCTTAGCATCGTTAATCACTCCACCCGATACAAATTGTATTTTGGTGAACTGAGAAGCCTTGCTATTATCTAATGATACGTTCTTAATAACATCTTTCTGTGCCTCTGACTGTTCAGGTTTATCAGCTACTGAAATCTCAGGACTAACTTCAGTCATCTCAGAATCTTCAGGAATAGGAGTGTAATTGGCATTAAAAGGCGGGGATACATCATTGTAACCTAACCCAGTCTTGTCCTTTACATTACGTTAAGCATCTAACATTTTATCCATTTGAGATGTCCTATAGTTCTCAAGTTTACGGTTTTGCTCAATTAACCTTAAGTTAAGGTTCACTATTTCCTGATCCTTACTAGCAATCGTCTCATTTAAGTCTTTAATATTCATATAGAGACCATCTATGATAACAGATTTTTCACTTATGGTATCTCTAAGTTTTGTTCTATCCGAAGCATCAGACTTAATTTTATCTTTTAAGACATGTTTATCATCACTTAATCTGCGAATATCCATAATAGCTTGATCAAGTTCAGATCTAACAGTCTTATAGGATTCCTTATCCATATTTAATTGAGATGACAAATTGCTATTTGACACAGTTAAGACACTATTCTGAGATTGTAAATCAGTAACTAAGTAACAAACATCAGCAAGATTAAGAATATCTAAACATACCTTCTTCTTGTCAGTTTGTAATTCAGCCATACGTGCCACTAATTCATCAGGACTCATATCTGGAGCTGAATCCATATATAGCACGTCATCATCACTTGCCTTCACTTCAGACTCAGGCACCTCTACTCTCTGTTCCATATCAGTAGGCATATAGGAAACTGATCCAGCAGTTGTCTCTTCAATCTTGGCCATCAAGGCTTCCTCAGATTGAGCTTGCCAATCATAAGAGCCATCCAACTGCTTCACCACTAAGGCTTTGGAAGCAAGAGTACTTCCCGAACCTTGTTTTCCTTGTGCTTCTACTTTAGGTCTTTGGCATTCTCTAGCAAAATGACCAATACCCTGACAGTTAAAGCATCTGACCTTGGTTTTATCAAACCCTGATCTATTGCCCAACAACTTTCTACCAGTTCTCTTGAGGAAATTCTTCACCTTTCTAGAAATCAATGCAAGTTGATCTTGAAGCTCCAATTCCTCAAGATAATCAGAATCTATCTGCTCATAATCCTCATCAAACAGAATAGGATCATTGATCTTTCCCTCTATATAGTTTTCATATGATGCCACAAAGGAAGCAAGAACAGACAATTGCTGTTCAGCAGATTTCACACTCATCGGCATCTTCTGATGCTCTTGAGGTGACTTCTCAGAATTCTTTCCCTTTGTCTCATCACCAGAGGAAGAAATAAAGCACAGATCTTCAGAAATCAGTTCTCCATTTTCATTAGTATCACCAACTAACAGTGCAGTGGTCGAACTAGATGACGCAGTCGAAAGACTTGACTTTCCATGATACAATTCAGGGTTCTGAACCTGATCAGAATCACTATCTCTTGACTTCTTGGAGAAATCATAACCTTTCAGCTTGTCAATGACTTGCTCTAAGGTCATAGTAGAATACCTAGTTTCGTTATCCTTAATCATAACGCCATACATTTCCCATTTAGAAGGCAAACCCTCAAGAAACTTGTCGGTTTTGGATACTTCTTCTTCAACAATTTCATGGTATTCTAATTCTCTTAGCAGATGGTAGAATCGTGTGACATATGCATCAAGATCTTCTCCTTTTAAAGCTTTAAACATAGTAAACTGCTTTTTAAGAAGACTCCTCTTGCCAGCTCTCACCTGTGGACTTCCCTCACCTCTTTTCTCTAGAGCTTCCCAGAGCGTTCTAGCAGTATGAAAAGACTTGAGTTGATGAGCAATCTCTTTAGGAAGACACATCTTTATGCATGAATGTGATTTATTCTCATTTCTGTAAGCTTCCTTCTCTTGATCACTCATGTTCGCATAGGTAAGAACTACAGTAGCATTTTGAACAGTTTGAGTAGGTGGGGTGTATCCACTCTTGATACACATCCAGATAGACAGGTCATGGAATCTACAGTAAGATTCGAATCTGTCCTTCCAATTGTAGTAATCCTCGATTCTTAACAACTTAGGTGGAACATTTGACTTTCCCACCTCGTGGTCCATTTCGATCATTCTACTTAAGTCAGACATCTTAAAAATGTAAAATTAAACTGTTTCAGCGAATTCAGAAAACTCAACTCGCAAGACTCAGCTCAACTCGCAATCTCAGCTCGACTCGCAGAATTCGTCGATTCGCAAGCCTAAGTTCGGATTGCTAAAAGATGTCGATTCGCAAGTGATGTCGATTCGCGAGGGATCTCGGTTCGACTCGCAAGCCTCAGTTCGACTCGCTAGTTCAACTCGGTTCGCAGGCGACGCTGGAACCCTAATCTCGACTCGCGAAACGGCTGTTAAACCCGAAAAAACGAAAATTTAAGGTATTTTTACGAACGAAACAGAGAATTTCGACTGTAAACTAACCCTAAAACTTCCAGAGAATGATTTTGATCGTTAGTATTGCAAGTATGCACGTAAAAACGACCCGAATCAAAAACGCAATATCACTAAATTTTATGAACACACTCGTATTTAGCCCGAAAGCTCTGATACCAGATGTAAGTCCCCTAGTTTTAGGATCGATAACTTCGTTATCTGTAGTATTAAGGTGCGGAATCCCTCAATACGGTGTTATCTTACTAACAACGAATATGTTCGTATTGCGTATACTAATACTTAGCTTTAAACGATAATACGTCAAAGCCTAGCCGTTAGGTTTGTTTTCTCTGGGTTATTCGAATTCGCAGGTTCAGAATATGCAAAAAGTGTTAACGATTTCATAAGGAAAATCGTTTAAATAGTTCTGTCCGGCTCGGCTCGCATGGGCCGGCGAGTTCGGTCCAACTCGCAGCCCAAGCCCAGTATAGAGCTCGGCTCGCCAGTCTGATACCTCACGAGTTCAGGTCTCACCTCACAGCTCGACTCGCTGCGACCTGAGATCTCGACTCGCCTCGCATCAAACGTCTATTTCTTTATTTCGTATTTAACATTCGTTTAACTTAGCACAATAATATGTTTAACGAATATTACTAACAAAACAAATATTTATTTACAAATCTAAACCAATATACAAACATAATAATAATTACACTAGTCCTATTTCAAGCTAGATATGTTGTCACAATCTATGTCTCAACAAGTTACAACTAAATCAAAGGGTTAGTTCTAAATCCACTCACCGATACCTCAGTAGTCACCACACTCAGCTTCTAATCACTAAGTCTTTGGGGTATCTGAAACACCACAAAACACACAAGTTAATAACTTGTCATCAACAAATAGTACTTATGTAAATAACAACATTACACAAGTAATCACCTTACTAATTTAGCACAAGTACCAATTGTAATAATACCACAAACACTACACCATTCAAGTACTAAAGCTAAACAACAATCACATACAGAGTTCAAGATCCGCCAGATACACCCATGGATCCACCGGATACCTACCTGATCCGCCGGATCAAAAGCTTGATCCGTCGGATCCTTAACTATATAGTACCGACCAAGCAAGATCCCTCGGATCACAACCGGATCATGATCGGATCCAATAATTATCACTTAGTATCCGCCGGGCAGCTATATGATCCGCCGGATCAATGGTTTAGGTTCAAGATCCGTCGGATCACCTACTTGATCAGCCGGATCAACATGATTTGCAGGCCGACTGTTCATCAGTTTACAGCAAAACCCAAGAATGAAATTTTAACCATTAAATCTATAAACTCTGGTCTCTACTATATTCAATACATCAATCTTCAACAAGTAACCACAACAACAATTGGTAACCTCGTGTATCTTTAGTTTCTACTTCAATTTCATACAAATCAATCATTCATCACTTTTAGGAAAGTAAATTTCATAAACTTAAACACAAATCAAACTTACATGCTTGTTTATGATGATGATGAGAAACTTGAATCAAGATCAGCACAAGTTAAATTCAACTTGGTTTATGTTTCTAGTTTATAGTTTGTAGTGAGGAGTTCAAAGGAAGAAAGTAAGTGACTTTCCTAATTAGGAAAGTTACCTAAATATAGGTCGGCCCAAACATTCAAACCGACCCCGTATCCACTTAAAACCATTCCTTCCTAAACTTATTGTCTGGAACCTAAAAAACCATTTACAATTTCAATTACTTTATTCTACCGTCAACTATATTAGTTTAAAACAACTAATATTTTATGATTCACAATAAGTAAATAATATCAAGTAATTGTTTAACATATTTAAATAAACAATTTAAAATAAGAAATTACTAGACCAATGGAGAGGATGTTACAGATTGGTAACATTTTTGAATTAAATCAAGGGCAAATAAGTCAATTGACTTATTACATACTGCAACCACCTTTTTATCGGTCAGTCTATACATTTTTCATCTATCTCACTCAATTAGACAACCACACTCTCTCTAACATTATAACACACACAACTCCCACACCCCAATTTCTCACTTTTCTTTTTTCACATTTACACATAGTTTATCAGAAATTTCCGTTCAACAAACATACAAAATCACAGTCGTAATCAGCGTTTTTTTAAGTAGAAGATGTCAAAAATGTTGAAGGATTCTCAGGATTCCGTTGGTGAAGGCTCGAAAATTGTTGCTTGGAGAAGAAAGACAAAGGAATTATATCTCGTAAGTTTTTCGAAATCGTAAATTGGTGACAAAAACTGTAGTCGTCGTTGTTGTAACGTTGTTTGTTTTGTTTTCACAGCGTCTCGTAGGAGTCAAAGGATGACAAGGTATCAGGTCCGTGCGAATCAGAGTCAAAAGGATATCACTATAGATCTGTGTCAATCGGATGGTGGTGACGATAACGAAGTTGAAAGTGTAATGAGAGGTATATATCATATTTTTTTTCCATTTTTGTGTGAGAGATATGTGCTGATTCAATTTTTTTGTTCGTTTTTGCTGAATGAGTTGATAAGTTACTTTTTATTCTAGATCTGGATCATGTTAAGTTTTTTTTTTTTTTTTTTTTTTTTTTTTTTTTTTTTTTTTTACCTTTTTTATGTGATTTTCTGGTACTACATGTTATGAAGTTTTTTGGTACTGCATTTTTAGTGTGATTGTATTTTAGATGTGTTTTGTTAGTACTGCATTTACGTTTTGTGTGACTGCATTTTAGCTTGTTTTATAAAGTTTGGGTGACTGCATTTTAGCTTGTTTTTTGTTATTATTGAATCTTATTGTATGTCTTTAAAAAAAAAATTAGAGTGATTGCATTTTAGATGTGTTTTGTTAGTACTGCATTTTAAGTTTTGTTAGACTGCATTTTAGTTTGTTATTTTTTTAGTTTCTTTGATTGCATTTTAGTTGTGTTTTGTTAGTACTGCAGTTTAGGTATGTCATTTTTAAAAAAGTTTTTAGTATGAATGCATTTTAGATGTGTTTTGCTATTACTGCATGTTAAGTTTGTATGACTGCATTTTAGTTTGTTATATTTTTCAAGTTTTGTGTGACTGCATTTTTATGTGTGTTTTGTTAGTACTGCACTTTAGGTATGTCTTCATTACAAAGTTTTTAGTGTGACTGCATTTTAGATGTTTTTTTGTTAGTACCCGCATTTTAGGTGTGTTTGGTTTGGTATGTGTTGTTTTTTAAGTTTTATGTGACTACATTTGCAGGTGTATTTTTTAGTACTGTATGTTTAGGTATTTGCTTGTTTTAAGTTTTCTTATGGTGACTGCATTGTTAGGTGTGTTTTTGTTAGTACTGCATTTTAGGTAACTGCATTTTTAGATTTGTTTTAGGTAGTACTGAATTTTAGGTATGTTTTCGTTTTTGATTTTATTTAACTGCATCTTAAGTTTGTGTTACTGCATTTTTTAAGTGTGTTTTTTTTTTTGTTACTACTCCATGTTAGTTATGTGGTTTTTTTAAAAAAATTTATGTGTAACTGCATTTTAAGTTTGTGTGACTGCATTTTAGTCTGTCTTTAAAAAAAAAAAAAAAAGTGTGTATGACTAAATTTTTAGGTGTGTTTTTTTTTTTTTGTTAGTACCGCATATTAGTTATGTGTGTTTTTGCTGTTCTTTTTTTTTTCCTTGTAAATGGTGCTCTTTTGTGACTGCAGTGAAGAAGTCAATGAAACAGCAATCGGTCAAATTGGAAGTTGAAAAAAAAGAAAGTAGGTAAGAAGAGAAAGCAGTGTGATGATGAAGCAGAAGGTGTTTGTTCAATCAACTGACTTGTGTCATCTTCAATCGTAGGTGTTTGAGTCGACATTTTTTGTCTATCTTTTTCTTCAAAATCGTAACTGGAACAGTGTACATATATGTATATATACGTTTTGTATATAGATGATTTTTTGAATCTGATTATGAAAACAAGATGTATTTGTATCTATATGTATTTGTATATTCAATTGATATAAGATATCTCATGTATTTATATTTACGTATTGGGGTTTTATCAATCCCATGATTAAAGGAAAAAAGTGTTTTTATTCTTTTAATGTGAATCATTTAGGTCAGCGGGCAAGGGATGGAGTTTAGTATAAATTTACGAATTTGACCTGGGCCCAGGCTGATGTAAATGAGACGTGGCAGTAGGTGGTTGGGCTCATAAGGAGCTCTCCGGTGCTCTCCACATTTAGTATTCTCTCCAGATCCTCACTCTTAAGTCAAATACATTTTCAAAATAGTTACAAATTTTTGTTGTACAAATTCAAAAGCACGCCTACCCATTTTCTAGACCAGATAGTATGGCGATTGAATTTATTATTATCAAATTTTTTTATGTTATTGTATATAGTTACTTTTGCTTTCAAAAATAGGTGTTTTATTATAGTATATTTTTATGATGACAATGAACTTGAACATTATACCTATAATTACATCATATATGTCTTCTCGGTTTGACACGTTCACTACTACTTTCAACCATCTTCATCTACCATCATCTTTCTAACATCATCATTGTAAGGATCACTCTTTGTTTCTCATGAACTACATATATTTTTATGCTAGATGTTCACTCATGTAAAATCTTAACTCAAAATATGCTAAAAACTTTGATTTATAATGTTTAAAAATATATACTATCTAAACTTTATAACTTAAAACAGAAACTGGACAGTTTCTGGAGACGAAAATCACGACATGATAACTTGAGTTTTACATAACCAAAATGAGTGATTCTTAAGCCAAACGTTACTTTAAGATGTTAGCTTTTAAACCCAAGTGTCTCATACATTTTGGACAAGTTTTGATACCCCAAATCAATTTTTCGAGAAGGAGTGTCAAATCTGTCTTTTGGAGACAGATCTGGACCTTATTTTGAGTTATTATAACTTTTTATCTACTAGTCCAAAAAGCATGAATCGTTTTCCTAAAGATCACATTTTGTGTTAGCTTTAAAATTTGCATTTACTCATTTCCTAAGGATGAGTATAACTTAGTGAATGAAGGACTTTTCCGACGACTGTCGGGAAAAGTATCTGCTGGACCTTTGTTTCTTTATATATTATTTTGAACACCTTATACTTGGTCAAAATTTATGAAAATTACTTTTTATTGAACCTAAGACATATATGAACGTGTGGCAAAAATTTCATAACGAAACACTAATGTTTGACTAGTCAAAATAACGTCACACGGAATGTTAAAAATTGGACAGAAACTGTAAATGGACCTTTTTGTCTTCATGTATTATTTTGAACACCATAGACTTGGCCAAAATTCATGAAAGTTACTTTTTATTGAACCTAAGACATGTGTGACCGCGTGGTAAAAATTTCATGACAAAATGATAAGGTTTGACTAGTCAAAATAATGTCACACGTAAGGTCAAAAACTGGACAGAAACTGTTAAGGAAAAAGTACAACAAATTTAAAGGATTTTTAAGGGTTTAACTATTAAAACTCTAACGCAAAATATATATATATATATGACGAACAAACTATATATATGACGACTTATAAACATTTAACTTATACATGGATAACAAAATAAATATGTCCTTAAGAAAATGTAAGCACAAAGTATGAAATGAAACGAGAATAATAATATTTTTGAAAAAAATTACTACAAAAACATCACCGACAGGTCGTACACTTTTTGAATACGATAAAACATATGATTTTCACTATTTAAGTGAACAACTTGCATAGATGGGCAGTTAGCCGTCTACTTATACAAACGACCTCTTGCGTTTAGGGCGCTAGGAGGCTATTCTTGGGTAAACACTCTCACATTTAAATGCTAGCACTCACGCGACTCACGAGGTGAATTCACAGCCCCTATTTTACTGTTTTACAGCTTTTAAAACTGGGGTGAAAAACATATGAATGACATTCATACTATATACTTGGAAACATGACAACGAATCTTTGTGCGAACCTACGTTTACAGTTGTAGTGCATAGAAGTCCTCTTGCTTGCAAACTATAACCATTAACTAGATAACGCTAGCAACTGAATATACGGATAGTACTATCGGGATGACATCCCTCCCACATTTGTTAGTCATGCTGACCACCGACATTATGTCACAACGAGGAGCGGATATTTAACCGGTTCCAGGCAAAACGATACACAACAGTTCATAGTTTGGTTATAGGACTAGGTGTCGGCACTTTAACTCGTAAGGCCTAGCTAGCCTTTGGGGGATCACCGTCCATGTATTACCACCAATTTTATACGAAACTCATTGTTTGATCATGGTTTGATCACTACTTGATTTATACGATATTGCAACGATTTATTTACAAATTGGTTTAATGATACAGTCTTAAACATGTAGATTCACTCAACAATTTTGTTGACATTTTAACTATGTTTTTCAAGGAATTAGCATCGAAGTAAGAATTGCATGCATTTTGGGGACCACGCCTACCTACGAAGTTAGGATGCCACTTTTCTTATGAAACACGGGATTCCTTTGTATAACTATAACCCTTTTTAGTCATATTTATGAAATCCCCTTATAATATTGTATTCGGAAAGTAGATCGTTATTTTGATAACACTACTACCTTTACAACTTGATAAGTCATAAATTTTGTAATAACAACAACTTATGGCATCTTAATGTTTATGTTCTGCGATAATCATATGTTCGAGGATCCACCGCTCAAGTTGCATCACGCCCCGCGTTTTCGCCCTAACTGATTGTGTTTTACTGTCACACCCCGCCAAATGATAATTACAGTTAGTGAGAGTAGTTTGCGGAAGCTTAGTGATGTGGCAGGGTTGTGAGCAGTAATATAACCAACATGTACATACATACATAGAGCATATGGTTATTGCAGAACATAATACATTAAGATGCCAATAGTCAAACAGTTTTACAAAGTATTACAACTTAGAAAGTTGTAACAGTAGTAGTGTTTAAAACAGTATTTTATAAATACATAGTTTCAAAAGTAGATTTCATAAGTATGACTGCAGTGTCTACAGTTATACAGAGGAAATCCAGCTGTCCCAAAAGTATGTGGCATCCTAATTCGTCAAGGGTTGTCCGTCCTGATATGCATGCAGCTTCTTACTTACGCAGCTAATTCCCTGAAAAACATTGAGAAATCGTCAACAAAATTGTTGAGTGAATTCACAGGTTTGTGTATAAAGTAATAACCAAGTTGTTTATTCGTTGTCAAGTAGTTGTAGTGTAGGAAACACAAGTTTAACCAATTAAGGGAAAACATTTCCTAAAGTAATAGTTTGTATGTCGTGTAGGAAACACACGTTATTGCAAGTATGAATAACATTTCCCAAATAGTAGTTCGTAGGAAACACAGGTTAATTTATAAAGAATAACATTTCCCAAATAGTTTGCTAGTAGAAAACACAGGTTAATCTAACTAAATATCAACATTTCCAAAGTAGTTGTTCGTAGGAAATCACTTCCTAAATAATAGTTTTGTGGGAATAATTAGACGGTGATCCCTCGAAAGGTGAGCTAAACCTGTCGAGTTAAAGCAACGCGACCTAACCCCATAACCAAATCACGACCAGCAGTAGTTGTTTGCCAAGTAGGACCTGTAAGTATACGCTCCAAAACTGTAGGAGGGTCGTCACGGCGATAGTACTATCCGTATACTCAGTGGCTAGAGTCACCTAGCTAATGGTTATAGTCTGTAGCCATAAGGACTTTTATGCACTACATCGTAAGCCTATGTCCGTTCTAGGATTCGTTGTCTAATTCCCAAAATAGTATGAAAACATCTTCTCATAAATAGTTGTTCAAGTAATCGTATGAAATAACATTTCATAAACATTTTAAGTAAATACATACATTATTTAAATCAGTTATTGCATGCAGAAATACAAATGATGGCTATGTTTTTCACCCCAGGTTTCAAAAGTATTAAAACAGTGAAAAAGGGGCTGTGAACTCACAGTAGGTGCGCAGATGTGAAAGCTAGCGAGTAGTAGTTGACGTCGACCACGTAAGTCCTTTAACAACCTATACGTGATAATTGTATTATCATAAGTGATTTGACTAAATTGTCGAATCATGTTAATAGTATAATTGTTTTGAAGAAATTATTGATTCCTTAATTTGTATTGTTCGTTGGTGACGATGTTTTGAAATACAAGTAATATTTCCCGATTCATAAATATTGTGAAGTATATATATACACGTATGTAGTTGTGTATATATATATATGAATACCGTTCGTTTTCTTTGTGCATATATATATAATTGTCATATACATATAGGTAATAAATATACTTGTTGTATATTATAACTCGTACGTTTGTTAAACGTGTTTTCCATTTGTATATAAATAAATGTTATCGTTTCGAAAACATAAGTTCATTTGTTACGAAGATTGATTTCATTTTGTCCCATTGTATATATATATACACTGGTTAAAAGCTCGTGTCCATTTATGTATATATATTTAAGTTGGTTGTCGTTCGTGTATATATATAAAGTAGTCGTCGTTTATGTATGTATATATATATATATATATATATATATATATATATATATATATATATATATACTTATCAAATTTTAGTTGGTACCAAAATGTTACCCGTCTTATATATGATCCGTTTTAAGTTTGTGTCTTACAATTCCACGACCCATTGGGCTTGGCCCAATTCGTTCGGCCCACTAGCACGGCCCAATTAATATGGCCCAATTATAAAAAAAATAATAGTTTTGGCCCATTATTTAATTAACCCGTTTGGCCCAAAAGTTCTAACGTTTAATTTTTGTATAAAATAATGTCCCGCGGTCGTGTACAGTTTTAGTACCAAATTTAGTGTCGTAAAGTTTTATAAAATATATAACTTGGACAATAATTTTAAGTCGTATACTCGTTAGTTTTTTTGTACCATTTATCGCACAGTCTGCATTTTGTTTAAAAATACATCGTGATATTATATTTTTATATGAGTCGGGTATATGTACAAATGCGTAAGTTTTATTTATCCGAACGTATATATATTTATACCCGTATTATTTGTCATTATATATATATATATATATATATATATATATATATATATATATAGGATTATGATCAAGGGAGAAGAAAATTAGGTGGAGAAGAGGGAGAAGCAATACGATTCAGTATTTTTATTACTATGATTCAACTTTTTATTACTTGAATTATAATAATAAAATAATGAATCATAGTAATAAAAATACTGAATCATATTGCTTCTCCCTCTTCTCCACCTAATTTTTCTTCTTTTTTGATCCCGCTACTATATATATATATATAGTGGGATGATCCAGAGGGAAGGGGTTATTTTTGGGGGAAGGGGGGAAGTGGTTATCTGACCATCCGTTTTGATCTCAAAATTATGGTGCACCCTGTTACCACACACCTGCGTTTCATTCTGTTTACAAGGGCAAGGTTACTTTGGTCATTTACTTTCTTATTTTTAAAAACACATACGCATCTTCATCTTCATCATGTATTCTCATCTTCAATTGAAACTCTATTAACAATTTCCATCTTAATCGAACTCATCTCATCTTCAATTCAGATTTCACTAGCAATTTCCATCTGAATTAAATTCATCTTCAATACTCCAATTTTATGTATACTCTATTATTAAATTTTTATTTTTGTTCACGCGAAGAATTCGTTTCATGAATTTGTTGTTCATTTATCACGAAATACGTTCACGATTCGTATTCATATCATATTCATCCTCAACAATTTCAATTTATGTTTCTGAATTTAGGTCTTTAGTATAATTAGGGTTTGAATTACAATCAGATCCTCACAATAATGTTCAAGTAAGTGCTGCTTATGTATAATTTCTTTCTTCCTTCCATACTTGTTTGTTTCAATTAAGTCCTCTTTTCCTACAAATTATTGATTTTTACTTGTTTTTACATAATTAATATGTTGCTTTAATTTCATGCTAGATGTAATAGTTTCATTATATGTTAATATTCATCCGAATGAATATTACATTCAATGTGTTACCTAATTTTGATGTTAGCATCAGAATTGGAAATTTATGCAAACATTATAAAAACTACAAAAAGATTGATGATTGCAAATGCATCATAAAAACAATGGTGTTCATTACTAGATAAAGTTCATGATTTTGGAGAAGGAGATTGATTGATTTTAGTTAGTAAGGAATCATATATGGTGTACTTGTTTGAATTTAGATGTTTATAGTTGTATTTATTGTGATCCAAATGATCAGAATATGTGTAAGGAATGATTAGAATAAGCTAGGGTGGAATTGTGAAAATTTGTGGAGTATGTAAAATGTTACTTCACTGGACTTTGAATTATAATCTATATGGATATAGCTGTAGAATTTCAATTATCATTAGAACAACGGTGTTAGGTAGGTGCAGATCTAGCTACATTTGTCTATGTTTAGGCTGAAAGGATCTAAAATTGCTTTGAACTGATTCTCGAAAATTATTGACTTTGTTTTTTAGGTAGAATACTTTGGTTTTTGCGATTAGATCAGATACACTGACCTTGTTGATATGATATAGGATTTCTGTCCTTCTATTGGTGGCATATTTCTTTTGCATATCTAGAAATTGTTAATGTGATTCGTATACTCTATCGTATCCAAGCTGTTAATCACAATAGCTATTGATTTGACATTCTTGTTTTGTAAGTTTAAATCATGTGGATCTAGCAGGTTTAAACTTAGGCACAATCTTCTCAAAATAACTCCCATAGGAAATCTACACTAGTGCAGGGTTTCGTTCTGTGCCGTAGTGATATCCCACTTATGGGTGAAGTGCTTGTTTAATTCAGATCAATCTTAGTCACTTGTAGATATATATAGCACAATAACATGATGATTGTCACTTTCAGCTATCAAAAAGATGCATATGATCCTTTTTTATGGAATTGTTGCACACTTAATTCTTGTCATGGTTAGTCATTAATATGTGTGCATTTTGTTAACTAGATGTGGATCTTGTTACAGATGGAATGATGGCAGAAGATGTTGGATTAAGTAGGAATCTGCAATTCTTTAAGACCGGAAGTATACGAGGAATAATTCCAAAAGTTGCATGCACAACTTTGTTTTTATCTAGTATGTAAATAAATACTCACTATCAATGAACGTCTTATATACATTCATTAGTGATTAGTGAGTAGTGCACATTCAATATATAAAATGACATTTAATTAATTTAAGCCTTAATGCGTTGATTTTTCCTCTGTGTTTTATACTATAAGTAGCTACTAAATTTTTAGTATGTTTTACGGTGAATATTAAGTTATAATGCTTTCTGGTGAATGTTAACATTTCAAGTCTTATTATGTTGGATTTTCCTTTGCGTTTTATAGTGTTACTAGTTACTAACTTTTAGCATGATTTATGGTGAATGTTAAGTTTTATAAATCATTTTTTTTATCCTCTTAGGGTGATTGTTAATTTATAAGTCTTATTATGTTGGTTTCCTTTGCGTTTTATACCATTGCTAGCTAATAATTTTAACATGTTTCCTGACGAATGTTGGCAAAAATAAATATTTTCGGATGATTGTTAACTTATAAGTCCTTAAGAAATATATATATTATTGAAAGATTTATATACTTATTAAAGTGTATGTGTATTCCATATTTGTGTTTAATAATTTTGTGACTGCAAATTAGTATTCATTGTGAGGCATGTTAACTATGAGTTTATCAAACAAATCAGAAACTTAGTAATCAAAGAATTTTCTAATACTATTGTGCAAACTAAATATTAAATGCACAACATATTTTGGTTTAGGTAAAATTCTTTATCTCATACCTGAAGGAAATTCAATATCCAGTAGTAAGCATGCTTGAAAAAACACCCGTAAGAAACAAAGTTATCAATTGGGGAACTAAGGATGAAGGAACAGATGGTGCAGTGTTTATCATACGACATATGGAAAATTACCAGAGAAAAGACCAATGGGATTGTGGTCTAAAGAAAGAAGGAAGAGCTCAAGCTTTTTAGCTGAGAAGTTTAAGAACAAAGTATGCATTTAAAATCCTTACACATGAGCTAAAAAACATCAAGGAAAAAGCTGTTCAAAGGTTTGAAAGGTATGAAAAAGAAAACAGTGAGGAAACGAAAAATCAGAATTTAAAGCACAACAAGCAAAGTTTTGATGAAACGGAATCAGGATTCAAGATAAGGAAGCTTATTTCAAAGTGAAGTCAATTACTAAGCAAAGCTAGAAAGCTAATTAACTAGGTTGGTTGTATTTTGAATTCTATTGACTAATTAGGTTGGTTTATTGTAATTTGAATTTCTTAAAACAAAATCAAGCTGGAATGGTAGTATTAGTATTAACGAATGTATAAATCTGGTTAAAATGTTTTTAATATATGTATGTGTCGATATATATTAACACTAATTGGTAACATTCGAGCAGGTGAGTACTCATAGTACGCACTGTGATGCATCTTAACATAAGTTTACATTGTAGTGATGTGTATTGATACATGTTAATATTCATGTGGATGAGTACCAATAGTATGCACTGTGATGCATGTTAATATTGGTTTATATCGTAGTAACGTATATCAATAGATGTTAACACTCATGTGGACGAGTACTAATAGTATGCATTGTGATGCATCTTAACATAAGTTTACATCGTAGTGATGTATATTGATATTTTTTAATATTAGAACTGATGTGTACTCATAGTATGCACTTTGATGCATCTTAACATGAGTTTACATCGTAGTGATGTATATTGATTTATTTTAACACTCATGTGGATGAGTACTAATAGTATGCAATGTGATGCATGTTAACATGAGTTTACATCGTAGTGATGTATATTGATTTATTATAACACTCATGTGGATGAGTACTAATAGTATACATTGTGATGCATCTTAATATGAGTTTACATCGTAGTGATCTATATTGATATTTGTTAATATTAGAGCTGATGAGTACTCATAGTCTGCACTGTTATGCATCTTAACATAAGTTTACATCGTAGTGATGTATATTGATACATGTTGATATTCATATGGATGAGTACTAATAGTTGCATTGTGATGCATGTTAACATTGGTTTACATCGTAGTGATATATATTGATATATGTTTACACTCACACGGATGAGTACTAATAGTATGCATTGTGATGCATCTTAACATAAGTTTACATCGGAGTGATGTATATCGATATTTGTTAGCATACGAGATAATAAGTACTAATAGTATGCACTGTAATGCATCTTACCATAAGTTGACATCGTAGTGATGTATATTGATACATGTTAATATTCATGTGGATGAGTACTAATAGTATGTACTTTGATGCATGTTAACATTGGTTTACATCGTAGTAATGTATATCGATATATGTTAACACTCATGTGGATGAGTACTAATAGTATGCATTGTGATGCATCTTAACATAAGTTTACATCGTAGTGATTTATATTGATATTTGGTAGCATTCAAGCTGATCAATACTTATAGTATGCACTGTGATGCATCTTAACATAAGTTTACATCGTAGTGATGTATATTGATATAACATTAATTGATAACGCATAAAATTCGGTGATGCATGAGATATTATATTTGATGAATAAGTGATAACATTAATAATTCAGGAAGTACCATAACAAACCCAAATAGTATATCTACAAATATTCGTACAACCTTTGAAAATCAGTTACAATTAAAAGGTTATATACATCCAAACACTCATTCAATGTACGTCACTTTAAAACTACAAATTCATACACATTTGATCAAAGAACCATCCACTTTCTCCTTTTTGCTTCTTGACTCTAAATGGTTCATCAAATAATAATCAATTATAATATTAATTAGAAACAATTCAATGATCTTCACATGGCTCCTTTGATGTCCGAGTGTCCAAATTCAGCATAACCTACATAGAAATATATACATGTGATCAAATATCAAAACAAGAAACATCGAAAAACAATAAAACATCGAACAAAAGCAAGCAACATTCATTAGCACACTTAAAGCTAAACCAATTAAATGGTAGTTGTATTCGGAGACCTCTAATACATCAGGAGGTACTTAAATCGCCTAAAAACTCGAGGACTAAGAAAAATCACGTTTTTAGGGAGAGAGAGAGAGAAAGAGTAGAAATTGCACTTACGATCAACAATAGATCAAGCCCAGGGCCACCCAACATATTTCACTTTAACAATTAAATTGTGATTCAATGTCTTCTTCTGAAGAAACTAGGGAGAGAAGAGAGAAAAATAATTAGTTAGACTCGACCATAACTTTTAAATGAAACTATCATAACCTAAACAAGATAACTTGTCAAAATGAAAACTTGGTGCAAAAAGTTATACAATTTTACCAATTTTTGTATTAATACAGTAAAGAGACATCGTAGAGAATTTGAGTATGTAGTTGTTGGTACCAAATAACCAAAAACTAAACACCAATGAGAAACATATTACAACGCACCATATCCCCGATGGAACCTCCTTATAGCTCCTGAATGAATGCAAAAAGTGCAGACCTCTTACATATCAGTGAAATATCCTAATTCACAGTTACCTAAACCTTACTAATGTGATATAAAATCTATAAGAATCTGCTATATGCCTCTACTAAAATATAAATGTTAACATCAATGATAATTATAACAAAAGATAAACACTAGTACACTATCCAACTCTCCTTTATAACTCAAATTCAAAACCATCAACCCAAAATAAACTGTATAATACACCAAATGAATACACTTATGTATAGATATCACATGTCTAATATATATCCTGTTGAACATGTTGAACAAAATAACTTTGATTAATCTATTTTTGTCAATATATAAATATCACATGTCTAAAATTCATCATTTACATATAGCATTCATCATGTTGAACATGTTAAACTCATAACTTGAACGTCAATAGAATGTGCTACATAATCACAAAACCATTAATCAATTTTTTATTATATAAATCACAAATTTAACATTCATCATATGAAGATACATTTATTATAACAGGCTCCTCACATCTACAATATTAAATCTTCATCATTTTCTCAAAAATATTTGAATTTCAATTGTACAGAGATGAAAACAAATAATCAATGAGTATGAAACTCAATTTAATTTTTATAGAAACATATAACTCTTAACTTCCTTACCGTTTTGTAGTTCCTCGATTCTTGATTTATCTCTTCCCGTATTCTTCCGCTTTCGTATTTTCGATCCTTTAATTGTATCATCAGCCGCTGTGTTTCGAATTAAGCAATTGATTATTGATTAAAAATGTTCAACGGTTTGTATTGAGATCGTGATCTGAATGGGATGTTAGGTTATGCCCTAATTTTTGATGAATGAGCGTGAATCCTGTATCAGCTTCTATTTTAGCTTGTTGTGGTATTAGCCTCACTTTTGCTCGAAATTACCAAATTTCCAGCACAGGAACTTTTTCAGATTTGATCAGATGGACGGTTGAGATGTGCTTCCCCCTTCCCCCAATTTTGGCACTTCCCCCTAGATCACTACCCTATATATATATATATATAAAATTGTAGTAATAATGATTATTGTTAATTATCATAACAATAATGACACATATTAATAACAATGAGATTTAGCACTCATGAAACTAGCCATACGGCTATCCATCCATAGCCATTCGGCTATGTGCCTCAAGCCGTACGGCTTGTCTGTCTCTAGCCGATCGGCTGGGATTTTTCACCCGATCGGTTCACTTTTCTCAGCCGTACGGGTGTCGTGTTCTTGCTCTGTTGTCAGTTCGAACCTAGAAATTCAAACGCAATAACTTTTTGTTTTTGTTAAGATTTTGAGTTTTAAGCTTTACCCAAAGTTGTAGAACACAACCTTTTAGCTTTTACAAGTGTTTTTATACATGTACTTTACCTTTAAATATACTCTAAATTTTTGTACAGAGTAAAAATTTTGGTCCAAATATTATCATCACCAACAACTTCATATTTCTAAATTTTGATCCAATTTTTGTTTTCAATCTATCATATACATCAAGTAGTTACATAATATATATATATATATATATATATATATATATATATATATATATTTATATATATATATAATAACAATTTATAAAAAGAATTGAACAAATTATAAAGGAATTTGAAGGGGATTTCCTTACAATGATAAAGATGATGATGATGATGTTACAGAGATGATGATGATGTTGAAGAAGAAGTGATGAAGAAAATGTTGTTGGTGAGCTGCTGATGTTTCTCTTCCGATCAAAATTTTGAGAGGGGCAAATAATTGAGGTTGTTGTGTGTGTAAAATGAGGAGACGGAAGGGAGTATATAAAATTGCATACGAGCAAAATTTTCAAAGGGGAAAGTATGGTTTAGTTCCCCATTTGTCTCCCAGATATTTTGAAGTAGTAAAAGTGTAAATATTTAGCCCGTTAATTTCAGGTACGGGTCCAATTATGTGTAAATTTACATTTAATATTTGTAGATTTATTTTGAAGTATTTCTCCAAATACTTTAATATGAAGGGGAAAAATAATACTTTTATTATTTTTGACCTTTGGGTACGTTTTGTATTTGTCGCAGTCTTGTACGATACGTTTTAAATAAAACGTATAATGTTAACAATAATATAAATTTAATAATATTCGTAATTAATAATTTCATATTATTAATTATATGTTCACCAACATTTGTATTTTATTTTTGTCGGATTCGTTCCGATAGTTCGTAATTAATTAAAATTAAGTACGAAATACGTAAAACTTTTTGTACAAAATTCTCGGGCTTGCTAGACTTATATCACATCAAAAGTTTAGTTTAGCTTTGCGGAGGGAATTAGCGTAATAAATTCATGTAATTAGTGGTATAATAATACCTAATTTGGAGGAGTGTCACATTTACCGTTTTGACGGGGTGTGACAATTTCAGTCTCTTTTTCAGTCACTTTCTCGGCTTCAGTTTCGTTTTCAGATTCACTTTTAGAAGACTGATCGTTATTTTGGATATCAACCAATTCATCATCCTCCAACTCTTCTTGATTTATTTCAACTTCTTCATCTTCATCATAACCTTTTTCTTCAACTCTCATACCTTGATAATCGTCATATAACATATTCTGAATTCCATTTTTGGTGAAAAGTTGGTTAAATGTTGTGTTGTCGAACTCACCACCATGGTCACATTGAAATGCTTTTATTTATTTATTAAATCGTGTCTTTACAAAAGAGCGAAATTGTATTAATTTAGCGGGCAATATGTCTGTAAATGTATTGAACTTGTCACAAAATCCTATTGTATGCATCCTACTTTTAGAAGTCATATTGTGCGTATCGAACTTACTAATTATTGCTATTGTATGTAGTCATTAACACTAATGACGTTTGACTGGTCATAAGCACCCTACGTGGCATTTTCATCTGACGTGGCACAGTCACGTAAGCTCCATGTGACACCCGACAAATTAGGGCAAATTATTAGGTCCTAATCACTTTGTAAGAACGTGTAATTAGTTTTGTAATAGGCTAATTATGTGTATCGTTATATATATTTGAGAATATATACACGTACGCGATTTATTTAGATCGTGTATTTTCATATCGGGCGGATTCCGATACAATAATACGGACTTTGGTGAACTCAATATATTAAATAATATGAAATTATTTAATACACATATGTAATTCTAAATATTATTTCGATAATATCACGAAAGTATTTCGTAGCATATAAAATGTTCAGAAACGACCGAAAACGCGCAAAATGCACCCGACAAACGAAATTTATAAAAATTATATTTTTATAATTCATTTCCAAGTATTTTAATAAAATACTTCAATAAAAGTTTACGCGATTACGCGCAATCAATTATAACGTTTAATACCGTTAAGCGATTTATTAATCGTAACACAACTTCGCGAACCACTACCGGCACATCACACTAACATTTTAATAAGTGTTACCAAGTATTATTAAGTAATATTTCAAGTTAAACATTTTCTCCAAAAATGTCGAGTTTTAAATCGTTACCGAATTATATTATACGTAACGTATAACGTACGAATTAATGTCTAAACGATCGGGTAAACAAACACGGGTATAATACCTAAGATTTGAGACAAGATTTAACAAAAATCTTGCCTCTTTTGACTAGCTAAAAATCGCCCAACACCATCCCCAATTTAGGGGATGTGTTCTTGACTCAATGTTAAACCAACAACAACAATCAAACCAAGATCATAATCATCCTCATTTTTTTTACAACTTCTCTCCCATCTCTCTCTCTAACTCGTATCTTTCTCTCTCTAAAACACCCAAAGCCACCACCTTAAGACCACCAAGAACTACCATCAAAACACCTCCATTTGCAAAACGGTTAGGAGCTAAACGATCACCACGCAATCCTCTACGATTCTATCTTTTCGGTTTCCAAAACCGACACTTGTAAGTTAACGACACCTTAAAACTCCTTTTAATACATTTATTTACTTGTCTAGTTGATTATCTAGCTAGAAAATGTCCAAATCTAAGTTGAAAAACGTTTTTATGAACACAAACTCAAAACACCTAAATCTGTCCCAGAAAATCGTCTTACCATTTCGGCTATATCTCGAAACCTAGGAAGAACCAACTCATGACATCTAAACGAAAAATGTTCATTAAGATACCAGCTACAACTTTCATTTTTGGCTCTCGGACCAGATCTGTAACACCCCCAAATTCATTGTTTAGCGGAAGCAAGCTTTGGGTGTTACTAATCAATAATCAAGCACCAAAGTAAAGCAAACGACATCTATATGCAACGTCGTTCCATAGTACAAAAGTATTACATTGTTGAATTACAATAACAAGTTTCGAGTTCGAAAATAGTTTCCTAGAGATTCTAATACATAACTGGTATACAAAAAGTAATGTAAGAGAATCTCCACAAGTGTGTATGCATGCGACTCGAGCTATCAATCCCCTCAGGGTGTGCAGTCCTACTGCTGTAATGTACCTGAGATAAATGCTAAAAAGTGTCAACCAAAAGGTTGGTGAATCTCACAGGTTTAGTATAGTAAGTCATTTATGAACCACAAGTAAAGTACCAGTAATGCCCTCGAGCATAGTAAGTAAATCAGTAACTCAGTAAATCAGTAGGTCAACTCAATTGCCATGAGCTCACAAGTTGAAGCTTAACAGTGTAGTGTGAATGGTACAATCAAGTACCGTATCACGTACCCCCGTGAGTGCTATCCGAACACTCATATGTAGCAAATACTAATATGCCTGTTTCTACGGTGTAATCCGTGGTAGCGCTACTACCCCAGGCAGGGATTGTCAGTCCCAAATGGATCCATTTACTAGTAATCGCGCTTAAGTCCGTAACTAACAACTTATGATAGGAGGATTTCATTGGATAGAAGTAACTCATGTAATGCTTGTAAAAGCAGTGTAAACAGTTCAGGACTTGTGTTTATACGTAAAACGGTAGCAAATATCTCACCCCAAAGTAGAAAACAGTAAAAGTGGGGCTGTAAGACTCACCTGCGTCTAGCAAGTACAGTGTGTTCGTGTAATCGAACTAGTATCTCGGATGTAATTCCGTAATTGTCGGGTGTAATCCCGTAAGTACCGGATATAATTCCGTACGTTGGTTCTCCGAACCCTGCAACCTTTTGGCGTCGGAAACGCACAAGGTTATAAGCAAGTAAGTAAGTTGGTGTCACGAAGGATCACCCATGCTAGTTATCCACTCAACTAGGAAATGTCCAAGTATTTGTTTGTACGTTTGAAATCATTTTATAAATAAGTGTGGCCCGTTGGTGACAGTGTGTAATAGTAATTCTCAAAAGCATTATTATTATTATGTTTCGATTCATTTGTATACTCATGAAAGTGATTGTTAACCATTCTTGCATTGGTTTAATATCATATTGGCTAATTATTATCGTTCGGTAACCATTTTAAGTAAATTTCAAAGTGCTGAAAAATGTTGACCAAGTTTGACCGCGGACAGAGATCTCATCTCGCAGGGCAGAACTCGTCTCGCGGAGCAGAACTCGTCTCGCAGAGCAGAACTCGTCTCGCAGAGCAGAACTCGTCTCGCAGAGCAGAACTCATCTCGCAGGATGAACTCATCTCGCAGAATCGGCTGTTAGTAGTTTCGTTCATGGTAAAATGCTCAAACAAGCTCGGTTTGACCCGAAACTTTCACATAGGTCTTAAAATAGTTTATAGAGCCTAAGAAATTTATTGGTTCGTCTCGGGGTTCGCCCGAAGTGTCGGTTTTGTGAAATGACAAAAACAGCCCCTTGGGCTTGGTTCCAGATTTTCAACTCGGTTCAACCCTCGATTTCACCCATTCCTACTCCGATTCAAGTCTAACCAAAAATCACACATATTCCCCTATGTGTCTTGTTCATTTATGCATTTTATGGAAATTTTATAAATTCGTTTACTATTTTAAACAAAAATAAATACGAAGTATGGTCAGATTTGGTCCAAATCAGATCCCTGTTCAAAGATTGAGTTATAGCAGAAAATGAGTGCATTTATGGAAATGGTTATACAGGAACTTTTTGTAGAGCTCTTCCATACGAAAATTTCGGTGGGTGTTTCGTTGCCTAATTCTTTGTAGAACTCGAGATATTAACGTTTTCGTGAGACGATTTTTCTGGCCAGGAAGTAGTATACATATATGTGTTTCAAAAACGAGTTTCAACATCTTATTTAGACATTTCTTTGTTAAATAAGCAACATAACATGTTAATAATTAGTAATAAAGTAAAAGTAGTGAAAGAGGTGTGGTTCTTAGAATTATATAGATGAAAGAAGAAGAAAAGTCGTTGTGAGCTCGATTCCTCGCGTTTACTTGAAAATCTTGATGGTGGCCTTATGGTGGTTGATGGTGGTCTTATGGTGGTTGATGGGGGCTGTGATGGTGCCAGAAATTTCGTGGCTAGAGAGAGGGGAAAGAGGAAGAGAGAGTAGAGGGAGAAAGAGGTGAAGTGTAGGGAGAAAAATGAGATGTGGGGAGGTTGGAGTGGAGTATTAATCAAAAGAGGATGGGGTGCCATTCTCCCCCATTTTTCTGCAGATTTCGTGGGTCCCATACCCCACATGGGTGTGTAAAACTTGTTCCTAAAGTTGTGCTGCGTGCAGTGCCCGTTTACCCGTTCGTTTTGCGTTTTAGTTAATCGTATAACGTTATATACAATACGTTTTGTTAAAGATTTAAAACCCGATATTTTTAATAAAAGTTTTACTCAATAATATATTCTAAGTTATTAAAAATATATTTTTGGTTTCCGTTCGGTCGTCGATTGCGAATTGTACGTTTATTCGAATCGTGTAACGTTTTTAAACGTGTTAACTGTACGCGTGCAATCGCGATATTTTTACTAGAAGTATTTTATCAAAATACTTAATAATGAGTTACAAAAATATAACTTGAGTTTATTTCGTGTGTCAGGCGCGTTTCACGCGTTTTTGTCGCGTAAGGTTACGTTTTAATAAAACGCGTAACGTGTAATATATTTTCGTAATATATTACACGTAAATAATGTTTGTTTGGATAAATCCACATTATTTTTAACGGTTTGTCACCAACGTCCATAGTAAATAATGTCGGACCTCGTCCGGTTCAAGTGTGAATGATTTAAACAAATCATATAACGTGTATGTAATTACACAGTAAGTTATGTTTATTTAGATTAATATAATACTAAATACACGTAATTACAAGAAGTTTAGGCACTAATTAAAGTCCTAAATCTGCGGGTGTCACATTCTCCCCTTGTTAGGAGAATTTCGTCCCGAAATTAGCTCGTAGTCGTGGTGTGAGTTGAGTCTGTGAACAAGTGTAGGTATTTCAGTCGCATTTGGTCTTCCCGTTCCCAAGTGAATTCAGGACCACGCCTCGAATTCCACCTGACCTTAACGATGGGAATACGACTCTGTTTTAAGCGTTTGACCTCACGGTCCATAATTTCCATGGGTTTCTTGACAAAGTGTAGTTTGTCGTCAATGTGTATCTCATCGAGAGGTATAATCAGTGTTTCATCAGACAGACATTTCTTCAAGTTAGAAATGTGAAAGGTAGGGTGCACGCTACTGAGTGAAGGAGGTAGCTGCAGTCTGTATGCCACTGGACCAATCCTTTCCAGGATTTCGAACAGTCCAATGTACCTGGGATTCAGTTTCCCACGTTTGCCAAAACGAATAATGCCTTTCCAAGGCGAGACTTTCAGAAGCACTCGATCCCCAACCTGGAACTCAAGATGTTTGTGTCTCACGTCAGCATAGCTTTTCTGACGATCATGCGCGGCTTTCAGTCGGTTTTGTATGCCGACGATCTTTTCAATTGTTTCGTGTATGATTTTTGGACCAGTGAGTTGTGTATCCCCCACCTCAGTCCAACAGATAGGTGACCGGAACTTACGACCGTACAGTTCGTCGAAGGGTGCAGCTTTAATGCTGGTGTGGTAGCTGTTGTTGTATGAAAACTCACACAAGGGTAAGTGATTTTCCCAGTTTTTACCGAAGTCAACTACGCAGGCTCGTAGCATATCCTCTAGTGATTGTATGGTTCATTCGCTCTGGCCGTCAGTTTGAGGATGATAAGCTGTACTCATATCCAGACGAGTACCAAGAGATTTTTGTAGTGATTGCCAGAAGCGAGAAGTAAATCGAGCGTCTCGGTCAGAGATAATCGAGATGGGCACGCCGTGTCTTGACACGATCTCTTTCAGGTAGATCCGTGTCAAACGTTCCATCTTGTCAGTTTCCTTGATGGGTAGGAAATGCGCAGATTTAGTAAGTCGGTCTACGATCACCCAAATGGTATCGCAACCGCTAGAGGTTTTCGGGAGTTTGGTAATGAAATCCATGGTGATTTGCTCCCATTTCCATTCAGGGATTTCTGGTTGGTGTAGCAAACCGGAAGGTTTCTGGTATTCGGCTTTAACCTTTGAGCAAGTAAGACACTTGTTCACATAAGTTGCAATGTCAGCTTTCATGTTAGGCCACCAATACAACTCTTTCATGCCATGGTACATTTTGTCGGCACCGGGGTGTATAGAGTACTTAGACCTGTGTGCCTCGTCCATCACTAAGTCTCGCAGGTTTCCATAGCTTGGTAACCAGATTCGGTTCGAGAAGTATTTGGCCCCGTTTTGTTTGGTTTCAAACTGTTTGTCCATGCCTCGTAAGGCCTCGTGTTTCACATTTTCAGCTTTGAGTGCTTCGAGTTGAGCGGTAATGATTTGTATAATGAGATCGTTGTGTACTGTCATGGTAAGTGCTCGGACTCGAAGGGGTTTCACTCGTTCCTTACGACTTAAGGCATCGGTGTCACACCCCCAAATCGATAATCGTGTTTATTAACAGTTTAGCGGAAGCTTTTAGTTAATTAGCGGAAGCATTTTAATAAATGTTAAGCATCGGGGGCGGACAGATTCAATAGTGCATTCACGATGTCAGAGCATATGATCATACAGAACATAATATATTTAAGATGCCATAAGTTTAAAGTTATTACAAAAGATACGACTTATAAAGTCGTACTTAAGTAGGGTTGTCAAAGACAACTTAAGTATTTGAAAATACATATTTATGAAAGAGGGATTTCATAAGTATAACCAATGGAATTGATAATACAAAGGAAATCCAAGTGTCCCAAAAGTGGCATCATAAATAGTCAGGTAGCCTACGTCCGTTATGCATGCAGATGTACCTGAGTCCTAATTCCCTGAAAAACATAGTAAACTGTCAACATTGAATGTTGAGTGAATTCACAGGTTTAAGTCTTGTATAAATCATTTATGTACACAAACATAATATTTATATGTAAAGTAGGAAACACAAGTTTAATCATAAACATTTCCTAATAAGTAGTAGCAGGATATACAGGTTTATCAAATAAGTAAACATATCCATTTCAATAGTTAAGGAAAATCAGGTTTAGCAGTCAAGCAAACATTTTCCAACAGATAGTTAATAGGAACTCAAGTTTAACAATAAGGTAAACATTCCAGAATAGTTATTGCAGGAAACACAGGTTTAACATTTAAGTAACCATTTCCTATGAATAGTTGTTTGGGTGGGAAACCAAGTTCAACCAATTAAGGTAAACGTTTCCTAAAGATAGTCTCTCAAAGGAACACCTGTCCTATTAGTCATCACAGGGAATACCCATCCCAAATCCAGTTGTTGTTTAGTTGTTTAGTTGTGTGGGAAATTTAGACTATAATCCCTCCAAGGTGAGCTAAACCTTTAGAGTTAAAGTAACGACACTAATACTATAACCAAACCACGACTAGTTGTTTTGTTGTTGCCTCAGTAACACCTTAAGTATACACTCCTCGTTACGACTATCGTCGATGTGGTTGGAATGACCAACGAGTAATATCCTGGGAGGGTTGTCAAATCGATAGTACTATCTGTATACTCAGTGGCTAGAGTCACCTAGCTAATGGTTATATGTTGTAAGCACTGGGACTTATGTGCACTACAACTACCTCGCGTAAACCTAGGATCGTACCAAGATCTGCTGTCTTATTCCCAAAAGTTGTGAAAACGTTTCATATAATTAATTCAAGTTAATTCAATATGAAAACATTTTATAGAAATAGTTTGTAACACCCGGTCAAAAAGTCAAAATCCTCATCCAATTGGAACTTTTTATAATCGTATTTTTATATATACAATTATAACTCAGCGAACGAAAACCTTACATTTTATATAACGAATAATAATAATGAGTATTTAATAATCGCAAATAAATCCATTTGAAGTCACGTTATATTTTTAATCGAGTAAAACAAATTTTGATTTAATTAATTATTAACCGGAAGAACGGAAATAGAAATTTAAAAATATTAAATTTATATATATCATTCGGGTACAAAATACGGGTATTTTACACTGCGAAATAGGAACGAAGTGGGGGAAAACTCCTCCCCACCTCTTTGGATCAGCCACCCCAACCCCCCCAAACCCCCCTCATTATTTCATTTTCATTTTATCAAACACACACACACCAACTTAAACTCTCTCCACCCATTTATCACAAATTTTTGGATCTACAAATCGACACACGAAATTTACATTTTCGGAATCATCAACAAGAGAGGAACAACATTTACAAAGGCAACATCATCATCTTCTTCCTCGTTTGACCTCGATTCGCATTTGTAAGAAATTCTCAAATTCTTAGATTTAATCATTTTGGGGTAATGTTTTAGTGTAAAAATGTTTACATAAGTTACTTATAACCTAAACAACCAAGAAACCACGATTTTACAGCTTGAAAATACGTTTGATTTGCGATTTTGGCCGGAAAAACGCGATTTCCGAAACTTTCTGGGCTGGTGTTCTTGAGTGCGACACAAGACTTGTGTCGCATACTGTGTCGCATAAACTATCCATGCGACACAACCCTTATGTCATATCCTTGTGTCGTACCTTGTGTCGCAGATACCATGCGACACAACCCTTATGTCGCTATTGATTTAGCATCGCACGCATTATGCGACACAACTACTGTGTCGCAGAACTCTCGTGTCGCATTATGCGACACAACCCTTGTGTCGCATAACACATTTTAGTGTTGCATAACACATTTTAGTGTCGCATGTTATGTCGCAGAAAACAGAAAGTTTAAAAACTCACATTTCCACTAAGTGTCGAGACCAAAAATTTTATCACTTGATTTCACCCAATTTCAAGTCCAGATGCGTTTTTCCTTAAAGCAATATAGTAGAAATAAAAATTTTCCAAGCTGACCTGGCAGCTCGACCCCAGCCAGGGGCTCTGCCCCTTGGACCCCGCCAGGGGCTGCCGCCCCTTGGACCCCGCTAACCAGGGGCGCTGCCCCCGGACCCCCGTACTTAGGTTCCGTAAGCACATTTTTCACCAAGTGTCAAACTTGTACAACTTCAAAACACTTATACGATACAACTTTTCAAACATACAAGTCAATCAACCAAATCGGGGTAATTTGGACAAACAGCTACAAAGGTAGTCTTTCGAGATGCCTAAACAATTAATAACCATCGCGTGTCATGGACACCTTCAGGTTACAAGTCTTCGGACCACACTTCAAGGAAAATCAATCCAAGTTATTAATTCAAACTTTCAAGACTCAGGTGAGTTTCATAGCCCCACTCTTTCGACTGTTTTACTATTTTCGGGGTGAAACACATGCTCAATTGCTGTTTTCAAATCATATTAACAATCGTTTATAATTTACAACTATTTATATTACTGTATGTAATATTACATGTGTAATACTTAGGAATTTAAACCCGAAATATTGTTGTAGAACAATATCAATACTTAACCTAGATAGGTTAAAATCGTATCATGTAGATCGTTGGAAAACGATTACCAATACACAACTTGATTTAGTTATCAAAATCCTTTGACCATATTGTCACGGGACAATATCATTGAACGCATTAGAACTCGTTAGTTCTACCTACACTGGATAACATCTATACGTTTACAAGTTTAGTTATTCTGTAAGAACTAAAACTGTCGACACACTTCATTATCACTAGAATGGGAACTGAACTTAAGTGAACATTTTCCCAAGACTCCGTTATATACTTGCTAGGCTTTAGACTAGGAGTATACAATATCATCGCACGTTAGTACAGACTTCTTATATCAATACAACTCAACTGGTGACGACTCTGGCTCAGGATGTAATCCAACCAGGGATGGTCCCCCGGCTCAGGATGTAATCCAACCGTGGGGGTGTCACCTGATGAATATCTACATACAATTTTACGATCTACTTAGTCGGGCAGTCGTGGTACTGCCGACTCAAACATTATTTGCAAGAACAATGCCAGAATGGCACTCTCATATTTTCACTCATGACTAGCTATCATGACGATGCCACGGTAAAGTGTGCACAAAACGATGCCACGGTATTGCAGTGGGCACAAGTACGATATCGCGGTAAAGCGATACAATCGAGGTGGCACGGGCTTATGCGCCGTGATCCACACACACGTACAATCAATGGATCAGCGAGCTATACTCGGGGTTCACAAGAAGAACGGGTCGGTGGAGATTCCACGCGAGGCCGTTAGCTCGATTTAATATGTTCGGGTTAGCTTATACTAACTGGGTAAACGGACACTCAAAAACAATTTCATTCAGAGATCTGCGGATCTACAATCAGATGGTTGCTGTATGCACCATATTTCACGAAATCCAACATAGTTCTGCGGAACTACAATTATTTGTTATATGACTACACAGACATACAAGTACTCAATAGTTATAAGACATGTATTGCCTCAAGTTATAAATACAACTACTACCTGTTAGGTATCAAGGCATGGATTGCCACATATATATATATATATATATATATATATGTACTTAGGTACATGACTCGAACACTTAGGTATGAGATACCTCGATTAGACGTGTACACATTTGGTGTTACAAAACTTCAATACAATACTTATCAAAATGGCTGAATTTGAAATGACTCTTCAAAACTTATAGGGTTTTATGACATCATGATTTCAACTAACAAACCTATGAACTCACCAGCTTTATAGCTGACCTGTTTTAGCATGTGTTCTCAGGTGCCCAGCAGGATTAGGATTACTACAAGATTATGGCTAGCACGAGTCGCATATTTTCAAACAATTGGGACTACTCTGCATTTACTTTAGCATTTTCAAATTGTGTATTTGGGAATTATTGTCAAACTTATAACGTTGTAAACGTTCTATTTTGGAAATGTATAATTATTTTCAAACGTCTCATCTAGAGTCGTTCATTATGTATCTTATGCTGTGATATTTGATTTAGTAACACTCGACCCGACAGCTTCCACAAACCGAAATTTGAGGGTGTTACAGATTGGTATCAGAGCCTAAGGTTATAGTGAACTAGGTTGCATTTAGTGGGCCTAGACTATGACCGTTAGGCAGTATTCCTTATTAGGTATAACTAGTTCAGGGATTACATCATACGAACTTAATTTAACATAGCGTAGCTAACTATGTACAATTAAGCAAAGATGATGTAAGATCTGAAAGGGGTTATACTGAGTTGGGAATGCACTAGTTGACTCTGATTGTTTTGTGCTAGATATCCTAGGCTATTATATGTACTATAGGTATATATTAATAGGCCTTACATGTATACTACTTCTACGTATCAAATATATACTGGGTATATACGACTCAATTCTGCTGTACTATCATTTACTCGTGAAGAGGCACATCGCCGTCTTCCTAACTATTACGACTCGACACTTTCTCCTTATGTACGCATAGGAGGATATCACATATATCACTGAACCTCGGGAAGGAGGTACAACCGTATTTAATAGGAATGGAAACCCACACATGCTAAACGCCCACGAAATTTAAAACAAACAAACGAATCTTTCACCTTTGACCGTGCTGGTCACCATTGGATTAGCGATGACTATGTCCACGAAAATTATGAAAATCACAATTTGATCATTTGGATCAATCAACTCAATACCTCAGTGCCTTGGCACTTACATTCAAGCCTTTGTGCTACATCTGGGAAATCACATAACTTCAACACATATCTGGCCTTAGGACTACAGTCAAACAACACATGGCACGTGGTGTCACATCATGCTTTCAAGCACAGCACATGGTATGTTGATACCACAATATGGGCACGTTAGTGCAAACCTCATAGTATGTCAATACTACAAATCATAGCATGTTGATGCTACATTCACAGTACATGAGTACTGCAATTTCGGTGCCGCGGGCACTTCATTACGGCACGTGGCGCTGCATTTCATAGTACTTCGGTACTACAATCACAATACATTGGTATTTCCATTACTGTGCTGATAGCACTGCATTACAGTACGTTGTTACTATACTCCAGTGCTTTAGGCACTGCATTTCAGCACTAGGTGCTACTCTCAATAGGCATGAAGACTTGTTATAGTTACATGTACAATTTATATATACATATACACTTACTTAACTGGGCACGAGGTGCCACACTTGACTTTTATTACGCACGTATACTTGTATAGTTACGTGTACACCATATATGTATATATGACTACCCAACTGGACACAAGGTATCCCACTCGATTAATTTGCGTATGAGCACTCGCTATAGGAACCTGTACACTTATACGCATACGTGATTACCTTACTAGGCACGAAGTGCCACACCACGACTACTAAGGCATGTGATGCCTCATTCGATAAATACACTCTAACTTATTAGGATTACATCTATAGTACTTTAGTACTACATTATAGTCTGATAGACTACGACAATACCATTAGTTCTGGTTGAACTACATATAATACACAACTAGGTCGTAGTACGACTACACATTTAAAATTTCAAAGTCCGAGGACTTTCATACGAATACCTTAAGTGGTTTCTGGATAACTATCACTTTTACATCCGAGTATACAACTATAAAAGTCAAAACCTTTGAATAAAGATCTCACACTTTGTCATTTCATTCTTGTTCAAGAATCATGCCTCCTAAACGACAAACTTTCACTCAAGCTGAGCACGATCAAATCATTAATCAAGCAGTGACTGCGACCCTAGCTGCTCAGAACCAAGTAAAGCCTTGCACTTTTAGGGATTTCCTGAGGTGCGAACCACCAAACTTTGTCGGAACTGAAGGAGCTGTTGGATTAATCCAATGGTTCGAGAGAATGGAATCTATATTCCGCGTTAGCGACTGTTCCAATGACTGCAAAGTCATGTATGCCACATACACCCTCCAGGATGATGCTTCTACCTGGTGGAATTTCTATACCCGAGCTGTAGGGGCTGACACAGCACATGCACTCCCGTGGGAGGAACTGAAGCGAATCATGAGGGACAAGTATTGCCCCATTCAGGAACTTTACAAACTCGAGAACGAACTTTGGTACCTCACCGTAAAAGACAACGACATCGAAACATACACCAACCGTTTCCATCAACTAGCACACCTTTGCCCAAATATAGTAAACCCTGAGAACCGACGAATAGAAAAGTACATCGGTGGACTTCCGTCAACAATCGAGGGAATGGTCACCGCCTCTGTAACACCTCGCAAATTTAAACACGATTAATTTCGTTAATCACTTGCATTATTAGGCTAATTACCTACTTGAGTGAATTCACAACACATTTTAGAGGTAAGTCTAGCAAAGCCCAACTAGTTAATACGCGTAGTATTACTTATTTGCAATTATCTGTAATTACATACAAAACGAATTGAGCAAACGCGACAAAATATACGACTGTTGGTGAACGAATTTATTTAATAAAACAAAGTTATTAAATAACGTCATTTACAATTAAATATTATGTCGATAATATTTACATATCATTTTATAACGCAAAACGTTAAAACGTATAATTTAAAAAAATAAAACAAAGCTAAAAATTCTTAAAAACTTAATTTATTAATTTCATAAAAAGATCCTAATTAAAAATATAATGAAACATTGTAATTAAAAATATGTTAGTTAAAATAATGTAACATTTAACGACCGGGTAAACAAACACGAGACGAAAACGCAGGAGATGAAAAGTGGAACAAAACCACCTCCCATCTCCATCTTTTCCTTTCATTTTCATTTCACCCACACCAAAAACACCTACAAACTCTCTCCACCCAAATTCTATCAAATTTTCGGATTCGCAAATCAATCAACAAAAGTTACATTTTCGGAATCCTCTCGAGCTAAGGAACAACATTAACAAAAGCCGTATCATCATCTTCTTCCTCCTTTGGTCACGATTCGCAATTGTAAGAAATTTCTAAAAACTTAGATTTACTCGTTTTTATGTGTTATATGGGTGTAATATTGAACCTACAACTTTGTTTTAACTATATAATGGAAGAAATCAAGGTTTTATGGCCGGAAAACATGTAAAAATCGGGTTTTGGCCGGAAAAATCGCGGCAGTCGCTGCTACTGTCTGAGTGTTCATCTTTGCGACACAACGACTGTGTCGCATACTGTGTCGCAGAAACCAACCATGCGACACAACCCTTGTGTCGCACTCTTGTGTCGTATAAACTGTATTATGTCGCATCTTATGTCGCTGTTGACTCAGCACTTCGAATCTCTGCGACACAACGCTTGTGTCGCAGAATTATGTCGTATCATGCGACACAACCATTGTGTCGCATATTGTGTCGCAGAAAACAGAAATTTTACAAACTCTTTTTACAACACGTGTCGAACTTAACCGATAATGAATAGTTACATACAATGCTATATGTGAACTTTACAAACAGTACAAACACGCTATTTTAATGAAGTTATGATTTCAAACTATCACCAACGAGTCGTATACATTTTCACAAACAACGAAATACAAAGGTAAACGCTTAACAAACGATTTGGATGTGACTTGGTTGTACAAACACTAGCATGGATGATTAGTTAGACATCCACATACTTATTAAATCTCGTACGTTTAGGACGTTAGGAGATCTCGGACTGTACTTGGGCTTAGGTTTGCTAGCACTCGCACCACTACTTAACTCAACAGGTGAGTTCACAGCCCCTACTTCTACTGTTTTTAACTACTTTGGGGTGGAAAACATAGTCAACTGCTTTACTGATTTACTGATTGCCATAACTGCTTTTACTATATGATTATTTATCATACTGTTTACTCGAACAATTAGAGTACTTGAACTGTTAAACTGTTATGCAAGATATCATATAACTACCTTTGGTACACTTATACAAAACTGCTTATAACTACGGTCAACTAATACAACTGTCCGTACGAATTGGTATTCCATACAAAAACTATTATCACTATGTGAAACTATTTTGGTATCTTACCGGAGAACGACCGGTACATATTAGTAACTTGTCGGAGAACGACCGACACTAACATGGTATCTTACCGGAGAACGACCGGTACTAACAGTGTATCTCGCCGGAGAACGACCGGTGCTAACTTGGCATCTTACCGGAGAACGACCGGTACATTTGGTAACTAGTCGGAGAACGACCGACTCAAACTTTAAAACTACTGGAGAACGACCAGCAACACGTTTTCAAACATATGATTTGGGTAACGTCCCAACACAACTATTTTTGGGCAACATCCCACATGAACCGTATTTTGGGTAACGTCTCAACACAACTATTTATGGGCAACATCCCACATAAACTGAAACTTTTGGGCGAACAACCCACTAAACTTATACTTTGGATGACGCTCCACTAAACATTACCCGACTATTATGGCAATCACTATTTATGAACGTATTTGGTCCAACAAATGTGACTACAAAACTTGAAACAATAATACACTACACAAACCTGTGGATTCACTCAACCTAGTTGTTGACTTTTTACTATGTTTTTCAGGGAATTAGCTGCGCATGTAAGAATCGCCAACACATGGAGAATTAGGCGACCCGTGAAGCTTTAGGATGCCAACTTTTTGGAAAAACATATGGATTTCTCTAGTATAACTGAAACTGTTTTTTCATATTCTAGAAATCCACTTTTGTATACATATTACTTTTAACTTATACGATTTGATAAATCGTAAATCTTGTAATTAACATTTGGCATCTTAATATATATTATGTTCTGTTGTAATCATAAGCTCTGATACGTATGCATGCTTTATTATTGTGACACCCCAGTACTTAAACTAAATGCTTCCGCTCAACGAATTTGGGGGTGTTACAGCCTCTAAACCCACTACTATACAAGAGGCCGAATGTATGGCCCACAGACTCATGGCACAGGTGGTTCGACGCGAAGCACGTGCAGCTGAAAACAACCAAGGAAAATGGAACAGAGATTCCAGTACCAGTCATAACCCAACAAATCAACCCGAACCTTTAAGGACCTACGCCCCCGAACACAACGAGAAACGAGGCTATGCGGGAAATAAGCCATTTTGCCACGGTTGCAACCGCCACCATGTTGGTTCATGCGGTCCGCCCTGCGGAAGATGCCAACGGTTTGGACACAAAATCTGGGATTGCAGAGTTCCCACCAATCCCGACTCACAAAGGGTTTGCTTTAAATGCAAGGAACCTGGACACTATAAGCAGGATTACCCAAAACGGAAGCGTAAGCTTCAACAAATCGGTTCCGAGTGAACCATACCACTTTCCAACAATAATGTAAGTACAACCTCCCTCGCAAATCATAACCCTTCACTTCTGGTTTACACTGAATGTGTACTTTTCATTTCCGATATCAATTTTATCAATTTAATGTTAGATGCACCATAGGGCTAGTTGCCTTAGACCACGTAAAACGAAAAGTTTGCTTTCAGCAGACAAATAGATAGAACACTCACCCACCACTGGTCCTGATAGGACTATTCACTAAACGGTCACTATGTGACAACCATCTAGTCCCGAATGGACTATGATGTCAACGATTACCTAGTAACCACAAAATAATCATACTCCAAACAAACGATACGGTCAGAAGGTGACTACAATGATAAACCGCGACACAGTCATGGATTGACTGCCCTTCAACCCTGTTATAAGACATGATATGTCTAATGCCTACTCGATAAACTCCTCATACGTACATTGCTCACCAGACCTCACATGACCACGACATCACTTTAAATTTCGGGACGAAATTTTCTTAACGGGGGGAGAATGTAACACCCGGTCAAAAAGTCAAAATCCTCATCCAATTGGAACTTTTTATAATCGTATTTTTATATATACAATTATAACTCAGCGAACGAAAACCTTACATTTTATATAACGAATAATAATAATGAGTATTTAATAATCGCAAATAAATCCATTTGAAGTCACGTTATATTTTTAATCGAGTAAAACAAATTTTGATTTAATTAATTATTAACCGGAAGAACGGAAATAGAAATTTAAAAATATTAAATTTATATATATCATTCGGGTACAAAATACGGGTATTTTACACTGCGAAATAGGAACGAAGTGGGGGAAAACTCCTCCCCACCTCTTTGGATCAGCCACCCCAACCCCCCCAAACCCCCCTCATTATTTCATTTTCATTTTATCAAACACACACACACCAACTTAAACTCTCTCCACCCATTTATCACAAATTTTCGGATCTACAAATCGACACACGAAATTTACATTTTCGGAATCATCAACAAGAGAGGAACAACATTTACAAAGGCAACATCATCATCTTCTTCCTCGTTTGACCTCGATTCGCATTTGTAAGAAATTCTCAAATTCTTAGATTTAATCATTTTGGGGTAATGTTTTAGTGTAAAAATGTTTACATAAGTTACTTATAACCTAAACAACCAAGAAACCACGATTTTACAGCTTGAAAATACGTTTGATTTGCGATTTTGGCCGGAAAAACGCGATTTTCGAAACTTTCTGGGCTGGTGTTCTTTAGTGCGACACAAGACTTGTGTCGCATACTGTGTCGCATAAACTATCCATGCGACACAACCCTTATGTCATATCCTTGTGTCGTACCTTGTGTCGCAGATACCATGCGACACAACCCTTATGTCGCTATTGATTTAGCATCGCACGCATTATGCGACACAACTACTGTGTCGCAGAACTCTCGTGTCGCATTATGCGACACAACCCTTGTGTCGCATAACACATTTTAGTGTCGCATGTTATGTCGCAGAAAACAGAAAGTTTAAAAACTCACATTTCCACTAAGTGTCGAGACCAAAAATTTTATCACTTGATTTCACCCAATTTCAAGTCCAGATGCGTTTTTCCTTAAAGCAATATAGTAGAAATAAAAATTTTCCAAGCTGACCTGGCAGCTCGACCCCAGCCAGGGGCTCTGCCCCTTGGACCCTGCCAGGGGCTGCCGCCCCTTGGACCCCGCTAACCAGGGGCGCTGCCCCCGGACCCCCGTACTTAGGTTCCGTAAGCACATTTTTCACCAAGTGTCAAACTTGTACAACTTCAAAACACTTATACGATACAACTTTTCAAACATACAAGTCAATCAACCAAATCGGGGTAATTTGGACAAACAGCTACAAAGGTAGTCTTTCGAGATGCCTAAACAATTAATAACCATCGCGTGTCATGGACACCTTCAGGTTACAAGTCTTCGGACCACACTTCAAGGAAAATCAATCCAAGTTATTAATTCAAACTTTCAAGACTCAGGTGAGTTTCATAGCCCCACTCTTTCGACTGTTTTACTATTTTCGGGGTGAAACACATGCTCAATTGCTGTTTTCAAATCATATTAACAATCGTTTATAATTTACAACTATTTATATTACTGTATGTAATATTACATGTGTAATACTTAGGAATTTAAACCCGAAATATTGTTGTAGAACAATATCAATACTTAACCTAGATAGGTTAAAATCGTATCATGTAGATCGTTGGAAAACGATTACCAATACACAACTTGATTTAGTTATCAAAATCCTTTGACCATATTGTCACGGGACAATATCATTGAACGCATTAGAACTCGTTAGTTCTACCTACACTGGATAACATCTATACGGTTACAAGATTAGTTATTCTGTAAGAACTAAAACTGTCGACACACTTCATTATCACTAGAATGGGAACTGAACTTAAGTGAACATTTTCCCAAGACTCCGTTATATACTTGCTAGGCTTTAGACTAGGAGTATACAATATCATCGCACGTTAGTACAGACTTCTTATATCAATACAACTCAACTGGTGACGACTCTGGCTCAGGATGTAATCCAACCAGGGATGGTCCCCCGGCTCAGGATGTAATCCAACCGTGGGGGTGTCACCTGATGAATATCTACATACAATTTTACGATCTACTTAGTCGGGCAGTCGTGGTACTGCCGACTCAAACATTATTTGCAAGAACAATGCCAGAATGGCACTCTCATATTTTCACTCATGACTAGCTATCATGACGATGCCACGGTAAAGTGTGCACAAAACGATGCCACGGTATTGCAGTGGGCACAAGTACGATATCGCGGTAAAGCGATACAATCGAGGTGGCACGGGCTTATGCGCCGTGATCCACACACACGTACAATCAATGGATCAGCGAGCTATACTCGGGGTTCACAAGAAGAACGGGTCGGTGGAGATTCCACGCGAGGCCGTTAGCTCGATTTAATATGTTCGGGTTAGCTTATACTAACTGGGTAAACGGACACTCAAAAACAATTTCATTCAGAGATCTGCGGATCTACAATCAGATGGTTGCTGTATGCACCATATTTCACGAAATCCAACATAGTTCTGCGGAACTAGAATTATTTGTTATATGACTACACAGACATACAAGTACTCAATAGTTATAAGACATGTATTGCCTCAAGTTATAAATACAACTACTACCTGTTAGGTATCAAGGCATGGATTGCCATATATATATATATATATATATATATGTACTTAGGTACATGACTCGAACACTTAGGTATGAGATACCTCGATTAGACGTGTACACATTTGGTGTTACAAAACTTCAATACAATACTTATCAAAATGGCTGAATTTGAAATGACTCTTCAAAACTTACAGGGTTTTATGACATCATGATTTCAACTAACAAACCTATGAACTCACCAGCTTTATAGCTGACCTGTTTTAGCATGTGTTCTCAGGTGCCCAGCAGGATTAGGATTACTACAAGATTATGGCTAGCACGAGTCGCATATTTTCAAACAATTGGGACTACTCTGCATTTACTTTAGCATTTTCAAATTGTGTATTTGGGAATTACTGTCAAACTTATAACGTTGTAAACGTTCTATTTTGGAAATGTATAATTATTTTCAAACGTCTCATCTAGAGTCGTTCATTATGTATCTTATGCTGTGATATTTGATTTAGTAACACTCGACCCGACAGCTTCCGCAAACCGAAATTTGAGGGTGTTACATAGTTCAAGTTTGATAGCATGAAAGAAATCATGTTAATCAGTTTCACATAATAGCATGCAGTGCAATACATAAAGCATATAGCATGTTTTATCACATTGTTCTATGTTTTCCACCCCTGGTTTTAAAAGCATTTAAAACAATAAAAGAGAGGGGCTGTGAACTCATGGTTTGCAAGTCTTCAGCACAAATAAAGCTAACCAAACAATCCAAGCGCGCCCTCAAATACCTAGACGCAAATAATAATACTTGTATAAGTATATGGATTATTTGTTAAGTTGTAAAATTTATAATATTTTAGTTGCTGGTGAGGTTTGCGTTTCAATTAGTCGTTGAATTCAAGTATGTATATTTATATACATATTGGTTGAATATATCTTCTATTATATATATTAGTTGTCGTCATTGTTAATATCCATATATACATAGATATAAATGTAGTTGTCGTTGTTGTCGATTATGTTTTCAAAACATAATAATAATAGTTATCAAAATAACTTTGTTATATCGAATATATATATATAAATACACTTGAATAAGTTTTGTATTTATTTAAATATATAATTTTTCGCGAATGAAACTTTGTTGTCGTTTATAGTTTGTACTAGATAATTAAATCGTTCCATTTTATATGTCTCGTTATATATATATTGTCCGTTCGTTTGTATATATATATGTTTTGTAATTGTCTCGAAGTTTTGTCGTGTCCAAAATGTCCGTATTAAATAATGTCTCATAGTCGTGTCCAATTTACAAAGTCTCGTTGTCATAGTATTTTGTAACATTTGTCGTATAACGTTTATTAGCTTGTACATATATAAAAATACAAAAGTTCAGAAGCTGGACCAAAGGGGGAATCCGCCGGATTCTTGGTGAATCCGCCGGATTCATCCGGTTTCAAGTGGATCCGCCGGATCGGGTGAGGATCCGCCGGATCGGGTTCAAAATAGGGGGAATCCGCCGGATTCCCATGAATCCGCCGGATTCGTTCGAGTTCACGAGGATCCGCCGGATCCACCGATGATCCGCCGGATCGAGGGTGTCTTTTACTCGTTCATCGTTTTAGCCGAAGGTTTGTATACGGGTCGAGAGGTAGGAATCCGCCGGATTCCCGTGAATCCGCCGGATTCACCTGGGTTTCGGCTGAGGATCTGCCGGATCCAAGGGTGATCCGCCGGATCTAAATGTTTTCCAGCAGCTAGTTTGTCCTCTGTTCTTACTTATACATAATGATTTTTGGTTTTAATCCGTTTTTAACATGATCAGACATCACCAATAGGTTATATAAACTTAATATAACTTGTTTTTAACAATTTATAACAATAATAATCATCAAACTTCATAATTTAAAGAAATTATATAAATGAAGAAAATGAAGAAATTATCCTCACAATGATGTTAAGGTGAAGATGATGATGATGATTACGAACGATGATGATGATAATGCTTCAAGAAACCATTTTGTGAAGTGTTTGATTTTGTGAGTTTAGAGGTGAAGATGATGAGATGATTGTGATGTTGTTGTTCCTGCTTCTGCTTGTTGTTTCCTCTTCTCCAGTACGCACAAAAACCACAGGGAAGAAGAGAGTGTGAATTATTGGTGGTGGTTGGGATTGTGATCTCAGGAAGGAGTATAACATGTATACGGGTTTTTATTTTCAAAGAAGGTATGGAGGGAGCGATAATCTATCGCCCAGATATTTTAGTTTGTGTAATATTGGTAGTTTTTAGCCCGTTAATATCGTGTACGGTTATAATTTGTGGTACTTCAATTATAATAAAATTACGCGTTTTGTTTCTCGATATCTCAGATTTAGGAATTTGAAATCGAAATGTGAAATACTTTGCTACAAGTATCATTAAAATTAATCACAGTAAAAGTACCGTGTAGTTAAAAACGCGTGCCAAATTTCAGTTAAATTTGGAAATTATATTTTGAGGTAATGTTCTACACATTAAAACAGTAACTTACGAAATAATGCTTTTATTATTTGAAACCTCTAAGCGCGTTTTAAAATTGTTTCTGTTCGTATTACGTGTAACAAAATCGTCTAAATATTTCGTTTTCTTTTCGTTATAATACTTTTATACAATAATTTCATACTAAAAATTATCCAAAAGTATTTTCGAAGTTCATTTCGGAACTAAATTATTCGCGATTAATACGTTTATTATAAAACGTATATTTTATTATATTATTTCAATAATATAATTATATAATAGTTGTAATTAATAATTTTCGAATTATTAATTATTTTGTATCACCAACATTATTGTGTTCAATTCATAGAGTTTGATATATTTATTTCGTACGTAATTATATATATATATATATATATATATATCACATATAACTACAATCAAATATATCACGTATCACATATCAAAAACTTAACACATAATTTGTTTTGAATTCACTAATCAGGGAATTACTCTAGGTAATGCATGAAATTAGGTTAAATAAATACCCTAATTGGAGGATTGTCACATTCTCCCCCTGTTAGCGAAATCTCGTCCCGAGATTTAATTTGAGTTATTCGTGTTGATCTTTTGTTCAAACAGGTGAGGGTACTTCTTTCTTATCTCATCCTCACGTTCCCAAGTAAACTCTGGGCCATGCTTCGAATTCCATCGAACTTTGACAAGTTTGATTCGTTTGTTTCGCAGTTTTTGTGTTTTCGTATCAGCTATTTCGATTGGTTCCTCCACAAAGTTAAGCTTTGAGTTTATGAAGACTTCGTCAGGAGGTAGGATTAATGTTTCGTCGGACAGACACTTCTTCAAATTACACACATGAAAAGTGTCGTGAATACTACTAAGTTCTTGTGGTAGTTTGAGTTTATAAGCAACAGGACCTATCCTCGCAAGGATCTCAAAAGGTCCAACATATCGCGGGTTTAGTTTTCCTCGCTTGCCAAATCGTGCTATCCCTTTCCAAGGCGATACTTTGAGTAGAACCTTGTCTCCTACTTGGAACTCAAGAGGTTTACGGCGGTTATCGGCGTAACTCTTTTGTCTATCTCTCGCTGCTTTCAATCTGTTAAGCACTTGATATATTTTGTCTGTGGTTTCTTGGACAAGTTCGGGTCCGGATAGTTGTCTACCATCCAACTCTGCCCAACAGAGTGGGGATCTGCACTTGCGTCCATACAACGCTTCAAACGGTGCCATCTGTATACTGGTGTGATAACTATTGTTGTAAGAGAACTCAGCTAATGGAAGATGAGTATCCCAATTTCCTCCAAAGTCAATCAAACATGCTCGTAGCAAATCTTCGAGCGTTTGAATCGTTCGTTCATTCTGGCCATCTGTTTGCGGATGATAGGCCGTACTCATATCGAGTCGAGTACCTAAAGCCTGTTGTAGCGTTTGCCAGAAACGAGATGTGAATCTGCTATCTCTATCAGATATAATCGACAATGGCACACCGTGCCGAGAAACGACTTCTTTAATTTAGATCTTTGCCAGTTTCTCAAGTTTGTCAGTCTCTTTGAAAGCAATGAAGTGGGCCGATTTCGTCAGTCTATCGACAATCACCCATATTGAATCAACACCAGTTGATGTCTTTGGTAGCTTCGTGATGAAATCCATTGTTATATGTTCCCATTTCCATTGTGGCATCACTGGTTGTTGCAAAAGTCCTGAAGGTTTTTGATACTCAACCTTGACCTTTGAACAAGTTAGACATTTGCTGACATAAGTAGCGATGTCTCTCTTCATATTAGGCCACCAATAGAAACCTTTCACATCTTGGTACATCTTATCTGCACCAGGATGAATCGAGTAGTTGGACTTGTGAGCTTCGTCCAAAATCAGCTTACGGAGTTCATCGTCGCACGGTACCCAAATTCTATTCATGAAGTATAAAACTCCATTCTCTTTTGTTTCAAGCTGTTTCTCCATTCCCCTCAGGGATTCGTCTTTTATGCGCTCTGCGGTGAAAGCTAATCGTTGCGCGTCGCGAATTTGAGTAATGAGATTCGAGTGAATCGTTAACACTAAGGCTCGAACTCTGCGAGGATTAACGTTCTCTTTACGACTCAAGGCATCTGCTACTACATTAGCCTTGCCTGGATGGTATTTAATCTCACAGTCGTAATCATTAAGCAATTCGACCCAACGTCTCTATCTCATGTTGAGCTCTTTCTGGTCGAATATGTGTTGTAGACTCTTGTGGTCAGTGAAAATTGTACACTTTGTGCCATATAAGTAGTGTCTCCAAATTTTCAATGCAAAAACAACTGCTCCCAACTCTAAGTCATGAGTTGTATAATTCTTCTCGTGAATCTTCAATTGACGAGATGCATAAGCAATAACTTTTTCGTTTTGCATGAGAACACAACCTAATCCTTGATGTGAGGCGTCACAATAAACAATGAAGTTCTCTGTTCCCTCAGGTAAGGATAGAATCGGTGCGGTGCTCAACTTTTGTTTCAATAGTTGAAAGGCGTTCTCTTGTTTCTCTCCCCATTCGAATTTCTTATCCTTCTGAGTTAAGGTGGTGAGTGACTGGGCTATCTTTGAAAAGTTCTCTATAAATCGTCGATAATAGCCAGCCAAACCAAGAAATTGTCGAATTTCTGTGGGAGTTTCCGGTGCTTTCCAGTTCTTAATCGCCTCTATTTTGGATGGGTCCACATGAATTCCTTTGTCGTTGACCACGTGACCTAGGAATTGAACCTCTCTAATCCAAAATTCGCATTTGGAGAACTTAGCATATAGCTTCTCGTTCTCAAGTAGTTGGAGGATAAGTTTCAAATGCTGTTCATGATCCTCCTTCGTTTTTGAGTAAATCAAAATATCGTCAATGAACACAATGACAAACTTATCTAAGTAAGGTTTGCACACTCGGTTCATGAGATCCATGAATACTGCCGGCACGTTAGTCAATCCAAACGGCATGACTAGGAACTCATAATGACCATAACGAGTCCTAAACGCTGTCTTCGGCACATCCTCTTCTCGAACCTTCAGTTGATGGTAACCAGAACACAGATCGATCTTAGAGTAGTAACTTGATCCTTATAGCTGATCAAATAGATCGTCAATGCGAGGTAACGGATATCGGTTCTTAATAGTTACCTTGTTCAGCTCTCGGTAATCAATACACATCCTCATAGATCCATCCTTCTTCTTGACAAACAAAACCGGAGCTCCCCAAGGTGAAAAGCTCGGTCGGATGAATCCTAAGTCTAAAAGCTCCTGCAACTGCGTAGACAGTTCTTGCATTTCTGATGGAGCTAGACGATAAGGTGAGCGAGCGATTGGTGAGGCTCCAGGCACCAGATCGATGCGAAACTCGACTTGTCGCGGAGGTGGTAATCCTGGAAGATCATCAGGAAACACTCCCGGATAGTCTCGTACTACAGGTATATCGTCTAAGCGTCTCTCTACAGATTTCTTTTCCACAACATGCACCAAATATGCTGGATATCCCTTTCGGAGATATTTACAAGCTTTTAAGCAAGTAATAGTTTTGACTGTGCTCGTTCTCTTATCTCCTTGTATCACCAAAGTTTCTCCAGTTGACAATGGTATACGTATCATTTTATCAAAGGAAACAATCTCTGCACGATTTTTCGACAACCAGTCCATACCGACTACGATGTCAAAACTTCCCAACTCAACCGGTAGTAAGTCTATTTTGAAAAGATGACTCTCCAATGCTAGAGTACATCCTGGTACTATTTCTCCTGATTCAATCAACCTACCATCGGCTAGTTCTAAGGTGTACTTGTTGTCTAGCTTACGAGATCTAACGTCTAATAGTGGTCTAAAGTCCTTAGACACACAACTCAAATCGGCGCCAGAATCAAATAATACGGATGCATAATGATCGTTAACTAGAAACGTACCAGTGATAGTGTTAGGGTCCTGGCGTGCCTCTTGCGCTCCAACGACAAATGCACGACCCCTAGCTGGCTGGTTGTTGGCGTTTCCACGATTGTTGTTGTTGTTCGGGTTTGCAGGGCGGTTCTGATTGTTTTGATTACCACGGTTCAGTTTAGGGCACTTGTTTCGGAAATGACCTTGCTCGCCACATTCGAAACATCCATTTGCTGGTCGATCCCTATTTGCTTGGGTGGTAGGGTTCGCTCTACAGTATTGGGCCAGATGCCCCCAGCATTTGCAATTCCCACAGAAAGTACAGTCACCATCGTGGTGACGTTCACACTTGCCACACTTGGGCTTACTCCCCATGTAAGTCTTTTGCTCAGTAGTGGTGGCAACGTAAGCTTTCGTGGTACTAGCTTGCTTCTTATTCTTGTGACCCTGACGGTCATTCCACTTACGCTTTCCTTTCCCAGCATCAGCATTGCTGGATTCAACCTTTTCAGTAGCAGCTTTCTTAGTAAGATTCCCCATCCTTACTGCTTCATCAGTCAAACGCTGTGCTAGTTCCACAACAATCTTAAAAGTAACAGGATTAGCTGATGTTACCAAACTTCGAATTTGCGGCACTAGACCCCAGATATACCTTTCAGTGCGCTTGTACTCAGGAGTGACCATGTGCGGTACAAGGCGTGCCAGTTCTTGAAATCTGGTGGTATATCCTGTGATATCAGCACCAACCATAGCAATGTTCCAGAGCTCAGACTCAATCTTCTGCAGCTCACTGCGGGGACAAAACTCTTCCATGACCATAGTTTTCAGAGTTTCCCAAGACAGTGAATGAGCGGCTGGACGTCCCATTGCTTGCCTTTGGGCGTTCCACCAAGTCAAAGCCTTATCACTAAATGTGCATGTAGCATACATGACCATATCTTCACGAGCACACTTGCTAATCTCTAGCACAGACTCCATTTTCTCTATGCAATGGATGATTCCAATGGCACCTTCAGTACCACGGAAATGGCTCGGTTTACAGGCTAGGAATGTCTTATATGAACATCCCTTATGAGTGCTCTCAGGGTTACTACCTGATGCGTTTGGTTCGGTTTCTCTACTACCGCTACGGTTTCGGTCAGTATCATACTGAGCAAGGGCTTCAGAAATCCTTCGGTTAACCATTTGTTCAGTAGTCTCCTCAACAGCAGGAGGTGGTGTAGGGTTTCGATGGCTGTTCCTGGTAATTCTACATTTAGGCGGCATGATTCAGTCCTAATCACACACAAGAAACACTCGTAAGATATCTAATCAAGTCATCACTCATAAAGTAAGTGATAAATACAAATATAGTATGAAGTCAATCACCAATTGATATCATTCACAATGTATGTAATAATGTAAACCAAACATAAGTTATATATATCATGATCATGGGTTAATTGTTGTTACATAAGTTTTGTACAAAGATGGGATTTAATACAAAAGATACCCATTGGATCAAACATGATATACAAAATGTGACGGATTTAACCTATACATCCATCTAGTCAAAAGTCAACCCAAATACATCATAACTATAGTCCTAATACATCATACATATGGTCTAGAAGAAATACGGTAGACTCCAACCCACAAACATCCTAACAGCTATCATCAATACACTGAATCCAACTGCGATGCCTATAGTCTCCAAACGACGCTCTAGTCGGATCAGACGTGCTCTAGTAGTATCGGCAGACTCCCTGTCTACCTCAATATGCAACTCAGAAGTCGCAAGGCGTCCATATATCGCCAGCACATCATCGTCAAGACGAGAGGTGTCACTGCGCATCACCCTGATGGCAGACTGCGTACCAAAATGAAATCCCAGTAAGGTACGAATAACGGCGACCACAGTAGGGACCGTAAGCTCCAGAGGCTCCTCGGTCAAATGTAGAGATGTCGGTGTGTGAGATGACTCCCCAGTCTCATAGGTGGAAGGAATCCTCTCAATGGTCCTCCAGTGACGTAAAATGCGTGGCATCCAGTCCAGATGCGGAACTCTAGCTCTCGGTGTCTGCTGATCACAGCGGATCTCTCGCTCCTCAACCATCGGCTCTTTGCCGCGAGATGATGAGGGTCCTATGGGAAAATCCCTGACACACGACAGCGGTGTCCTCCTAGGTGTAGGCCTAAAATCAGGCTCTCCAATAAGATGACATCTAGACATAGAGATAGATCCTAACATATGGGTAGCAGGATCAGTGGATGGCAATGGTGGAGTGGCTATCGAACCATCTGAAGTATCTCTAGGAAATGTAGGCGGGTAAACCTCCTCATACACTGCTATAGGTATCCCGTCGTATGGCCCCTCCATGGGCTCCTCCTCAGTATCAGAATCAGTGAGGTAAATAGGTGCGTGTCTCGACATACCTAGTCAAAGAATCGTGTGTGACGTGTCAGACGTATGCAAGAGTATGAATGCTGAAATGCGTTAGCCAAGGCTATAGTCTAGGTCTCTAAGGTTTTCAGTCACTTAAAGACTTCTAGTTCTCTATAACCAATGGCTCTGATACCAATCTCTGTCACACCCCCAAATCGATAATCGTGTTTATTAACAGTGAGAGGTTGGGCTATTTTCTAAAAATTCTCAATGAATCGCCTGTAGTATCCGGCGAGTCCTAAGAATTGGCGTACTTTGGTTTGTGTAGTAGGTGCTTTCCAGCACTTGATGGCCTCGATTTTTGAAGGATCGACACGGATTCCTTGACTGTCAATCACGTGTCCAAGAAATTGTACAGTTTGCATCCAGAACTCACACTTGGAGAATTTGGCATATAACACCTCGTGCTTGAGTAGTTCTAGAACGGTTTTCAGGTGTTGCACGTGTTCTTGTTCATTGATCGAGTAAATCAGAATGTCGCCAATGAAGACGATGACAAACTTGTCGAGGTAAGGCTTACACACCCGATTCATAAGGTCCATGAATACTGCCGGTGCGTTGGTCAAGCCGAATGGCATCACTTGGAATTCGTAATGCCCGTAACGAGTTCAAAAAGCTGTTTTAGGGATGTCTTCGTCACGAACTCGGAGTTGGTGATAACCTGACCGTAGATCGATCTTTGAATAAAAACTCGACCCCTGGAGTTGGTCAAACAGGTCATCAATGCGAGGTAGTGGGTAACGGTTCTTGACGGTTAACTTATTGAGTTCACAATAGTCAATGCACATGCAGAAAGAACCGTCTTTCTTTTTCACAAAGAGGACCGGGGCTCCCCAAGGTGAGGAACTCGGTCGAATGAATCCCTTGTCCAGGAGCTCTTGTAGTTGTGTAGACAACTCCTGAAGCTCGGAAGGTGCTAAACGATAGGGTGCTCGTGCCACGTGTGCGGATCCAGGCACGAGGTCAATAGAAAACTCGACTTGTCTATGTGGCGGAAGGCCAGGCAAGTCTTCAGGAAAGACTACTGGGAAGTCTCAAACAATAGGCACATCCTCAAGTCGCTTTCTCTATAACATGTACGAGGATTGCCTGATACCCTTTTCTCAAGTATTTTCGGGTTTTCATACAAGAAATAATGTAGAGTCTCGTCCCACCGGTCTCCCCTTGTACGACTAAAGTTCCACCGGTGACGAGAGGAATACGGACAATTTTCTCACAACAGATAATCTCAGCGCGGTGTTTGGATAACCAATCCATACCGACGATTACATCAAAGCTACCGATCTCGACAGGCATAAGGTCGTTAGAGAATAGCTCATCAGCTAAGTTGCAGTTAGGTATCATACTATCGGCTTCTATGAGTTTACCGTTTACCAATTCTACCGTGTACTTAGAAACTAAGGCAACCGGTGTGGTGTCAAGTAGTGGACAAAACTCATCAGATATGAAACTCCTATCAGCACCAGTATCAAATAACACAGAAGCAGTCAAATTGTTGGGAAGGAACGTACCCGTGACCACATTCGGGTCCTGACGGGCATCCCCATTATTGAGTACAAAAGCTCTGCCCCGAGCATTGTTGTTGTTGTTCCCTTTCTTGTTCTTCAATTTGGGGCAATCATTTCTGAAATGCCCTGCAACTCCACATTCATAACAGGTTCTAGGAGTGTTGGGTTTGGGGTTAGCAGTGTTGGTCCTGCAGTCCTTAGCAAGGTGCCCGAATCGCTTGCACTTGCTACAGGGGCAAGAACCATTATGATGGAGTTGGCACCTAGAACAGTAAGGTTTGTCCCCTTTATAGTCCTTTTTGTTGTCAGAACTAGATGTGTAAGCTTTGATGGTTTCCGGCTTCTTAGATGGTTGCTGGTTTTGGTTCTGGTTGTTAGAATTTCCAGACCACTTTCTCTTGTTGTTGCCAGAGGAGGAGATGGGTGTTTCACGACTAACAATCATAGCCATAAATTCATGCACCATACGAATGGCACTCTGAATGTCAGCGGGTTTAGATGAGGCCACGTTCCCCTGGATGCTCTCCGGGAATCCGCGTATGTACCTCTGAATACACTTGCGCTCAGGATCAACCATGGAAGGACAGAAGAGCGCAAGTTGTTGAAATCTAGTCGTATAGCTGGTGATATCGGTACCTTGAACAGACAAATTCCAGAACTCTTCTTCCAGTCATTGGAGTTCTTCGTTTGGACAGTTTCGTCGGTGAGTTTCCTCTTCAAATCCTCCCAAGGAATTTGATATGCAATGTCAACACCCACAGCATTGGCATAAGTGTTCCACCAAGTCAAGGCACCTTCAAGGAAAATGCAGGTGGCGTACTTAACCTTGTAGTCCTCGGGACAGTTGCAAATCCGGAAGACTGATTCCATTTTCTTGGCCCATCGAATTAATCCTATGGCCCCTTCAGTACCCTTAAAGTTCAAGGGTTTGCAGTTCAAGAAATCTTTGTAAGAACAGGGCTTGGGTTGTGGCCCGTTTGCAGCTGTATCATCACTGCCTGAACTCGGTTGTCGAATAGCCATGGCTTGAGCCACACTTTGTGCAATGAGATGAGCGATCTCGGCATCGCTGTACGTGTGTCTTTTTGGAGGCATAGTGCTGAATAAGAAGGAAATGAGGTATGTCAGGTGTTTGTACAAAATTATGATATATCATATATGCATATTTATAATGAGGTAATATGCAACAGTACGAAGAGATAATCATAATTCATTAGATAATAAAATTTGATTACAAGGTACAAGTTTCAAAAGATTACAGAATACAAGTTCGAGTGGTTACAAACTTTAGAGTTTACAAAAGGTGCCGGGAATTGTTACATCCGGTCGAATTACAAGAGTTTACAAAGTTAAATAGTTGGTTTACAATGTAGTTACTACACTAATCTTGGTGTAGATTCAGTCGTGGCAGCAGAGAGGTTAGGTGTTCCACAGATTCAGCAAGTCTGGTGGCCATTCTGAGGGTATCCTTGGTTTCCCGCAGGCGCGTCTCGCATTCTCGCAGCCTCGATTGTAAACCGGAGATCTCGTTTCGGTTACCGATAACTTGATTATGAACGATCTCCATGGTTTCGGCAGTGTCTTCCATTTGATTGTGAGTACGGTTAACAGTTACAGACAGATCTTCCTGATCTAAGTAGATTTGTGCAATGCGGCCCTGAGCCGTTAGCATCCAGTTTTCTCGAGTTTCCTGTAGTTCGATTTCCATGTCGTGTAGCCTTCTCTCATGACGATGTACTCAAGCAGCTAACACTGGAACGGTGTGGTGTGTTGGTTCTTGTGTATATGGGGAGAGATCCATAATAGAGTATTCTCCGACATCGTCGGGGATCTCAATGTGTTCCTCAATCCTCCAGGTGGCCATAGCCGTAGGTAACCAGCTCCATTGGTGGGCAAGTGCCCGATGGCGAGCTAGAGCAGGTGTGTTACCAGTGATGGCAGGATTGGCATATGGACTAGCTCGGTGTGAGCTACCAGTGCGTCTAGCCACGAGCGGTTCAGAGTGGCTACGACGAGAGCGAGAGAGAGTAGCACGTGTAGTTTGTCTGGATGAGGATTCTGCCATTTCTGTGGCAAGAACGTTTTAATGAGTGAGGCCTATTATATACATATATACATATATATCATATAATAGCCTAGTGTGTCTAGCATAAACAAGTAATAGTTCCGTTTCTCTCGTAGTCAGAGTCAACTAGTGTATTCCTGTTCAACATAACCTATTTCAGACTTCACATCATCTTCATTTAATTGTACAAAGTTGATCAGACTATGTTAAATTAAAGTCGTATGATGTAATCCCTGAAGCAGTCATACCTAATAAGGAGATACAGCCTAACGGTCATAGTCTAGGCCCACTAATGCAACCTAGTTCGCTATAACCTTAGGCTCTGATACCAATCTGTAACACCCCCAAATTCATTGTTTAGCGGAAGCAAGCTTTGGGTGTTACTAATCAATAATCAAGCACCAAAGTAAAACAAACGACATCTATATGCAACGTCGTACCATAGTACAAAAGTATTACATTGTTGAATTACAATAACAAGCTTCGAGTTCGAAAATAGTTTCCTAGAGATTCTAATACATAACTGGTATACAAAAAGTAATGTAAGAGAATCTCCACAAGTGTGTATGCATGCGACTCGAGCTATCAATCCCCTCAGGGTGTGCAGTCCTACTGATGTAATGTACCTGAGATAAATGCTAAAAAGTGTCAACCAAAAGGTTGGTGAATCTCACATGTTTAGTATAGTAAGTCATTTATGAACCACAAGTAAAGTACCAGTAATGCCCTCGAGCATAGTAAGTAAATCAGTAACTCAGTAAATCAGTAGGTCAACACAATTACCATGAGCTCACAAGTTGAAGCTTAACAGTGTAGTGTGAATGGTACAATCAAGTACCGTATCACGTACCCCCGTGAATGCTATCCGAACACTCATATGTAGCAAATACTAATATGCATGTTTCTACGGTGTAATCCGTGGTAGCGCTACTACCCCAGGCAGGGATTGTCAGTCCCAAATGGATCCATTTACTAGTAATCGCGCTTAAGTCCGTAAGTAACAACTTATGATAGGAGGATTTCAGTGGATAAAAGTAACTCATGTAATGCATGTAAAAGCAGTGTAAACTGTTCAGTACTTGTGTTCATACGTAAAACGGTAGCAAATATCTCACCCCAAAGTAGAACCGGATGTAATCGAATAGTTCAGTGTGTTCGTGTAATCGAACTAGTATCTCGGATGTAATTCCCTAATTGTCGGGTGTAATCCCGTAAGTACCGGATGTAATTTCGTACGTTGGTTCTCCGAACCCTACAACCTTTTGGCGTCCGAAACGCACAAGGTTATAAGCAAGTAAGTAAGTTGGTGTCACGAAGGATCACCCATGCTAGTTGTCCACTCAACTAGGAAATGTCCAAGTATTTGTTTGTACGTTTGAAATCATTTTGTAAATAAGTGTGGCCCGTTGATGACGGTGTGTAATAGTAATTCTCAAAAGCAAAATTATTATGTTTCGATTCATTTGTATGCTCATGAAAGTGATTGTTAACCATTCTTGCATTGGTTTAATATCGTATTGGCTAATTATTATCGTTCGGTAAACATTTTAAGTAAATTTTAAAGTGCTGAAAAATGTTGACCAAGTTTGACCGCGGACTGAGATCTCATCTCGCAGGGCAGAACTCGTCTCGCGGAGCAGAACTCGTCTCGCGGAGCAGAACTCGTCTCGCAGAGCAGAACTCGTCTCGCGGAGCAAAACTCGTCTCGCAGAGCATAACTCGTCTCGCAGAGCAGAACTCATCTCGCATGATGAACTCATCTCGCAGAATCGGCTGTTAGTAGTTTCGTTCATGGTAAAATGCTCAAACAAGCTCGGTTTGACCCGAAACTTTTACACAAGTCTTAAAATAGTTTATAGAGCCTAAGAAAATTATTGGTTCGTGTCGGGGTTCGCCCGAAGTGTCGGTTTTATGAAATGACAAAAACAGCCCCTTGGGCTTGGTTCCAGATTTTCAACTCGGTTCAACCCTCGATTTCACCCATTCCTAGTCCGATTCAAGTCTAACCATAAATCACACATATTCCCCTATGTGTCTTGTTCATTTCTGCATTATGGAAATTTTATAAATTCGTATACTATTTTAAACAAAAATAAATACGAAGTATGGTCAGATTTGGTCCAAATCAGACCCCTGATCAAAGATTGAGTTATAGCAGAAAATGAGTGCATTTCTGGAAATGGTTATTCAGGAACTTTTTATAGAGCTCTTCCATACGAAAATTTCGGTGGGTGTTTCGTTGCCTAATTCTTTGTAGAACTCGAGATATTAACGTTTTCGTGAGACGATTTTTCTGGCCAGGAAGTAGTATACATATATGTGTTTCAAAAACGAGTTTCAACATCTTATTTGGACATTTCTTTGTTAAATAAGCAACATAACATGTTAATAATTAGTAATAAAGTAAAAGTAGTGAAAGAGGTGTGGTTCTTACAATTATATAGACGAAAAGAAGAAGAAAAGTCGTTGTGAGCTCAATTCCTCGCGTTTACTTGAAAACCTTGATGGTGGCCTTATGGTGGTTGATGGTGGTCTTATGGTGGTTGATGGGGGCTGTGATGGTGCTAGAAATTTCGTGGCTAGAGAGAGGGGAAAGAGGAAGAGAGAGTAGAGGGAGAAAGAGGTGAAGTGTAGGGCGAAAAATGAGATGTGGGGAGGTTGGAGTGGAGTATTAATCAAAAGAGGATGGGGTGCCATTCTCCCCCATTTTTCTGCAGATTTCGTGGGTCCCATACCCCACATGGGTGCGTAAAACTTGTTCCCAAAGTTGTGTTGCGTGCAGTGCCCGTTTACCCATTCGTTTTGCGTTTTACTTAATCGTATAACGTTTTATACAATACGTTTTGTTAACGATTTAAAACCTGATATTTTTAATAAAAGTTTTACTCAATAATATATTCTAAGTTATTAAAAATATATTTTTGATTTTCGTTCGGTCGTCGGTTGCGAATTGTACGTTTATTCGAATCGTGTAACGTTTTTAAACGTTTTAACTGTACGCGTGCAATCGCGATATTTTTACTAGAAGTATTTTATCAAAATACTTAATAATGAGTTACAAAAATATAACTTGAGTTTATTTCGTGTGTCAGGCGCGTTTCACGCGTTTTTGTCGCGTAAGGTTACGTTTTAATAAAACGCGTAACGTGTAATATATTTTCGTAATATATTAAAGTAAATAATGTTTGTTTGGATAAATCCACATTATTTTTAACGGTTTGTCACCAACGTCCATCGTAAATAATGTCGGACCTCGTCCGGTTCAAGTGTGTATGATTTAAACAAATCATATAACGTGTATGTAATTACACAGTAAGTTACGTTTATTTAGATTAATATAATACTAAATACACGTAATTACAAGTAGTTTAGGCACTAATTAAAGTCATAAATATGCGGGTGTCACATTCTCCCCTTGTTAGGAGAATTTCGTCCCGAAATTAGCTCGTAGTCGTGGTGTGAGTTGAGTCTGTGAACAAGTGTGGGTATTTCAGTCGCATTTGGTCTTTGTGACAATCCTCAAATTAGGGTACTAATTTTTACCTAATTACATGCATTACCTAGAGTAATTCCCTGATTAGTGAATTTAAAACAATTTTTGTGTTAAGTTTTGTGAAACTTACTATGTGATACGTGACGTATTTGATTTGTAGTTATATATATAGCTACGTACGAAATGAACATATTAAACTCGACAAACTAAATACAATAATGTCGGTGATACGAAATAATTAATAATTCGAAAATTATTAATTACAACTATTAGAAAATTATATTATTGAAATAATATAATAACTTATACGTTTTATTATAAACGTATCAAACGCGAATCATAAAGTTCCAAAAAGAACTTCAAAATACTTTTGAATAATTTTTGTTTGAAATTATTATAGAAAAGTATTAGACAAAAATAAAACGGAAACCTTTAGACTGCTATTTAGGACGCGTTATACACGAACAGAAACAATTATAAAACGTACTTAAAGGTCGAAAATAATAAAAGTATTTATTTTCCCGTTACTGTTTTAGTATTTGGAACATTACTTCAAAATATAAATTCCAAATTTGACCGAAATCTGGCACGCAATTTTACCGTACAGTACTTCTACTGTAACCAATTTTATTAATGATTTTAACAAAGTATTTCACTTTATAATTATCAATTACTAAGTTTGAAATAAAATTTAAAATAACGATTAATTGATTAGTACGCAGGGTACAACTAATTGGACCCGTACCCGAAATTAACGGGTTAAAAATCTACAATATTACTACTTCAAAAATATCTAGGGGACAAATTCAAGAATTGCCATGCCTCCCTTGACTTTTAACCCGTCACCCATGCTCCCACCATCACCTTTCTCTTGACTTTTATTTACAACATAATTGAACACACACATCCATGCCTCATTTTACCAACTTTGTTTCCTCTCTTTGTTTTTCTCTTGACTCTCGGCTCAAGCTCAGCAGGAAACAACCACCACACCACTTCTACAAACTACCATAATCACCATATTCATCTTCTATGATCTAGCAAGGAGTAAGAAGGAGCAAGCACAAATCGACATCATTTTCATCATCCTCCGTATCATTTTTCTTTATCATTGTAAGGAAAAACACAACTTCAAACTCCATTTTCTTTACATAATATACTTGTTTTAACATGTCAGTAACTCATTTGTAAAAGATTGGTGATCAAAATATAACAAAAACTTGTAAAAATTTTGAACTCACGAACTGTGCTACAGTGCCAAAGTAAACGACGCGATCGCGTCGTTTTAAAAGAAAATATGTATTAAGAACACTAGGTAGTCACGCGATCGCGTGGGTTTCAAAGAGAAAGTCACAAATTTATATTAATATTCGACCGCGTGTTATGAAACCAGGATCGCGTATTGCATGTTATTTGGTTGCGTGCTTTGGTTTCAAAACTATACCAATAATGTGTTGTGCTGTTATTCACGTATTCTTAACTAAAACACAATACAGAGGCTAGATTTGTATATTAATTCAAATGTTAATGTATACTAGCTAAATAATATGAGTAAGACAATATGAGTAAACAAATTCCATAAGTGATTAATTTTTAACAAAACGAGCACGAATTTAATGGATTTCAAAAACGAAACGACAATATTTTGACACAAATAACTAACGATATAATTGTTTGGGCCAAACGGGTCAAATATAAAACGGACCAAAATTATCAGTATGTTAATGGGCTAAAATAATTGGTTAAATATATTTGGGCCATACTAATTTGGACTGCATCTATTGGGCCTTGTTATTGGGCTTAAACTAAATTGGTTTAGTTAGTGGGCCGAACTATTGGGCCAAGGCCCAAATGTGTAAAACGCAAACTTATAACCGGTGATATACGTGAAACAAGTTAAACGAGAACAAATGATATTAGTAACGCGATAAATAGAAAATGACAACTTAAACTTATTTATATATATATAGACACGACAAATCGTCAAAAGGTATTTCTATATATATACGATTTAACAAAGTTATTTTTATAACTACTATATTTATGTTTTGGAAACATAATCAACAACAATGACAACTACATATATATATATATATATACGCGACTTTTATAATATACGTGTATATATAAAATCAATGACGACAAATAATATATATATATATATTAGAATATATATATTCAACTAATAAGTATATGTAAATATATACTTGTACGCAACAATTATTTCAACGCAATTATAACCAACAACTAAAATATTATAAATATTTCAACTTAACGATTAGTCCATATACTTATGTAAAGTATATTTAATTGTGTATAGGTATTTGAGAGGCACACTTGGACTACTACTACTATTAGCTGTATTGCTCGCTGAAGACTGCAAACAGTGAGTTCACAGCCCCTACATTTTACTTGTTTTAAATGCTTTTAAAACCAGGGGTGGAAAACATAGAACTATGTGCTATTACATGCTACTTGTTTATATAATTGCTTGACATGATTTTATATCAAATTGATTTGTATAAATGCTTTATGCTTTATAAATCAACTGTTAACTATATGAAACGTTTTCACAACATTTTGGGAATAAGACAACGAATCTTGGTACGATCCTAGGTTTACGTGAGGTAGTTGTAGTGCACATAAGTTCCAGTGCTTGCAACCTATAACCATTAGCTAGGTGACTCTAGCCACTGAGTATACAGATAGTACTATCGATTTGACAACCCTCCCAGGATATTACTCGTTGGTCATTCCAACCACACGACGGCAGTCGTAACGAGGAGTGTATACTTACCGCGTTACTGAGGCAACAACAAAACAACTAGTCGTGGATTGGTTATAGTACTAGGTATCGTTACTTTAACTTTAAAGGTGTCGCTCACCTTAGAGGGATTATAGTCTAAATTTCCCACATAACTAAATAACTAAACTACAACTTGATTTGGGAAGGGTATTCCCTGTGATAACTAATAGGACAGGTGTTCCTACTCATGACTAATTTTAGGAAACGTTTACCTTAATTGGATAAACTTGGTTTCCCTACAAAACAACAACTTATATGGAAATGTTTACTTAATTGTTAAACCTGTGTTTCTTGTAACTATCTTAATGGAAATGTTTGCTTAATTGTTAAACCTGTGTTTCCTGCACTATTTATTAGGAAATATTTATGATTAAACTTGTGTTTCCTACACTACTATTACTAGTTGTAAGAATGATATTCTTACATATTTAGGAAATGTTTTCTTTAATTAGAATACTTGTGTTTCCTACTATACATATAAACATTATGTTTGTGTACATGAATGATTTATACAAAACTTGACTTACTACATTCACACTAAACCTGTGAATTCACTCAACATTCAATGTTGACGGTTTACTATGTTTTTCAGGGAATTAGGATCTCAGGTACTGCATTCGCATTCAAGGACGTAGGCAACCCGACTATTTATGATGCCACTTTTGGGACACTTGGATTTCCTTTGTATTATCAATTTCATTGGTTATACTTACGAAATCCCTCTTTTATAAACTAGTATTTGCAAATACTTTTGTTGTCTTTGACAACCCTACTTATGTACGACTTTGTAAGTCGTATCTTTTGTAATAACTTTAAACTTTGGCATCTTAAATATATATGTTCTGTATGATCATATGCTCTGATACATTGAATGCACTATTGTAACGTCAGCACCCCCGCTGTTTTAACTAATATTAAAATGCTTCCGCTAAATAACTAAAGCTTCCGCTAAACCATTAATAAACGCGATTACCGATTTTGGGGGTGTGACAGACTTGGTATCAGAGCCATTGGTTATAGCGAACTAGAAGTCTTTAGGTGACCTGAAAGCCTTAGAGACCTAGACTATAGCCTTGGCTAGAACACTCATGCATTCATACATTGCATAACTCTATTTCACTACGTAAACACTATATATATTACGAGTATGGTTAACGAACGTCCTATACACGCGATCTAATCTGACGAGGAACCGTTCTAGCACAACTATAACGTCGATGCTGCATCTGTCAACGAGAACTTAATGACTATGCCTACTCCAACGTCTAACTTGACACCTGGTGTAGATGAAACAACGAACATGATCGCGGAACCACTTAAAGGACTATCTCTTAAGAAACTCAGGAATACCCATGCTACCTGTGCCCGAGTACAGATGCCAGAAGAGCATGCTCGAGTGGCAGAAAATGTAGATGGGGTCAGCATGATGATGATTATATGATATATAGTAGATGTAGGAATGTACTTATCTTATCTCAGTTAGACCTATGCATGGCAGATTGTGCCTACACTGTATTAGGTTAACACTTCTGACTAATGGGTATATTTATATATAGTAAATCCCATCATTGTATAAAACTTATGTAACGATGTTTAACCTATAATATAATATATATTATGTTTGGTTTACATTACCATGTTTATTACAACTAGCATTGCTATGAGTGAGATCGATTAGGGTTGATTAGCGTACCCTACTTATACTTATATACGTGTGTTAGAACGAAAACCAATCGATAACCTCTTGCGATCACATCTTTTACTCCTTAGAACGTATTACGCTTCAACTGTTAAAGTCTCATCTTGAATTCATTTGAACCTGATCGTGTTAAACGGTAATGAAAAGAAATATGTATTAAGCATCATATAATGACGCCTGGCCAACGTGATTATATTATACTAAGTACATATGGGGGTTTCAAAATCGTGAGATACGTAATGGGGATACCATAATTCCTTCATATCATTCATTGACTAAATAATGTGAAATCTTGTTCTTCACATTCCATATCTTGGCATTGATTTCTGTGTTTTATTCATCACAAAACTGAGTCATGCCACCCAAGCGCCGAGTGACTAGGAATAGTCAACGAGCGACTACACCTCCAATCGTTGAAACCACTGAACAGATTATCGCGTGGCGAGTGGCTGAAGGCATTGCCCAATATGAGGCAAGCCGCAACCGCGATAATGTGATGAATAACAGCGGGTCTACCCCTGTTGATGATGAGACACCTGTGAATACTTGACGCGGGTGTTCATACAAAATATTTCTACCTTGAAAGCCAACTACTTTTCGTGGCACAGAAGGTGCTATTGGTATTATCCATTGGAAAAAAAAAAAGATAGAGTCAGTGTTGGACATCAGTGACTGTTTACCTGACTATATGGTGAAGTATGCCACATGCACTCTTGCTGACAAAGCACTAACTCAGTGGAACGGACAGGTCCAATCACTTGGACGACCATCCACCTACTCCATGTCATGGGAAGTTCTAAAAAATATGATGTTGGAAGAGTTCTGTCCCCGAAGTGAGATGTAGAAAGTCGAAACCGACTTGTGGGACATCAAGATGATTGGAGCTGATGTCACTGGTTACACCACTAAGTTTCAGGAACTAGCACGTCTAGTGCCACATATGGTGACACCTGAGTACAAAATTGAGCGTTACATTTGGGGATTGGCACCGCAAATCAGGAGTTTGGTCACATCGTCCAAACCTGACACATTCAAGAGTGCTGTGGAACTAGCACAGCGTTTGACAGATGAAGCAGTAAGAATGGGAACCCTCACAAAGAAAGCTGCTACAGGAAAGGGTGAATTCAGCAGTGCTGATGCTGGAAAGGGAAAACGCAAGTGGAGTGACCTTCAGGGTCACCAGAATAATAAGCAAACTGGAACCACAAAAGCTTACCGTGCCACCACTACTGAACAAAAGACTTACTTGGGGAACAAGCCCAAGTGTGGCAAGTGTGAACGTCACCATGAGGGTGATTGTCTTTTCTGTGAGAAATGCAAACGCTGGGGGCATCTGGCTCAATACTGTAGATCAAACCCTGCTACTCAAGCAAATAGGGATCGCCCAGCTAAAGGATGTTTCGAATGTGGCGAGCAAGGCCATTTTCGAAACAAGTGTCCTAAGCTTAACCGCGGTAACCGAAACAATCAGAACTGCAACGCCAATCACAACAACAACAACAACCGTGGAAACCCCATCAACCAACCAGTTCAAGGTCGTGCGTTTGTCATAGGAGCACAGGAGGCACGCCAGGACGCCAATACTGTCACTGGTACGTTCCTAGTTAACAACCATTATGCCTCTGTGTTATTTGATTCTGGCGCCGATTTGAGTTTTGTGTCTAGGGATTTTAGACCACTATTAGACATTAAATCCTGTAAACTAGACAACAAGTACACTCTAGAACTAGCTGATGGTAAGTTGATTGAATCAGGAGAAATAGTACCAGGATGTACTCTAGCATTGGAGGGTCATCCTTTCAAAATAGACTTACTACCGGTTGAGTTGGGAAGCTTTGACATCGTAGTCGGTATGGACTGGTTGTCGAAGAATCGTGCAGAGATTGTTTGTTTTGATAAAATGGTACGTCTACCATTGTTGACTGGAGAAACTTTAGTGATACAAGGAGATAAGGGGACGAGTGCCGTTAAAACGATTAATTGTTTGAAAGCTTGTAAATATCTCCGAAAGGGATATCCAGCATTTTTGGCACATGTTGTGGAAAAGAAACCCAAAGAGAAACGCTTGGACGACATACCTGTAGTGCGAGACTATCAGGGAGTGTTTCCTGACGATCTTCCAGTATTACCACCTCCGAGACAAGTCGAGTTTCGCATCGATCTGGTGCCCGGAGCCGCACCAATCGCTCGCTCACCTTATCGTCTAGCTCCATCAGAGATGCAAGAACTGTCTACACAGTTGCAGGAGCTCTTAGACTTAGGATTCATCCGACCGAGCTTTTCACCTTGGGGAGCTCCGGTTTTGTTTGTCAAGAAGAAGGATGGATCCATGCGCATGTGCATTGACTACAGAGAATTGAATAAAGTAACTATCAAGAACCGATATCCGTTACCACGCATTGATGATCTGTTCGATCAACTTCAAGGATCTAGTTACTACTCTAAGATCGATCTTCGTTCTGGTTACCATCAACTGAAGGTTCGAGAAGAGGATGTACCGAAGACTGCGTTTAGAACTCGTTATGGTCATTATGAGTTCCTAGTCATGCCGTTTGGATTGACTAACGCGCCTGCAGTATTCATGGATCTCATGAACCGAGTGTGCAAACCATATTTAGATAAGTTTGTCATTGTATTCATTGACGATATTTTGATTTACTCAAAGACGAAAGAGGATCACGAACAGCACCTGAAACTTATCCTCCAACTACTTGAGAACGAGAAGTTGTATGCTAAGTTCTCCAAATGCGAATTTTGGATTAGAGAGGTTCATTTCCTTGGTCACGTGATAAATGATAAAGGAATTCATGTGGACCCGTCCAAAATAGAGGAAATCAAAAACTGGGAAGCTCCAAGGACCCCAACAGAGATTCGACAATTTCTTGGTTTGGCTGGCTATTACCGGCGATTTATCGAAAACTTTTCCAAAATAGCCCAGTCACTCACCACCTTAACTCAGAAGGATAAGAAATTCGAATGGGGAGAGAAACAAGAGAACGCCTTCCAACTGTTGAAACAAAAGTTGAGCACCACACCGATTCTATCTTTACCTGAGGGAACAGAGAACTTCATCGTTTACTGTGATGCCTCACACCAAGGCTTAGGTTGTGTTCTCATGCAAAACGACAAAGTTATTGCTTATGCATCTCGTCAATTGAAAATTCACGAGAAGAACTATACAACTCATGACTTAGAGTTAGGAGCAGTCGTATTTGCATTGAAGATTTGGAGACACTACCTATATGGTACAAAGTGTACGATTTTCACTGACCACAAGAGTTTACAACACATATTCGACCAGAAAGAGCTCAACATGAGGCAGAGACGTTGGGTCGAATTGCTGAACGATTACGACTGTGAGATTAAATATCACCCGGGCAAGGCTAACGTAGTAGCAGATGCCCTGAGTCGTAAGGAGAACATTAAACCTCGCAGAGTTCAAGCTTTGGTACCGACAATCCACTCGAATCTCATTACTCAAATTCACGACGCGCAGCAATTAGCTTTCACCGCTGAGCGCATGAAAGACGAATCCCTGAAGGGGATGGAGAAACAGCTTGAAACGAAAGAAAATGGAGTTTTATACTTCATGAATCGAATTTGGGTACCGTGCGACGATGATCTACGCATGCTGATTTTGGACGAAGCTCACAAGTCCAACTACTCGATTCATCCTGGTGCAGATAAGATGTACCAAGATGTGAAAGGTTTCTATTGGTGGCCTAACATGAAGAGAGACATCGCTACTTATGTCAGCAAATGTCTAACTTGTTCAAAGGTCAAGGTTGAATATCAAAAACCTTCAGGACTGTTGCAACAACCGGAGATGCCACAATGGAAATGGGAACACATAACGATGGATTTCATCACTAAGCTACCAAAGACATCAACGGGAGTTGATTCAATATGGGTGATTGTCGATCGATTGACGAAATCAGCTCACTTTATTGCTATCAAGGAAAATGATAAACTAGAGAAACTGGCAAAGATCTATATCAAAGAGATCGTTTCTCGACACGGTGTACCATTGTCCATTATATCTGATAGAGATAGCAGATTTACATCTCGCTTCTGGCAGTCACTACAACAGGCTTTAGGGACTCGACTTGACATGAGTACAGCCTATCATCCACAAACCGATGGCCAGAGCGAACGAACGATTCAAACGCTCGAAGATTTGTTAAGAGCGTGTGTGATTGACTTTGGAGGAAACTGGGATACTCATCTACCATTAGCAGAATTCTCCTACAACAACAGTTATCACACCAGCATACAGATGGCGCCATTCGAAGCACTGTATGGGCGCAAATGCAGATCACCACTCTGTTGGGCAGAGATGGGTGACAGACAACTATCCGGACCTGAACTTGTCCAAGAAACCACTGACAAGATATCTCAAGTACTCAACCGATTGAAAACGGCGAGAGACAGACAAAAGAGTTACGCCGATCACCGCCGTAAACCATTGGAATTTCAAGTAGGTGACAAGGTCCTACTCAAAGTATCGCCTTGGAAAGGGATAGCACGATTTGGCAAACGAGGAAAGCTGAACCCGCGATATGTTTGACCTTTTGAAATTCTTGCGAGAATTGGTCCTGTCGCTTACAAACTAAAATTACCACAAGAGCTTAGTAACATTCACGACACTTTTCACATTAGTAACCTTAAGAAGTGTCTTTCTGACGAGACATTAATCATTCCTCCTGACGGGTCTTTGTTGACTCAAAACTAAATTTTGTAGAGGAACCCATCGAAATAATTGACCGCAAAACCCACAAACTCCGACGCAGTCGGATCAAACTCGTCAAAGTTCGTTGGAACTCGAAGCGCGGTCCTGAGTCTACTTGGGAACGCGAGGATGAAATGCGAAAGAAATACCCTCAACTTTTCGAAAACGTGATCGAGACTCACGATTCAACTTAAATCTCGGGACGAGATTTCGCTAACGGGGGGAGAATGTGACAATCCTCAAATTAGGGTACTAATTTTTACCTAATTACATGCATTACCTAGAGTAATTCCCTGATTAGTGAATTTAAAACAATTTTTGTGTTAAGTTTTGTGAAACTTACTATGTGATACGTGACGTATTTGATTTGTAGTTATATATATAGCTACGTACGAAATGAACATATTAAACTCGACAAACTAAATACAATAATGTCGGTGATACGAAATAATTAATAATTCGAAAATTATTAATTACAACTATTAGAAAATTATATTATTGAAATAATATAATAACTTATACGTTTTATTATAAACGTATCAAACGCGAATCATAAAGTTCCAAAAAGAACTTCAAAATACTTTTGAATAATTTTTGTTTGAAATTATTATAGAAAAGTATTAGACAAAAATAAAACGGAAACCTTTAGACTGCTATTTAGGACGCGTTATACACGAACAGAAACAATTATAAAACGTACCTAAAGGTCGAAAATAATAAAAGTATTTATTTTCCCGTTACTGTTTTAGTATTTGGAACATTACTTCAAAATATAAATTCCAAATTTGACCGAAATCTGGCACGCAATTTTACCGTACAGTACTTCTACTGTAACCAATTTTATTAATGATTTTAACAAAGTATTTCACTTTATAATTATCAATTACTAAGTTTGAAATAAAATTTAAAATAACGATTAATTGATTAGTACGCAGGGTACAACTAATTGGACCCGTACCCGAAATTAACGGGTTAAAAATCTACAATATTACTACTTCAAAAATATCTAGGGGACAAATTCAAGAATTGCCATGCCTCCCTTGACTTTTAACCCGTCACCCATGCTCCCACCATCACCTTTCTCTTGACTTTTATTTACAACATAATTGAACACACACATCCATGCCTCATTTTACCAACTTTGTTTCCTCTCTTTGTTTTTCTCTTGACTCTCGGCTCAAGCTCAGCAGGAAACAACCACCACACCACTTCTACAAACTACCATAATCACCATATTCATCTTCTATGATCTAGCAAGGAGTAAGAAGGAGCAAGCACAAATCGACATCATTTTCATCATCCTCCGTATCATTTTTCTTTATCATTGTAAGGAAAAACACAACTTCAAACTCCATTTTCTTTACATAATATACTTGTTTTAACATGTCAGTAACTCATTTGTAAAAGATTGGTGATCAAAATATAACAAAAACTTGTAAAAATTTTGAACTCACGAACTGTGCTACAGTGCCAAAGTAAACGACGCGATCGCGTCGTTTTAAAAGAAAATATGTATTAAGAACACTAGGTAGTCACGCGATCGCGTGGGTTTCAAAGAGAAAGTCACAAATTTATATTAATATTCGACCGCGTGTTATGAAACCAGGATCGCGTATTGCATGTTATTTGGTTGCGTGCTTTGGTTTCAAAACTATACCAATAATGTGTTGTGCTGTTATTCACGTATTCTTAACTAAAACACAATACAGAGGCTAGATTTGTATATTAATTCAAATGTTAATGTATACTAGCTAAATAATATGAGTAAGACAATATGAGTAAACAAATTCCATAAGTGATTAATTTTTAACAAAACGAGCACGAATTTAATGGATTTCAAAAACGAAACGACAATATTTTGACACAAATAACTAACGATATAATTGTTTGGGCCAAACGGGTCAAATATAAAACGGACCAAAATTATCAGTATGTTAATGGGCTAAAATAATTGGTTAAATATATTTGGGCCATACTAATTTGGACTGCATCTATTGGGCCTTGTTATTGGGCTTAAACTAAATTGGTTTAGTTAGTGGGCCGAACTATTGGGCCAAGGCCCAAATGTGTAAAACGCAAACTTATAACCGGTGATATACGTGAAACAAGTTAAACGAGAACAAATGATATTAGTAACGCGATAAATAGAAAATGACAACTTAAACTTATTTATATATATATAGACACGACAAATCGTCAAAAGGTATTTCTATATATATACGATTTAACAAAGTTATTTTTATAACTACTATATTTATGTTTTGGAAACATAATCAACAACAATGACAACTACATATATATATATATATATATACGCGACTTTTATAATATACGTGTATATATAAAATCAATGACGACAAATAATATATATATATATATTAGAATATATATATTCAACTAATAAGTATATGTAAATATATACTTGTACGCAACAATTATTTCAACGCAATTATAACCAACAACTAAAATATTATAAATATTTCAACTTAACGATTAGTCCATATACTTATGTAAAGTATATTTAATTGTGTATAGGTATTTGAGAGGCACACTTGGACTACTACTACTATTAGCTGTATTGCTCGCTGAAGACTGCAAACAGTGAGTTCACAGCCCCTACATTTTACTTGTTTTAAATGCTTTTAAAACCAGGGGTGGAAAACATAGAACTATGTGCTATTACATGCTACTTGTTTATATAATTGCTTGACATGATTTTATATCAAATTGATTTGTATAAATGCTTTATGCTTTATAAATCAACTGTTAACTATATGAAACGTTTTCACAACATTTTGGGAATAAGACAACGAATCTTGGTACGATCCTAGGTTTACGTGAGGTAGTTGTAGTGCACATAAGTTCCAGTGCTTGCAACCTATAACCATTAGCTAGGTGACTCTAGCCACTGAGTATACAGATAGTACTATCGATTTGACAACCCTCCCAGGATATTACTCGTTGGTCATTCCAACCACACGACGGCAGTCGTAACGAGGAGTGTATACTTACCGCGTTACTGAGGCAACAACAAAACAACTAGTCGTGGATTGGTTATAGTACTAGGTATCGTTACTTTAACTTTAAAGGTGTCGCTCACCTTAGAGGGATTATAGTCTAAATTTCCCACATAACTAAATAACTAAACTACAACTTGATTTGGGAAGGGTATTCCCTGTGATAACTAATAGGACAGGTGTTCCTACTCATGACTAATTTTAGGAAACGTTTACCTTAATTGGATAAACTTGGTTTCCCTACAAAACAACAACTTATATGGAAATGTTTACTTAATTGTTAAACCTGTGTTTCTTGTAACTATCTTAATGGAAATGTTTGCTTAATTGTTAAACCTGTGTTTCCTGCACTATTTATTAGGAAATATTTATGATTAAACTTGTGTTTCCTACACTACTATTACTAGTTGTAAGAATGATATTCTTACATATTTAGGAAATGTTTTCTTTAATTAGAATACTTGTGTTTCCTACTATACATATAAACATTATGTTTGTGTACATGAATGATTTATACAAAACTTGACTTACTACATTCACACTAAACCTGTGAATTCACTCAACATTCAATGTTGACGGTTTACTATGTTTTTCAGGGAATTAGGATCTCAGGTACTGCATTCGCATTCAAGGACGTAGGCAACCCGACTATTTATGATGCCACTTTTGGGACACTTGGATTTCCTTTGTATTATCAATTTCATTGGTTATACTTACGAAATCCCTCTTTTATAAACTAGTATTTGCAAATACTTTTGTTGTCTTTGACAACCCTACTTATGTACGACTTTGTAAGTCGTATCTTTTGTAATAACTTTAAACTTTGGCATCTTAAATATATATGTTCTGTATGATCATATGCTCTGATACATTGAATGCACTATTGTAACGTCAGCACCCCCGCTGTTTTAACTAATATTAAAATGCTTCCGCTAAATAACTAAAGCTTCCGCTAAACCATTAATAAACGCGATTACCGATTTTGGGGGTGTGACAGTCTTCCCGTTCCCAAGTGAATTCAGGACCACGCCTCAAATTCCACCTGACTTTAACGATGGGAATACGACTCTGTTTTAAGCGTTTGACCTCACGGTCCATAATTTCCATGGGTTTCTCGACAAAGTGTAGTTTGTCGTCAATGTGTATCTCATCGAGAGGTATAATCAGTGTTTCATCAGACAGACATTTCTTCAAGTTAGAAATGTCAAAGGTAGGGTGCACGCTACTGAGTGAAGGAGGTAGCTGCAGTCTGTATGCCACTGGACCAATCCTTTCCAGGATTTCGAACGGTCCAATGTACCTGGGATTCAGTTTCCCACGTTTGCCAAAACGAATAATGCCTTTCCAAGGCGAGACTTTCAGAAGCACTCGATCCCGAACCTGGAACTCAAGATGTTTGCGTTTCACGTCAGCATAGCTTTTCTGACGATCACGCTAATGTGACGCAAAGAGTCATGTTTTGTAGGCCATTATTCCACACTTTTTGGGCACATCTTTAGTGAAAACATTCCAAAAAAATCATTATTTACTAAAATTCACTAAAGTGCTCAAAATATAGGCGTTGCTATAAAAATCACTAAAAACATCCGAATAACGAACAAAACGGAGCAAATAAGCAGCAACCAATTCTCGCACCCTCATTTATCCTATGATAAACATATTCTAACCTTATGATATGATGTAATAGGTAAAATTGAGACGAGAAAATCAAGAATCATGCAAATCGGACAAAGGACGGAAAAGACTGGACGGTTACAAACTCCTATAAAGTGATTTCGGCTATGCTAAATTTGTACACATCCAATTTCAGTGATATTGGCACCAATAGAAGCGTAACGTAATTACGAAGACACAGGAGAAAGAATCAGGTCAAACAGACGCATAACGAAGGAGATACGGACGTTTTAAGCAACGAACGAAATCAGACGGAAGCCGTATATGGCCTTGCACACCGTATACGGCCCTTCATAGACCGTATACGGCCCTCTACACACCGTATACGGCCCTATGAAGGCCGTATACGGCCCCTGCTGCCCCATATGCTGCCCGTTTGTGCTTCGTTTGCTTGTACGTGCGTGCTTTGCGAGTTGTACGGCTGATTTCAAGCTTTGCCTATAAATAGGAGGCCACCCCTCCATCATTCCACACACTTCATCATTCCATTCATTTCCCCATTTTCACTTTCTCTCTCACACACTCTCTTTCTTTCTTTCTCTCTCTAGAAATTAGGGTTAGGTCTAGTTAGTTCTCAGTTAGTATTTAACTAAAACTAACGGAGGGGATACTTTTGTAATAGCATAGGGAATAGTTCAGGGGCTTTTATTGTAATATTGTCAAGGATATTTCGGAAGTTCTGCTTGTACTATCTCTCTAAACGCTTGTTCAATCTACGCTTTATTAACAGTTACCTCTTTCCTTATCTGTTGTAATGATAATTGCTATTGTTATTATGCTAGATTTAGGACCTGTTATTATGTGTGGTGAGTAGTTTCCTTGTGTGTTTGTTATGATGTAGTTAGTTTATATATGTGTGGGGTGATGCTGCTTTAAACATATAATTGGATAACATTATGAAATAACGGAGGTAACGTTATACAGCTTTCATTTGTATAGCCCCGGAATCATCACTTATGTGTGTAGTACGGAACGTGGAAGCTATGAAAGTCGTGGGCACAATCCGTTGTGGAAATAATGTTTCCAGTTATATTATATAAATGAAAACCGGTGATCTATTAATCTTATATTTATGAATTTCTAAACCAAATCGCCTTTCCTCCAATTAAACGTGGTTAGAACCTTTATGACAAGGAGTCGCGAACCTTGATCAAACGGTCACTACCTATATGTGTTTTCTAATACTGTAAACATGGTCTGAATTGCGTAGCTGTGGAAATACTGTTTAAAACCTTTCGTATAGTACACCGTGAATCAATCAGGGATTTATTGGGAAATAGTGAGGGCTGGTTTATATCATAGATGGTTGGGCTTTAATACAAACATAGTTTAAACTAGTCTAGAGTAACCGTAAAGTATGTGACCCCGGAAAGACCACGGTAAACGGCACTGTACTTCGTGTAACGTTGGAAACACCTTTGGTGAAGTACAAATACGTGGAGCTAAGGAAATGTCGGTGGTTGAAGACTGTGTCACATCCTGGTTTGACTTCAGAGCTGTGGAAATGTTTGATCGCACTGTACACCGTTAGTACACCTAAAGATCTGGAACACTGTGGAATTGCTTAATTGCACTATACACCGTTAGTACATCTTGGGTCTGGAAAACTGTGAAAATGCATAATCGCATGGTACACCGTAATGAAAGCTCTAGACTAAAGTATAACCATTAATATAAAGTTAATAGTCACCAAACCAAGTCTTAATCTTAAATGCCTTGTCTGACTTCGTTGTCCCCGTAGTGTTAAGAAAGGTCGGAACTTTAGTGGGTATGTTACTCTATCTCATGCACCCAGGAACTAATATTCCAAGAAGGGTCGTTACTCCGTCACTGGATAACGTTGAAGAGTTGAGCATCCTCCTCCGATCAGACTCAATTTGGCCTAGTACTCAGTGACATATTGATTGGTTTCCCCAATCAGTAGGGTACTAGTGTTTACATTACGAACAATTAAGCTCAGATAAGACACAAACCTTTAAAAGACGTTTTCATATCAAAACCCTAGCATCACCCCCGCATAAGCTAACGAAGTCATAACAAACACATCTCCTCCATACTGATTTCATCCCTATTTCTATTTTTCATTTATTTACTTTTTATTTAATTGCTTTAAATTACGGACCTAAGTAACAAAAACCCACTCAAACTCTGTTTTAAAAATCCCATCACTAAAATAAACAACTTGTCTTGATACTCCCGTTTTACAGTACAATTAGCTTGAAGAACGACCCTAGGTCATACTGCTGCTATACAGCCGTAGTAAAACTTAGGTCCCCAGCTCTTATAAATTTAAAACTCCACTGCCGTGCCCTCCCTCCGTTGCGTTGACGACCGTGACCGATCGGGGGCGCGTCAAGTTTTTGGCGCCGCTGCCGGGGAGTTAATCGTAAGACTCTGAAGCATCCAGACGAGTTTTATATTTAGTGACACTTCTTTCCCATTCTTATTTTCTTTTCCTTGTTCCAACCGACAATATCTTCCCATATCCCACAACGATATTCGACCAGATCATCCGGATCTGAACCGCTCATTTTCGTACCCGATCCTGAGTCGATTATCCGTACCATCCGCAAAGAAAGACGTTCCCGTTTTCCACAAATGGCCGCTCGTGTTACTCTCGCCTACAACACCAAACCATCCATCGAAGGACGAGGAGGACCGATTAGCTATCCAGTGATTGACGGAGCTTCTTTTGAGCTTAAACACCACATCGTACAACTCATAAAAGATAACTGCCAATTCCACGGTCTACCCCGTGATGATCCCAACGCTCATATCGACAAATTCATTCAGGTTTCAAACTCCTATAAGCAAAATGGGGTTGAGCAGGATATCATCCGCTTATACTTGTTCCCCTATTCTCTCGCTTTACATGCTTCTACCTGGTTTGAGGGACTTGAGACCGGCTCAATCACCTCATGGACCGACATGGGTAATAAGTTTCTCGCTAGATACTTTCCCCCGTCCAAACAAACTCAGGCAAAGAATGACATCGCAAACTTCCAACAAGCCCACGATGAATCTATCTACTCAGCATGGGAGCGATTCAAGAGTTTACTGAGGAAATGTCCAAACCACCAAATGACGAAGACTGACAAGGTGTGCACCTTCTACCGAGGTCTTGATCCTGACCATCGCATCAATCTTGACGCAGCAGCTCAAGGAAACTTCATGAAACTTACTGATGATGAAGCATGGAGCTTGATTGAGGATATGACGATGCATCACCACGATTGGAAGTCTGATATGCAATCCTCATCTTTACCCCTCTCCGCAAATAACACCCGCCAAATTGAAGCCATTAAGTCTCTAAGCGAACAAATTGAGACTCTGACAAAACAGATAGCAGATCTGAAGAAACAACCACAGCAGATCCACCAAGTTCAGGCCTGCCAGAACTGTACCAACCATCCCGCTGAAGAATACGAGGTTGAGTACGAGGATCCTACTGACGGTTCAGTCTACTATGCCCAATTTCCTGTCAGACCTCAAAATCCTCCTGGCTTCGCTAGAACTTCACCACCCAGAACTCGAGGAAACCAATATCCTCCACGGAACAACCAACCCCCTTTCCAGCCCAGGTTTCAGCCACGATATCCGACGTACCCGCAACAACCACAACTTCCATACAATCAACCACTTCCATTAACCGCCACTGAGGATACCCAGCCTGCTGAGCCTGCGAAGACCATCATTCCAGTCACGAGTACTGATGACAACCTCAACAAATTCATCCAAGGTCAAACCGCTTTCAACCAAAAGACTACGACTCGACAAGACCAAACTGATCTATTCCTTCGAAATCAACTCTCGGTCCTGAAAATCCTTGAGAACCAGATCGGTCAGTTAGCCCAACGTCTCGATACCCGACCGCAAGGGACCTTACCAAGCAATACTATTCAGAACCCCCACGTCGAGGAAGCCAAGACCTTAAACTCTGATAAACCAACTCCTTCTATGACTGCTTCTCCAAGGGAACATTCTCCTGTCCCGCCGACAGTTGAGACTAAATCAATGCCCACGCCAAATCGTGAGATTGAGATTCCTTTCCCTAACCGCCTGCACAAGAAGTACAATGCCAAGTCATTCAAACTTGATGGAAAATTCTTAGACATCGTGTCTAGAATCCCTTCTAGTACAAAGTACATCCGATGAATGCTGGCAACTAAGGACAAGATTCCTTCCACTCCCAAAGTCTCCCTGAACGCCGAATGTTCAGCCGTCATCCAGAATGCCTTACCGAAAAAACTAGGAGACACGGGTCGATTCACTTTGCCCTGTTCCATCTATCACTCAGGCACAATACGTTCCTTGGCCGATCTTGGAGCTAGTATCAATCTGATGCCTTACTCGCTCTACTCCAGATTAGAATTAGGACCTCTCCAGCCCACTAAAATGAGCGTCCAGCTTGCCGATCAATCAGTCCGATACCCGAAAGGCATTGCTGAGAACGTCATGGTAAAAGTTGACAGGTTCTATTTCCCCACTGACTTTGTAGTGATGGATATCCAGGAAGACATTAACATACCCATTATCCTAGGAAGGCCATTCATGAATAATGCACGTGCTATTATTGATGTATATTCTCAGGTTATCAGTCTACGAGCACATGGACAGACAATATCACACAAGATTGATCAAACCGACTGTTCAATAATGGAGCATGCAGAGATATACGCAATATCCATGGGCAGAGTTACTTCAGATGATGACACTTCTGATTCAGAGCCAGAACCATACAAACCATATGAGCATACTTGTCTTATCTCAGCTACCGAAGAGTCAGAATCAGAAGACGAGGAAATGGAAGAATCTGAACCAGAAGAAGAAATAGAAGAGGAGGAAGATTCAGAGCGGGATGAAGAAGAAGAGGAACAACCTGAAACAGAACCAGAGGAAGAAGAAATGGAAGAAACAGAACCAGAAGAAATAGAAGAATCCGAGGAAGAACAGGAAGAATCAGAGCCCGATAAAGTATATCAGTCCACACCACCTCATCAATACCTTCCTGACTCATATTTACCGACAGCAGAGATTATGCAGATCGAGAACCTCGAGAACTTCATCCCTCTGTCACAAGATGAATCAGATGAAGATCCACCGACTGATTACTCTCACGATGCAGAATTTAGTCTCACCATGGAGAAACTCATTGCATCAGCTATTGATCCACCAAACCTCTCGTGTCTCCCCGACTTGACTCTCTGCTGAATATTGAGAAGACTATAGCTTTATCCGCACAGCATCCGGAGCTTCGAGACAAACTCTTGAGAAAGATTGCAGCATATAAAGCATCCCGACTTCCCCAAAAGATCCAAACCTTTGACACATCTGCACCTCGAAGTCAGTTCGAGAAGGGAAGTACTTCCGGATCTAGCCGTAATTCTGATTCTCAGGAGGAAAAAGGCATCGAGATGGATTCCTCTCAGCCGATATCTCAGATTACTGATGACTCCCTTCCACCATCTGATAGTGTTGAGTTCCCTGATTTCCAGGCTAGGGATACTCCAGCTGAGGAGAGTGATGACGATGACATCATCTATACTGATGTTCCAATAGATATTTGGTCTGTCTGACTTCTTGCATCCTCGACTGTTCCCGTTTCTCCCCAAATTCCGACTATCTCCAACCATGAGGAAATGATAAGTGCTATTGAAGAATTCGAAAACGACATACCTATAATGACAAGCATTATCATTAACTCCACCAATGATTACACTCCACACCAAAGGAACCTGATTGAGGAAATCTTAGCCGAATCTGAGGTCAACCAAGCCGAGAATTCCCAAGATTACAGATTCTTCCACAACCGCCTAAATGCCTTTGCCGAAGACCTCGCTGCTCAGTTGCTACGAGAGCACTACACTACTGGACCAACACCTGAGGAGCTAGAGTTCTTTGAAGACCAAAGACGCATGTACAGGAAGATCTATGACACGCTGTTCAGATCCGCATTTCCATATTCTGCTGAGCAACACGAATTCTTAAATTCTTATCGCAGCAATATGTACAATGCTACTGGGAATCCCGACGCAGACATAGACATCCGGTTGATGAATGATCTTAGGGGACTTCTAGATTCTATGGCTAGGAATGATCATATCGACGAGACTTCTCCTCATAGGTTCTACATTGACTGCACCATCGAGTACCACGCTCACAAGATTGCCGAAGATCTAGAGTACGAGAGTTCTGACGAAAGGACACGTGTCATCCCTTCTTCTATACCTGAAGGTTCGATGGTTAACATCGCGAACTTCCTCACTGATCGAATCAAGGAAATCTTCGCTGAAGTACCTGATGAAGAGCACAGCCAAATATTCAACTACGGATTGCGTGAGGTCTACGACATGATGAACAATACCTTTAGGAACTCCGACCTCACGTTTTCCCACTACCAGACCAGTCTCATCCAGGGTATTCATGAATCTATCCGAGAACTTGGAGTAAACTCCAGTATTGCAGATCACGAGACTTTACACCTGCAGTTCTTTAGATTTATGGACTCGCTCAGACAACACCATCCTGAACGAGAGATGATTGAAGCTGATGGATTCTCGTTTGTAAATTCCCGCGGAATTATCTCCAGCACAGTAAAGGAGATTACTTGGGACCTGCTGCACATAAAAAGGATTACAGAGCATCATCTGCAGAGCTTCCCCATATTTTCATCTGAGATTCCAAACATCGTCGACATCATCGCTCGCCATTTTCTGAGAATATACCCACGCAACCCCAGGATTCCACTACTGAGCACTTCCGGTCCTGGTGGTACCAGCACCACCTAAATCTGAAGGAAGGCAAAGTCGAGCTCTCGACTCTAAAAGCAGCGCTTCTCGGGAGGCAACCCGTGCAATAAGACGTGTAGAGAGAACAGTGTCAATAAGTGAAGATATATCTCTGACTATCCTTCACACTTGGTCGTCACCAAAACACTTTTCTAATATTACAACTCATTTGCAAATAAACCACTCGTCTCAGAATTAAGGAAATCAATTTGAAAAATGATGATTCGTGTGTTTCGAGCATTTGAGGTACTTGCATACTACTTTTATGCATTATGCTCAAACTCGTTTAAAAACACATGTTTTATAAAAATGATTTGTAGTAGAAAATATCTTTTCAAAGTTCTGAGACGATGATTTATCTTTTCATTTGCAAATACTTTGAGTTTGTAAGCTGGTACGACCAACGTGTTCACACTTACGAGATTGATTCACAAAGGGAATAATGGATGGAGAAGAAAACCAAATAGCAAGACGCTTGAAGCTGTGCCGCTCTTTATGAATGCAGAAAAAGATCTTGGCAACATCTCTTTTCAGCAAATTCAGATTCTCAGCTTCTTTGCTGCTCGCTATCTGGGGAGTGTCTTAACCTTTACTCTCTTTTGTTTATGATTCTGTATACTATTTGCTTTGTTAGTTTGTTAAAGTAGTCTATACTCTATCCTAAGCTTATCACTAAGTGTGGGATTCCAGCCCAAAACAAACACTTGAGAAACATTTTCTTACATGTTCAAACTCTAAGTGTGGGATTTTACTTCCAGTAAAACTCAACTAAAGAGAACATTAGGGACAATATTCCTCTAAGTGTGGGATAGCAGGTATAGAATACCTTGGTTATTTTTCTTTGATTTTTAATGTCCGAAATAGTAAACTCAGAAAATGTTCCTCAAATTTTTCAAAATTTTTCAAAGAAAATTGAAAGTATGAGCTAAATCTATTGATTAACTCTGCTATTTTTGAGCCAAAATATCTTTTGAGAGGAGCTATTTTCAGATGTGAGTAATATATTTTGGAGTCTAGGGAAGATAAGGTAGAAATTGCTTAAACAAGAAATAATAATCTGATGGAAGCATGACGAAGCACATACAACCCTATTTGCAGTGAGGTATCTTGAGCCTAATAGGATTCATCTTTAACGCTTCACTAATCATTTCTTGTGTGTGCCGATGCATGCATCTCTGAATTAGAACTTGCTCTTGACATACGCTTCAAGACCACATTGGTGTGTACCGTACGCGGTATATGTGCAATTAGATGACCTTGACATTCCCTAGGATTTAAACCCCTTTTCACATATCTCTTCAAGCCCAAAACCCTTCCGATACTCATTTTTAGTATCGATGATCCGCCTAGTAAACCCTGTTGAGCCTAAACCTTTCGTTTCATAAAACCCTCATAAAACCCTACTTCCCAAAATACCCCCAAACTTATCTTAAAATTTCTGAGGTTATGAAGAACATCTTTTAGAATATCTTATCCTACCCCTTTCGTGCTCTCAAAAAGATTGAAGAATCCTTGGTGTGCAAAATTGACACCGTGAAAAGACTCGAAATGTTCAAGATAAGGGATTTCTGAAAGAATCAAAAGAAGAAAAATTTCCTTGGAAATTCTCTGGCAAAGAAATTCTGAAGAAGAAAAGAAAAATATAAAAATATGAAAGCAGAAAAAGAAAATAAAAAGAAGAAAAAGAAAAATAGTTCCGCAAGAATAAAGCTTGAAGTCCTTTGAAGAAGACCAAAAGCCACCTCTCTCCGTTCTAAAATAAAGTTGTTCATGATCTCAGTTGTTTTAAGATAAGCAACCCCTACAACCCAAAAACACCACTATCCATACCCTTTACCCCTCATCAAACACTACAACCCTCATGAATGTCTTGGGATAGTTAGCACCGTCCTCACCTAAGTGGTGGAGATCCGATTCTCGACCAAGCCTATGACGATGAGTGCTGCATGACTGGCTATTTGAGCGATTTCTTTTGTTCTAGACTGATAGGAAACCCGAGACACTTTGAGTGAATTAAGTGACCACCTGTTGTGAGATTGCCTAGTCATGTGTACTCTAAGATCATGAGATTTGGATGTATGCCTAAGAGAATCTTTTCTTGTTTAAGGAAGGATCATCTTATCTTCCCCTAAATTCCTGAAACTATCTTATTTGCATTTGACAGTGGTAACTCTTAAAAATGTTGAAGCTCGCTCTAACAATGTTTTAAAATGTTTTCAAAAACTGAGTGTTGCTTGAGGACAAGCAACGTCTAAGTGTGGGATAACTTGATGTGACGCAAAAAGTCGTGTTTTGTAGGCCATTATTCCACACTTTTTGGGCACATCTTTAGTGAAAATATTCCAAAACAATCATTATTTACTAAAATTCACTAAAGTGCTCAAAATAAAGGCGTTGCTACAAAAATCACTAAAAACATCCGAATAACGAACAAAACGGAGCAAATAAGCAGCAACCAATTCTCGCACCCTCATTTATCCTATGATAAACATATTCTAACCTTATGATATGATGTAATAGGTAAAATCGAGACGAGAATATCAAGAATCATGCAAATCGGACAAAGGACGGAAAAGACTGGACGGTTACAAACTCCTATAAAGTGATTTCGGCTATGCTAAAGTTGTACACATCCAATTTCAGTGAGATTGGAACCATTAGAAGCGTAACTGAATTACGAAGACACAGGCGAAAGAATCAGTCAAACGGACGCATAACGAAGAAGATACGGACGTTTTAAGCAACGAACGAAATCAGACGGAAGCCGTATACGGCCCTCTACACACTGTATACGGCCCTATGAAGGCCGTATACGGCCCCTGCTGCCCCATATGCTGCCCGTTTGTGCTTCGTTTGCTTGTACGTGCGTGCTTCGCGAATTGTACGGCTGATTTCAAGCTTTTCCTATAAATAGGAGGCCACCCCTCCATTATTCTACACACTTCATCATTCCATTCATTTCCCCATTTCCACTTTCTCTCTCACACACTCTCTCTCTCTCTCTAAACTCTCTTTCTTTCTTTCTCTCTCAAGAAATTAGGGTTAGGTCTAGTTAGTTCTCAGTTAGTATTTAACTGAAACTAACGGAGCGGCTACTTTTGTAATAGCATAGGGAATAGTTCAGGGGCTTTTATTGTAATATTGTCAAGGATATTTCGGAAGTTCTGCTTGTACTCTCTCTCTAAACGCTTGTTCAATCTACGCTTTATTAACGGTTACTTCTTTCCTTATCTGTTGTAATGATAATTGCTATTGTTATTATGCTAGATTTAGGACCTGTTATTATGCGTAGTGAGTAGTTTCCTTGTGTGTTTGTTATGATGTAGTTAGTTTATATATGTGTGGGGTGATGCTGCTTTAAACATATAATTGGATAACATTATGAAATAACGGAGGTAACGTTATACGGCTTTCATTTGTATAGCGCCGGAATCATCACTTATGTGTGTAGTACGGAACGTGGAAGCTATGAAAGTCATGGGCACAATCCGTTGTGGAAATAATGTTTCCAGTTATATTATATAAATGAAAACCGGTGATCTATTAATCTTATATTTATGAATTTCTAAACCAAATCGCCTTTCCTCCAATTAAACGTGGTTAGAACCTTTATGACAAGGAGTCGCGAACCTTGATCAAACGGTCACTACCTATATGTGTTTTCTAATATTGTAAACATGGTCTGAATTGCGTAGCTGTTGAAATACTGTTTAAAACCTTTCGTATAGTACACCGTGAATCAATCAGGGATTTATTGGGAAATAGTGAGGGCTGGTTTATATCATAGATGGTTGGGCTTTAATACAAACATAGTTTAAACTAGTCTAGAGTAACCGTATAGTAAGTGACCCCGGAAAGACCACGGTAAACGGCACTGTACTTTGTGTAACGTTGGAAACACCTTTGGTGAAGTACAAATACGTGGAGCTAAGGAAATGTCGGTGGTTGAAGACTGTGTCACATCCTGGTTTGACTTCAGAGCTGTGGAAATGTTTGATCGCACTGAACACCGTTAGTACACCTAAAGATCTGGAACACTGTGGAATTGCTTAATTGCACTAAACACCGTTAGTACATCTTGGGTCTGGAAAACTGTGAAAATGCATAATCGCATGGTACACCGTAATGAAAGCTCTAGACTAAAATATAACGATTAATATAAAGTTAATAGTCACCAAACCAAGTCTTAATCTTAAATGCCTTGTCTGACTTCGTTGTCCCCGTAGTGTTAATAAAGGTCGGAACTTTAGTGGGTATGTTACTCTATCTCATGCACCCAGGAACTAATATTCCAAGAAGGGTCGTTACTCCGTCACTGGATAACGTTGAAGAGTTGAGCATCCTCCTCCGATCAGACTCAATTTAGCCTAGTACTTAGTGATATATTGATTGGTTTCCCCAATCAGTAGGATACTAGTGTTTACATTACGAACAATTAAGCTCAGATAAGACACAAACCTTTAAAAGACGTTTTCATATCAAAACCCTAGCATCACCCCCGCATAAGCTAACGAAGTCATAACAAACACATCTCCTCCATACTGATTTCATCCCTATTTCTATTTTTCATTTATTTACTTTTTATTTAATTGCTTTAAATTACGGACCTAAGTAACAAAAACCCACTCAAACTCTGTTTTAAAAATCCCATCACTAAAATAAACAACTTGTCTTGATACTCCCGTTTCACAATACGATTAGCTTGAAGAACGACCCTAGGTCATACTGCTGCTATACAGCCGAAGTAAAACTTAGGTCCCCAGCTCTTATAAATTTAAAACTCCACTGCCGTGCCCTCCTTCCGTTGCGTTGACGACCGTGACCGATCGGGGGCGCGTCACACGCGCGGCTTTCAGTCGGTTTTGTATGCCGACGATCTTTTCAATTGTTTCGTGTATGATTTTCGGACCAGTGAGTTGTGTATCCCCCACCTCAGTCCAACAGATAGGTGACCGGCACTTATGACCGTACAGTTCCTCGAAGGGTGCAACTTTAATGCTGGTGTGGTAGCTGTTGTTGTATGAAAACTCACGCAAGGGTAAGTGATTTTCCCAGTTTTTACCGAAGTCAACTACGCAGGCTCGTAGCATATCCTCCAATGTTTGTATGGTTCATTCGCTCTGGCCGTCAGTTTGAGGATGATAAGCTGTACTCATATCCAGACGAGTACCAAGAGATTTTTGTAGTGATTGCCAGAAGCGAGAAGTAAATCGAGCGTCTCGGTCAGAGATAATCGAGATGGGCACGCCGTGTCTTGACACGACCTCTTTCAGGTAGATCCGTATCAAACGTTCCATCTTGTCAGTTTCCTTGATGGGTAGGAAATGCGCAGATTTAGTAAGTCGGTCTGCGATCACCCAAATGGTATCGCAACCGCTAGAGGTTTTCGGGAGTTTGGTAATGAAATCCATGGTGATTTACTCTCATTTCCATTCAGGGATTTCTGGTTGGTGTAGCAAACCGGAAGGTTTCTGGTATTCGGCTTTAACCTTTGAGCAAGTAAGACACTTGCTCACATAAGTTGCAATGTCAGCTTTCATGTTAGGCCACCAATACAACTCTTTGATGCCATGGTACATTTTGTCGGCACCGGGGTGTATAGAGTACTTAGACCTGTGTGTCTCGTCCATCACTAAGTCTCGTAGGTTTCCATAGCTTGGTAACCAGATTCGGTTCGAGAAGTATTTGGCCCCGTTTGGTTTGGTTTCAAACTGTTTGTCCATGCCTCATAAGGCCTCGTGTTTCACATTTTCAGCTTTGAGTGCTTCTGGTTGAGCGGTAATGATTTGTATAATGAGATCGTTGTGTACTGTCATGGTAAGTGCTCGGACTCGAAGGGGTTTCACTCGTTCCTTACGACTTAAGGCATCGGCAACAACGTTTGCCTTGCCTGGATGGTATCGAATTTCACATTCGTAATCAGTAAGTAGTTCGACCCAACTGCGTTGTCTCATGTTTAGTTCTTTTTGGTCGAAGATGTGTTGGAGACTTTTGTGGTCGGTGAAGATTGTACACTTGGTACCGTACAAGTAGTGTCTCCAGATTTTGAGAGTGAATACAACTGCCCCCAACTCTAGGTCATGAGTTATGTAATTCTTTTCAAGGAACTTGAGTTGTAGTGAGGCGTAAGCAATGACTTTGTCTCGTTGCATCAATACGCAACCAAGACCTTGGTTTGAAGCGTCACAGTATACCACGAAGTCATCGTTGCCTTCGGGTAAGGATAAGATAGGTGCACTGCAAAGTTTCTGTTTGAGCAGTTGGAAAGCTGACTCTTGTTTGTCAGTCCAATCGAATTTCCTTTCTTTTTGAGTCAGTGCAGTGAGAGGTTGGGCTATTTTCTAAAAATTCTCAATGAATCGCCTGTAGTATCCGGCGAGTCCTAAGAATTGGCGTACTTTGGTTGGTGTAGTAGGTGCTTTCCAGCACTTGATGGCCTCGATTTTTGAAGGATCGACACGGATTCCTTGACTGTCAATCACGTGTCCAAGAAATTGTACAGTTTGCATCCAGAACTCACACTTGGAGAATTTGGCATATAACTCCTCGTGCTTGAGTAGTTCTAGAATGGTTTTCAGGTGTTGCACGTGTTCTTGTTCATTGCGCGAGTAAATCAGAATGTCGTCAATGAAGACGATGACGAACTTGTCGAGGTAAGGCTTACACACCCGATTCATAAGGTCCATGAATACTGCCGGTGCGTTGGTCAAGCCGAATGGCATCACTTGGAATTCGTAATGCCCGTAACGAGTTCAAAAAGCTGTTTTAGGGATGTCTTCGTCACGAACTCGGAGTTGGTGATAACCTGACCGTAGATCGATCTTTGAATAAAAACTCGACCCCTGGAGTTGGTCAAACAGGTCATCAATGCGAGGTAGTGGGTAACGGTTCTTGACGGTTAACTTATTGAGTTCACAATAGTCAATGCACATGCGGAAAGAACCGTCTTTCTTTTTCACAAAGAGGACCGGGGCTCCCCAAGATGAGGAACTCGGTCGAATGAATCCCTTGTCCAGGAGCTCTTGTAGTTGTGTAGACAACTCCTGAAGCTCGGAAGGTGCTAAACGATAGGGTGCTCGTGCCACGTGTGCGGATCCAGGCACGAGGTCAATAGAAAACTCGACTTGTCTATGTGGCGGAAGGCCAGACAAGTCTTCAGGAAAGACTTCTGGGAAGTCTCAAACAATAGGCACATCCTCAAGTTGCTTCTCCTCCGACTGTTTCTCCATAACATGTACGAGGATTGCCTGATACCCTTTTCTCAAGTATTTTCGGGTTTTCATACAAGAAATAATGTAGAGTCTCGTCCCACCGGTCTCCCCTTATACGACTAAAGTTCCACCGGTGACGAGAGGAATACGGACAATTTTCTCACAACAGATAATCTCAGCGCGGTGTTTGGATAACCAATCCATACCGACGATTACATCAAAGCTGCCAATCTCGACAGGCATAAGGTCGATAGAGAATAGCTCATCAGCTAAGTTGCAGTTAGGTATCATACTATCGGCTTCTATGAGTTTACCGTTTACCAATTCTACTGTGTACTTAGAATCTAAGGCAACCGGTGTGGTGTCAAGTAGTGGATAAAACTCATCAGATATGAAACTCCTATCAGCACCAGTATCAAATAACACAGAAGCAGTCAAATTGTTGAGAAGGAACGTACCCGTGACCACATTCGGGTCCTGACGGGCATCCCCATCATTGAGTACAAAAGCTCTGCCCCGAGCATTATTGTTGTTGTTCCCTTTCTTGTTCTTCAATTTGGGGCAATCGTTTCTGAAATGCCCTGCAACTCCTCATTCATAACAGGTTCTAGGAGTGTTGGGTTTGGGGTTAGCAATGTTGGTCATGCAGTCCTTAGCAAGGTGCCCGAATCGCTTGCACTTGCTACAGGGGCAAGAACCATTATGATGGAGTTGGCACCTAGAACAGTAAGGTTTGTCCCCTTTATAGTCCTTTCTGTTGTCAGAACTAGATGTGTAAGCTTTGATGGTTTTCGGCTTCTTAGATGGTTGCTGGTTTTGGTTCTGGTTGTTAGAATTTCCAGACCACTTTCTCTTGTTGTTGCCAGAGGAGGAGATGGGTGTTTCACGACTAACAATCATAGCCATAAGTTCATGCACCATACGAATGGCACTCTGAATGTCAGCGGGTTTAGATGAGGCCACGTTCCCCTGGATGCTCTCCGGGAATCCGCGTATGTACCTCTGAATACACTTGCGCTCAGGATCAACCATGGAAGGATAGAAGAGCGCAAGTTGTTGATATCTAGTTGTATAGCTGGTGATATCGGTACCTTGAACAGACAAATTCCAGAACTCTTCTTCCAGTCGTTGGAGTTCTTCGTTTGGATAGTTTCGTCGGTGAGTTTCCTCTTCAAATCCTCCCAAGGAATTTGATATGCAATGTCAACACCCACAGCATTGGCATAAGTGTTCCACCAAGTCAAGGCACCTTCAAGGAAAGTGCAGGTGGCGTACTTAACCTTGTAGTCCTCGGGACAGTTGCAAATCCGGAAGACTGATTCCATTTTCTCGGCCCATCGAATTAATCCTATGGCCCCTTCAGTACCCTTAAAGTTCAAGGGTTTGCAGTTCAAGAAATCTTTGTATGAACAGGGCTTGGGTTGTGGCTCGTTTGCAGCTGTATCATCACTGCCTGAACTCGGTTGTCGAATAGCCATGGCTTGAGCCACACTTTGTGCAATGAGATGAGCGATCTTGGCATCGTTGTACCTGTGTCTTTTTGGAGGCATAGTGCTGAATAAGAAGGAAATGAGGTATGTCAGGTGTTTGTACAAAATTATGATATATCATATATGCATATTTATAATGAGGTAATATGCAACAGTACGAAGCGATAATCATAATTCATTAGATAATAAAATTTGATTACAAGGTACAAGTTTCAAAAGATTACGGAATACAAGTTCGAGTGGTTACAAACTTTAGAGTTTACAAAAGGTGCCGGGAATTGTTACATCCGGTCAAATTACAAGAGTTTACAAAGTTAACTAGTTGGTTTACAATGTAGTTACTACACTAATCTTGGTGTAGATTCAGTCGTGGCAGCAGAGAGGTTAGGTGTTCCATAGATTCAGCAAGTCTGGTGGCCATTCGGAGGGCATCCTTGGTTTCCCGCAGGCGCGTCTCGCATTCTCGCAGCCTCGATTGTAAACCGGAGATCTCGTTTCGGTTACCGATAACTTGATTATGAACGATCTCCATGGTTTTGGCAGTGTCTTCCATTTGATTGTGAGTACGGTTAACAGTTACAGACAGATCTTCCTGATCTAAGTAGATTTGTGCAATGCGGCCCTGAGCCGTTAGCATCCAGTTTTCTCGAGTTTCCTGTAGTTCGATTTCCATGTCGTGTAGCCTGCTCTCATGACGATGTACTCGAGCAGCTAACACTGGAATGGTGTGGTGTGTTGGTTCTTGTGTATATGGGGAGAGATCCATAACAGAGTATTCTCCGACATCGTCGGGGATCTCAATGTGTTCCTCAATCCTCCAGGTGGCCATAGCCGTAGGTAACCAGCTCCATTGGTGGGCAAGTGCCCGATGGCGAGCTAGAGCAGGTGTGTTACCAGTGATGGCAGGATTGGCATATGGACTAGCTCGGTGTGAGCTACCAGTGCGTCTAGCCACGAGCGGTTCAGAGTGGCTACGACGAGAGCGAGAGAGAGTAGCACGTGTAGTTTGTCTGGATGAGGATTCTGCCATTTCTGTGGCAAGAACGTTTTAATGAGTGAGGCCTATTATATACATATATACATATATATCATATAATAGCCTAGTGTGTCTAGCATAAACAAGTAATAGTCCCGTTTCTCTCGTAGTCAGAGTCAACTAGTGTATTCCTGTTCAACATAACCTATTTCAGACTTCACATCATCTTCATTTAATTGTACATAGTTGATCAGACTATGTTAAATTAAAGTCGTATGATGTAATCCCTGAAGCAGTCATACCTAATAAGGAGATACAGCCTAACGGTCATAGTCTAGGCCCACTAATGCAACCTAGTTCGCTATAACCTTAGGCTCTGATACCAATCTGTAACACCCCCAAATTCATTGTTTAGCGGAAGCAAGCTTTGGGTGTTACTAATCAATAATCAAGCACCAAAGTAAAACAAACGACATCTATATGCAACGTCGTACCATAGTATAAAAGTATTACATTGTTGAATTACAATAACAAGCTTCGAGTTCGAAAATAGTTTCCTAGAGATTCTAATACATAACTGGTATACAAAAAGTAATGTAAGAGAATCTCCACAAGTGTGTATGCATGCGACTCGAGCTATCAATCCCCTCAGGGTGTGCAGTCCTACTAATGTAATGTACCTGAGATAAATGCTAAAAAGTGTCAACCAAAAGGTTGGTGAATCTCACAAGTTTCGTATAGTAAGTCATTTATGAACCACAAGTAAAGTACCAGTAATGCCCTCGAGCATAGTAAGTAAATCAGTAACTCAGTAAATCAGTAGGTCAACACAATTACCATGAGCTCACAAGTTGAAGCTTAACAGTGTAGTGTGAATGGTACAATCAAGTACCGTATCACGTACCCCCGTGAATGCTATCCGAACACTCATATGTAGCAAATACTAATATGCATGTTTCTACGGTGTAATCCGTGGTAGCGCTACTACCCCAGGCAGGGATTGTCAGTCCCAAATGGATCCATTTACTAGTAATCGCGCTTAAGTCCGTAACTAACAACTTATGATAGGAGGATTTCAGTGGATAAAAGTAACTCATGTAATGCATGTAAAAGCAGTGTAAACAGTTCAGTACTTGTGTTCATACATAAAACGGTAGCAAATATCTCACCCCAAAGTAGAAAACAGTAAAAGTGGGGCTGTAAGACTCACCTGCGTCTAGCAAGTACAGTGTGTTCGTGTAATCGAACTAGTATCTCGGATGTAATTCCGTAATTTTCGGGTGTAATCCCATAAGTACCGGATGTAATTTCGTACGTTGGTTCTCCGAACCCTACAACCTTTTGGCGTCCGAAACGCACAAGGTTATAAGCAAGTAAGTAAGTTGGTGTCACGAAGGATCACCCATGCTAGTTGTCCACTCAACTAGGAAATGTCCAAGTATTTGTTTGTATGTTTGAAATCATTTTGTAAATAAGTGTGGCCCGTTGATGACGGTGTGTAATAGTAATTCTCAAAAGCATTATTATTATGTTTCGATTCATTTGTATACTCATGAAAGTGATTGTTAACCATTCCTGCATTGGTTTAATATCGTATTGGCTAATTATTATCGTTCGGTAAACATTTTAAGTAAATTTCAAAGTGCTGAAAAATGTTGACCAAGTTTGACCGCGGACTGAGATCTCATCTCGCATGGCAGAACTCGTCTCGCGGAGCAAAACTCATCTCGCGGAGCAGAACTCGTCTCGCAGAGCAGAACTCGTCTCGCGGAGCAGAACTCGTCTCGCATAGCAGAACTTGTCTCGCAGAGCAGAACTCATCTCGCAGGATGAACTCATCTCGCAGAATCGACTGTTAGTAGTTTCGTTCATGGTAAAATGCTCAAACAAGCTCGGTTTTACCCGAAACTTTTACACAAGTCTTAAAATAGTTTATAGAGCCTAAGAAAATTATTGGTTCGTGTCGGGGTTCGCCCGAAGTGTTGGTTTTATGAAATGACAAAAGCAGCCCCTTGGGCTTGGTTCCAGATTTTCAACTCGGTTCAACCCTCGATTTCACCCATTCCTAGTCCGATTCAAGTCTAACAAAAAATCACACATATTCCCCTATGTGTCTTGTTCATTTCTGCATTATGGAAATTTTATAAATTCGTTTACTATTTTAAACAAAAATAAATACGAAGTATGGTCAGATTTGGTCCAAATCAGACCCCTGTTCAAAGATTGAGTTATATCAGAAAATGAGTGCATTTCTGGAAATGGTTATACAGGAACTTTTTGTAGAGCTCTTCCATACGAAAATTTCGGTGGGTGTTTCGTTGCCTAATTCTTTGTAGAACTCGAGATATTAACGTTTTCGTGAGACGATTTTTCTGGCCAGGAAGTAGTATACATATATGTGTTTCAAAAACGAGTTTCAACATTTTATTTGGACATTTCTTTGTTAAATAAGCAACATAACATGTTAATAATTAGTAATAAAGTAAAAGTAGTGAAAGAGGTGTGGTTCTTACAATTATATAGATGAAAAGAAGAAGAAAAGTCGTTGTGAGCTCGATTCCTCGCGTTTACTTGAAAATCTTGATGGTGGCCTTATGGTGGTTGATGGTGGTCTTATGGTGGTTGATGGTAGTCTTATGGTGGTTGATGGGGGCTGTGATGGTGCCAGAAATTTCGTGGCTAGAGAGAGGGGAAAGAGGAAGAGAGAGTAGAGGGAGAAAGAGGTGAAGTGTAGGGAGAAAAATGAGATGTGGGGAGGTAGGAGTGGAGTATTAATCAAAAGAGGATGGGGTGCCATTCTCCCCCATTTTTCTACAGATTTCGTGGGTCCCATACCCCACATGGGTGTGTAAAACTTGTTCCCAAAGTTGTGCTGCGTGCAGTGCCCGTTTACCCGTTCGTTTTGCGTTTTAGTTAATCGTATAACGTTTTATACAATACGTTTTGTTAACGATTTAAACCCCGATATTTTTAATAAAAGTTTTACTCAATAATATATTCTAAGTTATTAAAATTATATTTTTGGTTTCCGTTCGGTCGTCGATTGCGAATTGTACGTTTATTCGAATCGTGTAACGTTTTTAAACGTGTTAACTGTACGCGTGCAATCGCGATATTTTTACTTGAAGTATTTTATCAAAATACTTAATAATGAGTTACAAAAATATAACTTGAGTTTATTTCGTGTGTCAGGCGCGTTTCACGCGTTTTTGTCGCGTAAGGTTACGTTTTAATAAAACGTGTAACGTGTAATATATTTTCGTAATATATTAAAGTAAATAATGTTTGTTTGGATAAATCCACATTATTTTTAACGGTTTGTCACCAACGTCCATAGTAAATAATGTCGGACCTCGTCTAGTTCAAGTGTGTATGATTTAAACAAATCATATAACGTGTATGTAATTACACAGAAAGTTACGTTTATTTAGATTAATATAATACTAAATACACGTAATTACAAGAAGTTTAGGCACTAATTAAAGTCCTAAATCTGCGGGTGTCACAAGATCCTCACGGATCATTGTGTAAAGCGTAGATCTTTGGACTGAACTCAGTTTTGAACCAAATCCGACCACTTGTTATGTTTATTTTTGTTAAAAATAGTAAACGAACATATAAAATTACCATAAAGCGCAGAAATAAACTTGACACCTAGGAGAATATGTGTGATTTTTGGTTAGGCTTGATTCGGGCTAGAAGATGGTTAAATCGAGTAACTTATCGAGTCAAAAATCTGAAAATATAAAGATTAGGGGCTGTTTTAGTCATTTTACAAAACCGACACTTCGGGTCAACCATAAAACGTAACGACAATTTTCTATAGCTTATTTAACATATTTAAGACTAGCCTAAAAGTTTCGGGTCAAACCGAACACGTTTGACCTAGTCAACAAAAACGAACACTTAAACGAAAACGGAAATCACACCTGCGACAATACCATTGTCGCATGAACAGTGTCCGAGAATACCCTATTGTCGCAGCATTATTGTCGGAACCTATTGTCGTATAATTTGTGTTTTCATGATTGTCGCATGAACAGTGCTCCGAATCTCGATTGTCGCAAAACTCATTGTCGTAATAATTATTGTCGTATAAAACTCGATTGTCGCAGCATCATTGTCACAAAAACTAACGCTTTCATACTCGAAACCATATCATAATCGCTATTGTCTCATGAATAGTAATTCCTGACAATCCTTATTGTCTCATGAATAGTGATTATTATTGTCTCATGAATAGCACCTTCAGGATTGACTCATAAATAATGTCCAACACTAACTTTGCATAACCGACTTTTCAAACAGACAATATCACAATATACTTGATTTAACGTCAATACAATATTTGGAATAACTCGGAAACATATGACACATATACTTTTGTAAGAATACAACGAGACAAACATAATAATAATGCTTTTGATAATCATTATTACAAAACTCACCAACGGGCCGTACATATTTTCAAAACTCAAACTAATCAATCAAACAACCAAATTATTTGGACATTTCTAGTTGGATGAATAACTAGCATGGACGCTCTTTTGAGACGTCTACATATACTTATAACCTTGCGCGTTTTGAACGCCCGGTAGGTTACAAGTCTTCGGACATCACTACTCGGCTAATCAAACCAAGTTTATTAATCTAAACTCTCAAGACTCAGGTGAGTCTCATGGCCCCTCTTTTACTGTTTTACTCAGGGGTGTGATATCATTGCTCGTTTTGTTTTACAATATGAACGCAAGTACCATTCGAAATCAAATACTACATGAGTTGTTTTCACTAATCAATTTAAAGCCCTCCACAACATAGTTTGGTAATACATCTGTACGCGAATGTTAGTATATGATATCATATAGGATTGACAATCCTCGTCCGGGTTAACAAGCACTAACTGGTCAAACGGACGTATTAGCATTTGGGTAGACGAGTGTGGATTAGGCACTCATAGGAGGCACCTCGATCGGAATTCCTTAATTGGACCCGACCCTCAAGTTAAGCTCAGACTATGTGCTCATGGCTGTATAACTTTTATTTTGCTTAATTGCATTTTAAATTCCATTAAATCTTCCGGTTCATACAAATATGTGTTGACATACAAACCTGTGAGCTCACCAGCGTTTCGCTGACCCATTTTAGTATGTATCACAGGTACCCAGCAGTAGTTTGGATTGCCCGACAGGACACTTAGCTCGAGTCATCATGCAAACTATCAGAGATTTAGATGCATTATTATATATTGTATAAAGTAATTATGTATTTAAATCTCTCAATTTTCAAACGAGCTAATGTAAACAATATTTTGATGTAAACTTTGGTTTTATCAATACAAGTTGTACAATAACGCATATAGTGGTTGTTCATTATATCTTTGTGTTGTGATTACCGTATTAGTCGCGCCCCGACCCGAACCTCTTCCGCATCATAATTTGGGGGTGCGACACTCCACGTCATCTAAAGTTCGATACATTTTTCAGATCATCATCCTCATCAACTTTATTAACTTTCATTTTTCTGACGACACCATTTTTTCCGGCGATATCATTTTTCCGGCGAATCATTTTTTTCCGCAGGTACCACCACAACTTATATACACCTCCTAACCACCAAGCCTACCATCTACGACATCGCCACCATCTCCACCATTTTTTCCGGTGACATCATTTTTTCCGACGACCTCACAACAATCAATTTACACCTCTCCAACCACCAAACTATATCATCTCCTATTGTATGCATCATCATTGTTTACTCAAACTATATCATCTCCGTTCAATGGGGTCGCAGAAAAAAATGGTGGAGATGGTGATGATGCCAGAGATGGTGGTAGTGCCGAAGATGGTAATGTTTTGGAGATAGTGGTGAGTTGGAGATGATATAGTTTGGTGGTTGGAGAGGTGTAAATTGGTTGTTGTGAGGTCGTCGGAAAAAATGGGGTCGCCTGAAAAAATGGTGGAGATGGTGGTGATGTCGTAGATAGTAGGCTTGGTGGTCAGGAGGTGTATATTAGTTGTGGTGGTACCTGCGAAAAAAATGATTCTCCGAAAAAATGATATCGCCGGAAAAAATGGTGTCGTCAGAAAATTGAAGTTAATAAAGTTGATGAAGATGATGATCTGAAAAATGTATCGAACTTTAGATGACGTGGAGCTTACGTGGCAGTGCCACATCGGATGAAAATGCCACATAGGGTGCTTATGACCAGTCAAACGTCATTAGTGTTAATGACTACATACAATAGAAATAATTAGTAAGTTCGATACACACGATAGGACTTTTAAAAGTATGATGCATACAATAAGATTTTGTGACAAGTTCAATAAATTTACAGACATATTGCCCTAATTTAGCAAATGTATCAAATTTAGAGTGGAAAGGATAAACCCACAAATAATGAGAAAAATGATCCAAAAAAATAATATAATATTTAATACCGCTAACACTCGAAAGTGGGGAAGTCCACAAATCCGAATGAACAAGATCATAAATAGAATCAACAATAGTGTTTGAACTAGTAAAACGAAGTCTCACATGCTTGCTAAGCTGACAAGCATGGCAAAGCAGGGGAGACTTCGTTTTATTACACAAAATAGCATTGCTAGAAAGAAGAGAACATAGTACATCGCTTCCTGGATGTGCAAGTCGTTGATGCCACGTGTGTTGACTAGCGATGAGAGCGTAAAGGGTGTGTTGGCTAGGCTTCGTGATAGGGTACAAGTCTCCGGTGTGGTCACATCGGTGGAGGATTTGACGAGTTGAATAATTTCTTACAGAAAACCCAAACTCGTCAAATTTAATTGAAACTTTGTTGTCACGAGTAAACTTACAAACCGAAATTAGATTTTTGACAATATTGGGGGTTACTGGTACATTATGTAAGTGAAGTGGACGATGAGGATTAGACAAAGTGCTATGGCCCGTGTTGGTGACGGGTATGGAAGCACCGTCACCAACAAAGACAAATGGATAAATGCGTTTATTAAATATAGTACTAAGATTATTTGCATTGGATATGTATCCATAGTCCAACCCGTGTCAATAGATTCTTGAGTAGTCAAAACGCTAAAAACTTCTGGAGTACTCGCTTGTGTTGAACTGGTCATGCGGGCCTGTTGAAGCTGTTATAAGCTGAGAATAATGAGCATTGTATTTTTGTTGGATTTGAAAATCGGGATGAGTTTGGGACGATTTTTGCAATAGCTCATAATGCGCTAGTAATTGTTGTTGTGCTTGAGCAATATGAAGGTATTGGGCTTGACCCAATTCTTGAAGTCCATCGAAATTATTCATCTTTTCTGTATTTTATCCGTAGTTTGTGAGGTGATTGTGTGAATGTGTGATGTAGGTATATAAACAATTCACTGTCGTATGGCATGTGATCAATTGAATTGAATAATAATATAATAACAATATAATCAATTACCAATAATAATAATTACGAGTGAGATGAATAGTAACATCCCCACACAAAAGTTTACACGTACCAAGGGTATTTTAGTAATTTCCCATATTTTATTTTCATTTTTTTATCTTTTCTTGAGTTTGACAAATTGACAAATTACGTGGCAAGTGCAATCGACAGACGTCGAGTTGGCCAGAATTGCGACGGGATATGAACACCGTCGGTCACCATTTTATTTATTTTTTTAGAGATGAAGACCAAAATATCATTTATGATGGCCGGAATTGCGATGGGAAATGAACACCTTCGGTCACCATTTTATTTATTTTTTGAGAGATGAAGACCAAAATATCATTTATGATGGCCGGAATTGCGATGGGAAATGAACACCTTCGGTCACCATTTTATTTATTTTTTGAGAGATGAAGACCAAAATATCATTTATGATGGCCGGAATTGCGATGGGAAATGAACACCGTCGGCCACCATTTATGATATTGTAATTAACAATAACTCTATCAATAAAGGAAGGATTCGCAGGAGGAAACAATTAATTAATTGGAGTCCTATATTCAAAGTACTCTTTGAACGATTGATTTGACGGAAAAGTTCCTTTCTTTTTCTTTTTTTTTTTTTGCATGTAAAAATTGAATAATTCTCATTGACCAAAATAATGGTGTGAAACATAATATAAATACATAACAAAATGTAAATGGGCTAAGCCCAATATAAAATTGTATCATCTAAATAATAACCCGCTAACAGTCAACACTCCCTTCGTAGTACCACTGAAACATAAATTTGATTAAAAAAAGAAATTAGCAATGGCCAATTTAATTAACGATTTAAGGTGAGATCGAACAATGGCGATGAATGCCTAGGTATCGCTAAGATGGAGAGTGCTAGGGCTTGGAGTCTGAAATGGAATGCAGAGGTTTGAGGTTAAAGATAAGTTTGGGGATGATATTAGCATTGGGCTTTTACGTTAGTTAGGTGGCCCAGATAATTTTCTCCGGCTCAAAATTTTAGTTCGTCTCTCACACCAATGTTAGTTTTCAGTGGATCCCTTCACATCACATGAATATATAACGTAAATATATGATATATTTTTTTTAATTATTTATTGATTCAACCTCTTTGTTAAGAAGTATATGTGTTCTCAAGTTCCTATTAATAAAACCCTTATTCTAAAGGTGCTTTTAAGATGAAAATTTACCAATTCATCTGTTTTAGATGATTTTTGTTCTACATTTATTTCTAAGGCTGAATGATTACGTACGTGTATACCCTTTTTTTCATCCAGCAACATAGAAAGAGTTTTTACCGAGAACACACCCTTTTTATCCGAATTAGCCTTAGGCCCATTGTTAGGGGTAGTTATCTCCGGCGCGCATGGTTTGAAACTATTGGGTTCAGAAAAAGGTTAATATTCTGGTTTGGAGAGCCGGGCGTAATAGACTTCCTGTTAGGCACTTGGACAACTGGGGAATTGATTTGGACTCTGTTTTGTGTTCGGTTTGTGGAGATTTCGCTGAATCAATTGATCACACTTTAGTCTCTTGTCCTCTTGCCAAACATTTTTGGGCAAAAAGTGATTAGCCGGTGTAATTTAGTGACTTTTAGTATGCAGAAATTCTTTTCTATAATTTTTTTTTAACAGCAAAGACGATAAATTTTATTATCCACATAAAAAAGAGCAAGCTGGAAGAGCCAAACTAAATATGTACAAAATCCATACAGACCAGAGGGACAAACAAGCGAACAACCCAAAAAATTTAATCAAAATACATCCATATTTCTACGGTCATTAATCCATCTCTTCCAGCTTAAATTCTTCCTTGCATGAACCAATTTGTTTCTTTTCTTCCAAAATAATCACGCTAATCTTGGAGATAAACAAAATATTAAAGTTTGTCAAGCAGTTTGCTCTACTAATGTCTGGATGTTGAGGAAGAGAAGGAATAACTTTTACGAAAAAACTTAGTATAGTATATGTCCATTATATTTTGGCATTATTGGTACAACGTATAGAATATATTGTTATCAACAAAGCAAAATATCAAGTACATGCGCAAATGATGATGGATGATATACCAAATGGTCTATAAACTTCTATAGTTATACCGATGAGTAATCAGCTTGAGCTAACTCCAATGATTGTTGAGAAGATTGTGTGTTATCTTTTAACTTCTTTGTAAATTTGTACTCTCCATAAAAGTAAGAAGCAAATCCCCACAGAGAAAGAGCTAGCGCAACACCTTTTTCAACTTGAAACGTCTCATTGAAAAAAACAACCGCTAATACTTCTGTTACCGGAAGAAGAAAGGCGATTATGATCCCGGATAGCAATGAGGATGCACAAAAGATCACTCCTATGGATCCTAAGAAGAAGCATTGCCAAATTAATGCACTTGCACACAATATGATGTAATATTTGGTTTCTCCTAATCCAAAATCATTTGCCTCCCTTGGAATCACCTACAAAAAACGCGACTAATTCAGTTCAATAAACACCTATACAATACGATGTTAAATGACATTTTTTTTAGGTATTGCCCACAAAATGAAAGAAAACTAGAAAAGTCGAAGGTGTAAGTAGAACACACATGTTTTAATGTATACGCATCAAGGTCATCAGACTCATGTTAAACGACAATTTTTTAGGCCCATAACCCACAAACTTGGTCTTGTTTCAAACCCGTCAAATTAGAATGATATGATTCCTAAGTTTTTAGCAAACACGATCTTAAAGATCTAACCTGGATTTAAAACCTAATTATACTCTGAAAACGTACTAACGTACTAACGTACTAACCTAGTTAAGAAAGTTACATGTTAATCATCTTTAACATTTTGGCATCCTTTTTACATGGTGGGTATCGGTCAATTGTCACTTGTATTAGTAGCAAGGTTGTAAAAATCGCTAGGCGGTAACTAGTCGGCTAAGACGTTGTAGGGACCAATCGGCCAAGTCGAGGACTAATAGGATTGAACTTTTGTAACATATAAACAATAAATTTCAAAATTATAAGTATAATTGTAGAATAGAACCATTAACATCAACATAAACCTAAATATAATTTGTTTAGAAACATAAACATAATTCATAATTGTTCAATTGTTCAAATACTTCCGGTTTGACCAAGTTCAAAATGTTGATCAAGCTAGTTTTACTTGACCGTTTGTGACCGATTAATCCCTACTTTGATCGAATAATCTTGACTTTGACCTGATAACCCTTTGACCGACTTTTAAGTCAGATTAAGGCTAGTGAGGGACTAATTGGGACTTTTACAACAAGGATCAGTAGGGATTGGTTCCAATCAAAGTTTACTTGTGAGGTCAAATATTGATGAGAATGGGAATATTGATGGTGCCTTAATTTCGTTTAACCAATGCTGACATAGTAAATATTCTTAGAAAATCATTTGATTTACTTACATGCGCATTGATTATTTCCTTATAAATTAGTACAGCTAGCGTTAAGTAATTACCTAATTATACATTAGATAAACTTTCTTCTAAGTTACAGAATTATTATCATCTACCGACCAGAAATTGATGAATCAACGATTTGCAGAACTTTTGAAACATCAAGTACAAGTTGTTGTGTTAATCAAAAAGAGAGAATCTTGAAATAGTGTGTAGCTTTTTAATACGGAGTAACAAAAACCTAAAAAATAAAAATCATACAAAAAGGTGTAAAAGGTTGTGAACATAAGTACGTACCTTAAAATCATTGTTAATGATCATACCACCTATACAAATGATTGTCGCAACGAAACACATAACCATGTGTACCTCCAACACAAGTGTATACGTAATCCCCTGTTTCGCCTTATTATACGTTAATTCAATCAACGGTAACAGAAATCCGTACAACAACGCAGCCCCAACTGTCATAACAAACCCTAAAATGAACTCCTTTTTACTCTCTCCTTTTGGCCGATCACTACTCGTATGTAACGCCAAAACCGCCGCTCCAACAGTTAGTAAAACCACCGCATTTATTGAATAAGGCGTAAACTTATGTTTCACGAGTATGAAAGCAAAGAATGCTGTAAAACCTAGCTGTAATGAGATGATTAATGATGACGTAGAGAGGGGTAGACGGCCGATTCCGTATGCGTAAAGGTAGTTGTCAAATCCGGTGATTATGCCGATGAAAGCGACTATGAAGAATAAACGTGGATGCATGTATATGAAGGTGGTTTTTGTGTTTGTCGATTTACGGTGGAAGTAGAGGATTATTAGGATGACTAGGATAAATGGTAAACCGCAGGTTTGGAGGAAGGAAGATAGCCAGAAGCGGTTGCCACCGTGGAGAAAGTAAAGACGCATGATAAGTGGGCCGCCGCAGTTACCGATTGTGAGTAAGATGCAGTTAAGGATTAGGAGTGTTTTTCGGGCGGCTGGGCTTACTTTTGCTGAGATCGGTGCGGTGGTGCTCGCCGTGGTGGTGGTGATGGGTTGTTTACGGTTGTTGTTCATTGTGTCTAAATTTTCACGAACTTTTGGTTTTTATCTGAATTGGTTGAGGGGTGGGAAAAGGATCTAATGATACGTTGCAATAGAAGTGTGTTTATATATATAGCGATTTAAGGCGGTTATGAATCATATAAATCATCATCGTTATAAAAATCATAAAAATAGGGTTTGGACTTGCGATAAACATCTAGGAGGTAGAATTGTAATAGGTGTCAGAACTTGGATGACAAGGTATTAAAGTTGCAATTTTATACTTTCTAAATCTATTGTTTTCGGGATGCATGTAAAACTTATTTACAGTTGTATATTATAAACCATAAGTAAGGTTCAAATGAGTACATCAATTTTGAGTGAGAATGAGGGAACTAACAGATTTCTGCCATGTGTCACTTTATTCTCTCTCCTCCACACTTTATTCTCTCTCCTCCACATTTTTAAAAATTAAATATCTCACAAACGGTAAGTCGAAAAATCATGAAAATTACACCATAAAATTCAGCGTTTTCTCCTCTTCGATTTGCCGTCCCTCAAGGCACACTTTTGACAACTTTTTTTTTTTCTCATTTTTTGGTGGGTTTCACAAATTAGTAACACATGTGTTAGTGATTAGTTGTACATTTAATTTGTAGTTAAGGTTAGGGTTTAGGGTTAGGTTTAAGGTTTAGTAGGGTTTATGGTTTAGGGTTTATAAGGGTTTAGGGTTTAGAAGGGGTTCAAGGTTTAGGGTTTAGAAAGATTTAGGGTTTAGCGTTTTGTAAAGCGTTTAGGGTTTAGGGTTTGGGGTTTAGGGGTTAGGGTTTAGGGTTTGAGGTTTGGGGTTTCGGGGAGAAACCCCAAACCTCAAACCCTAAACCCTAAACCCTAACCCCTAAACCCCAAACCCTAAACCCTAAACGCAACACTTTAACACATGTGTTAGTAAATGTGAAACCCACCAAAAAAATGAAAAAAAAAAAAAAAAACTTTTCGAAAGTTTGTCTTGAGGGACGGCAAATCGAAGAGGAGAAAACGACGAATTTAATGGTGCAATTTTCATAATTTTTCGATTTGTCGTTTGTGAGATAATTGATGTTGGGGGTAAATGGGTTTTGTACATGTGGAACATTCTCTTTGTACACATGGCTTGATATCATTGGTTCCCTCATTCTCACACAAATTCCTATTCTCATTTGAACCCTACCCTATAAACCATATTATCAACGAGTAACTATCCTTAATTATATTCTTCCAAGTTTTGTGAATTGACACTATTTATGAAATTATTATAACCATATATCATTCTCATACACCCTTATAATTTGTTTAAGCATTTTCTTCATTACCTTACAATTTCAAGAAACTCTAATGACATAAATACCCCTATAAATGACAATATTGACTAAACTAACCTTTCCTAACTATAGAAACTATCAACAATATATTCATCCATAATAAATACTGATTAAAAATTACCACTTCTTTATTCTTACATAATAATTAGTCTTAAAATACATGCTCGTATAATTATTAGCAAAACTTAAAAGACTTTAGAAAGTATATTTATAAGGTGTACATATAAAAAATTCAAACATAAATAAAATACTTTTTTGACCATTGTTAATATCTTCACCGCCGTAATGCACGGGTGCTCTTCTAGTCTTTTGTAATAGATTTTAAACGAGTGTCTACACACGGGGTGTTAAATTCGTATTTAATTATCATAAGTTATTATGCATAATTAAATGATTTTTAATATTTGATATGGTAATCTTATTCTCATATTAGGAAATTCGAAGCTTATTATGCATAATTGAATGATTTTTAATATTTGATATGGTAATCTTATTCTCACATTAGGAAATTCGAAGCTTATGTAATTACTATTAATATATATATCAAATAGGCGAGGTGAAAATACTATTCATACCAGTATTTTCACTTTCGCCCCCTACATATTCAATTAATGTCAATTTAAACCCTCATCTTTAATTATAGCTTCTTCCCTTACATATTCAACTAATATTTAATTTAAACCCTCATCTTTAGTTATATTACATATCTTGCCTCCTACATATTGAATTAATGTTTAATTCAAACACTCATCTTTAAACATGTTACATATCAATAATTTTTTAACTTTGCTAATTCTTATCATAATTAGGAATTACTAAACTACTATATGTATTTACTATAATACATATACTCAATGGGCGAGGTGTTTTTACTGTTCATAGTGGCGAGGTGTTTTTACTGTTCATAAACAATTTTCACTTCCGCCCCTTTACTTTTAACTAATATTTAATTTAGATCGTCATCTGTAATGATATTACAAATTATAAAAAAATTTATTTTGTTATTCTAATAAAGTAAACTTTTTTTTATTTTATTTTCTATTAGTTGTTGATTAGATATACTCCCTCTGTCCCATTTTAAATGTCCACTTTGACTTTGCATGTAGTTTTAGGATTCTCCACTAGCTACATTTTTCACCAATCAAATATTAAATCTACCCACTAAAGTCTTTTTAATTGGTTAAATATTAAAGTTGACACTTATAATGGAACATCATAAAATAGTAATGTGGACATTTTAAATGGGACAGATGTAGTAGTATATCATTGTAATGAAATATTTTGCTATTCATATTAAACATGTTAAACGATCGACGAATTCTTTTTTTCAAATTATATCGCATTCTTTTTTTCAAATTATATTGCAGCAGAGCGCAAGCAATAATCCTTGTTGTACTCGTATGTTGGCCGCACTATGTAAACATCATGTATAATTTTTTTTTTATGAAAAAAATCTTGAAAATTTAGAGGTTGTATTATCTTTATAGTCTACATTGTGATCTAATTATGTTATAAACTCATATCGCTTTAGATCAATCACGTATTTCGTTATGAAATTTTGTACCTCTTTAATTTTGACTCGATTAATATGGTGTTAATTTCAAGCCTATAAACATCACTACATGCAACTTAAGGTATGTTTTCAAAAATTAAATCGAAGTCTTCAATTTATCTATTCTCAAAGTTTCACATTTTTTTCGTTTTAACCACTCAAGTTTATTTTATAATGATTTAATCCTCGAAATTTCAAAATTTTGATGGTTTAAACCTAAATTTTCATTATACCTCAAAAAATTGATGGTTTAATCTTTAAAGTTAATCTTTTATAACGATTTTTCACTTTAAAAAATTTCTATTTTTATCATCAAACTTTCAAAAATTTAATGGTTTAACCCTTTAAATAAGTCAATGCAAACTTGAAGGATTAAATAATGATAAAATAACTTGAGTGGTTAAAACGAAAAAAAAGTGAAACTTTGAGGATTAAATAAAACCCTATTATATGTAATCAAACTTTAAAATTTAGGGAATTTCTATCATGTGCACCTATACCTGACAAACGGGTCGGGTTGGGTCGGGTTGGGTTACGGGTCAAATCAGGTTTGGGTCAAATCGGGTCACGGGTCCAACGGGTCAATTTTTGGATTGGGTCGAACGGGTCGGGTCAAAAATGGGTCAGGTTGGGTTCGGGTCAACCACTAAATATTTTCTTATAATTTTTTTACTCTTTTTCCTTTCTAAATTTCTAATCTCCTATCTCCTATCTCCTATTATATTTATAACAAACACATAATTAGGTAGACACACCTACATTAATCACCCTTAATTTAATCTAAACCCTTCAATATATTAATATAACTAACTTTCCATCATTGATGTTGACCCCTATCTATGTCCATGTAATAAGTAGTGTTAACTATTGTTAATTTACCTAAGGCCAAAATACATTATATTACACTGAATTTGGTTAACCGGGTTATCTAGTACCCTAAACTTGTAAATGTATAGTATAGTACCCTGAACTTGGAAAATAGTAAATTTACTACATTGACTCAGCTGACTCGGTCATGTGCATATCATGTGACTACTTTTCGTTAAAATTTAACTGACATTCACAAATAAGGTTAAAAAGAAAGTTAGATGAGGATTAAAAAAAACCAAATTCATCTCAACTTATTGAAATGATGAGATTAATAATTTAATTATGGTATAAACAATTTATTAAATTAATTGGGTCTGAAATTAAAATTAACAAGAACTAGTTTGTATTCTTTCTTTTTCTAAAATTATAAATAAATGATAATTTGGATTTGGATAATGTAGAGTTTGTATCGTCTTTTATAGATAGAGTAGAAAATGCAGTAGAGATTTAAAGTGTAACACCCAGTCTTCGGGTCTAGTAGTATTTTAATATTTTCTGATAGTGAACTATTATTTAATGTGTCATAAAATAAGTGTGTTGTGTTAATTTAAAATAAGAGGAGAAAAGAGTCGAATAATTTATTGTGACTAATAAATTATTGATTGTTTTAAATTAACTCAGTTTACAGTAAAATAAAATAATGTTTCCCCGCAAATGGTTTTTAAGTTCCAGACAATGACAAGTACGGGGAATGAAATTTAGACACTTATATGATACACACACATGTTAAGTCGGTTTATGTTTTTAACATATCTATACCTACATACGTATCATACGTACATACATACTCCCCTAAAACCCTAAATCGATTATCAAAATCATATGGAAACATCAAATTGAAGTTGCTAAACTCGAATTCAAGCTTCTCTAATCATCATAAATAAGGTATGATTATGTGTTCTTGATTTCCATTAACCTAGAAATTTGGGGTTTTGGATAATTAGTGAGTTTAAATCCGAAATTAATAGTTGAGATTGTTAAATTGATGTTAGTTGAGCTCACTAATGAAGATGATTAACATTATTCAAGCTAAAAATGTGTGAATTGATCAAGTGTTCATGAGAAATGAATGATTATGATGAGTTCATGGGGTTTTTGATGGATTAATGGTTTTAATCCGACATTAAAGTTTGATGTTAGTTAAAATAGTGTTAAGAAGTGTAACTAAGGTTGTTAGTAACATTAATTTAACTTAGAAGTGGATTAATTAAGTTGTAAAGTTTATGATCAAAATGGGTTTGATCATATGATGATGTTTTGATGTTAATACACTATTATTAGTGATTATAAAAGTTGTTGGAATGTTATTAGGAAGAATTGAAGTATTGAATCAAGTGTTTGATTATTAGAATTAACTATACTTATAATAGTGATAGTGATAATATCATGTTAAGAAGCCATGATTAAAGTAATCATGTGATTAAAGAGATTAAGATGGATGAATGTAATAAGATGATCATATGATTATCAAGTTGATTAGTGATAATTAAAGTAGCTTAACATGATGGTGTGATTCTAATGATTATTCATAATCTTGAAATAATGAATGTTGAATTAATACAAGTTAGTGATAAGTTGTTTGATATAATTACAATTGTATGATGTTATATCTACATTGGGACAAATGACTAACTTGTGCAGTTCTGTTGTGTTTTCAGATAAACAGAAGGACTCAGTGATATTAGACTACTGAGTGGATGACTGAGGTATTCGGTGAGTGGATTCTTAATCCTCAGTGTGATTTAGTTGTAACAAATTTGGTTACAACGGGTAACGTATTATTACTGCTCTTAGTTTGCCATGATGATATTGGTTTAATAGTAATAATACTGTTGATAGACTTTTTAGTCTAATATGTTGACCTGATAACTTATGTATATGTAATCACATGATATGTTGGGCCTTTGGGCATCAGTTGTTAATGAGGTCAACAGGTTGAACTGGTTGGTTGGGCTAATTGTTATTCAAGATTTAACACATCTCCTGTGTTGGTTGATGATAACAATTAGCCATCGGTCTCGTCCGTTATGGCCATACGGATATGGTTGGATAAGTGTTCTTGGGGAGCCACCCGGGTATTATGGTATTCCCCAGAGCCACCGATCCTCGTTATTTAGTTGTGATATTGTTGAACTGTTGACCAGTTGAATAGTTGAGAAGTTGAATTGTTGTTCTAGGTAATGTGTGTTTACGATGCTTGTTGGAAAACAGAGTTGTTATACTAAGTTGAACTGTTGATTAATTATTCCCTCACTTAGCTTTATGCTAATCCCCCACATTAATACTTCTTGCAGGTTATAGATTTTATCGGGTGGGCAAGAAGTTGGACTGGAAGGAATGTTTGATGATTAGGCGTTACTCTGATATTGATTTGTATAAATCATTGTTATCTTCCAGTTTTGAAATAACACCCATGTTGCCAAAGAGGTTTTAAATTAGTTTGATTTTATAAGTATTTTAAATGATATAACTTATAAATGTTGAAACTTGAACTAACGCTTCCGATATATTGTATTTAAATGTTGGTAAAATGATGGGTGTTATATAAAGCCTCTTCCGTCGTCAAATCATGAAATGCGTCGTGCTACACTGCTACAAACGTTCATGAATTAAACCAATACATGAGCCAACTCATATCTAAATCAAAATTAAATGATTTAAAAAAGAACACCAACCAGTAAAGTAACTAATCGATACAAACCCAATAGTCAATTAACATGATTTATACAAACAGAGTTCATACCTAAACCAATTACTTACATAATATAAATCAAAACCTTCAAAAGTTTTAATGGATTCTTTTATCTTTAGTTATCCTGATGAAATGATTAAAACTATAATAAATTTGGTGCATAGACACCTAATTTCTAAAGCCTCTGGATATGTCAATTAAAGTGCTTCGTTTACGATTACGTCTCGATTGCATCGGGATATTGAGTTTATGATTTTTTATTTATTTATTATTTCTCTTTGCTTTTTTCCATCTAATCTGGGCACGAAGACTAAATCATCCTAATTTAACTTTTCCTAACCTTATTTGTTAATGTCAGTTAAATTTTAACGAAAAGTAATCACATGATAAGCTCATGACCGAGTCAGCTGAGTCAAGGTAGTAAATTTACTGATTTTCCAAGTTTAGGGTATTATACTATGCCTTTACAAGTTCAGGGTACTAGAGGACCCGGTTAACCAAATTCAGGGTACTAAAATGTATTTTGGCCTTTACCTAATTACCCCAATTTGCTCCCTATTAAATATGCCAGCCGATTGCCAAAACTTTCAAATGATAGAACTAAAATATCGATTAAGCGTTAAGGATTACCTCCAGTCATTGTTGTTTAAGCGAATAAAGGAAGAAGGATGAGAGCGTTTCTAGCCTTTCATCTATTAGCTTTAGTTTTTGTATGTGTTGATGGATATCATAGGCACCTCTATTTATAAGTAAGGCAAGGACCCTCTCATATGGAAACCGAATCAATCTTTTCCATCAAGAGATTCTCAAATCAATCACAATAAATGTGACTAACAACTTATTTCGTTTCCTTTATTACTTTATGGAAACTATACAATCATTAAACAAAAGATTACATTAGATTTAATCATCTTAATTATCTAATATGTGGTCCATAAATAAAATATTCTTACATTCTCCCACTTGGACCACAAGTAAGATGATCATATCAAATTCTTTATAAGTGATCTAATATATATGGCCAAAACTTTATTATCACTTTGTCAACTTTATTGATTGTAACAAAACTACTAAAACTAGAAATGATAAGTGCATGAACCATGGCGGTCTTACTTTCAAACAATGCATTTCATTCCATGATCACAATACTTTATATTCTCTAATTCAGTATTAAACATTATGAATAACCAACCATAAGTCATTTAGGGTCCACTTTATTGAATAATAAAAAAAATTCCAAAATGAAACACAAAATGTGCATAAACATAATGTCTAGACAAAACACATAACTTAAAATGAAGATCTAGAAATGATTAACAAGCCCCATATGAGTTACATGATCATTAAAGACTTTAGCCGGCAAGCCTTTAGTCATTGGATCAACAATCATTGACTCAGTATCTATATGCGCAATAGTAATATCCTCCTTTCCAACATGATCTCTAACCTTCGAATACTTTATATCGATATGCTTGTTGCGACTCCCACTTTTGTTGTTCTTTGAAAAGAACACCGCAACTGAGTTATCACAAAAGATCTTTAGTGGTCTACTAATAGTATCGACGATCTTTAGACCAGAAATGAAATTTCTCAACCATAATGCATGTGATGTAGCTTCATAGCATGCAACAAATTCAGCTTCCATCGTAGATAAAGCAACCAAAGATTGTTTTACAAAGTAACTCTGGCATGGACCATTGAAAAGCTGCCAAAAGGGTTCTAAGATATCTACAAGGAACCAAAGAATACATGCTTATGTATAGCCAGTCTGATTGCCTTGAGGTTATTGGATATTCGGACTCAGATTTCATCGGATGCAAGGATACTGGCAAATCTACTTCTGGTTACGTACATTTTTCTTCTTGCTGAAGGAGCTATATCTTGGAGAAGTGTAAAACAATCTTTGGTTGCTTCATCTACGATGGAAGCTGAATTTGTTGCATGCTATGAAGCTACATGACAGGCATTATGGTTGAGAAATTTCATTTCTGGTCTAAAGATCATTGATATTATTAGTAGACCACTAAAGATCTTTTGTGATAACTCAGCTGCGGTGTTCTTTTCAAAGAACAACAAAAGTGGGAGTCGCAGTAAGCATATCGACATAAAGTATTTGAAGGTTAGAGATCATGTTGGAAAGGGGGATATTACTATTGCGCATATAGATACTGAGTCAATGATTGCTGATCTAATGACTAAAGGTTTGCCGGCTAAAGTCTTTAAGGATCATGTAACTCATATGTGGCTTGTTAATCCTTTCTAGATCTTCATTTTAAGTTATGTGTTTTGTCTAGACATTATGTTTATGCACATTTTGTGTTTCATTTGGGAATTTTTTTTTATTCAATAAAGTGGACCCTGAATGACTTATGGTTATTGGTTATTCATAATGTTTAATACTGAATTAGAGATTATAAAGTATTGTGATCATGGAAGGAAATGCATTGTTTGAAAGTAAGACCACCATGGTTCATGCACTTATCATTTCTAGTTTTAGTAGTTTTGTTACAATCAATAAAGTCGACAAAGTGATAATGAAGTTTTGGCCATATATATTAGATCAATTATAAAGAATTTGATATGATCATCTTACTTGTGGTCCAAGTGGGAGAATGTAAGAATCTTTTATTTATGGACCACAAATTAGATAATTAAGATGATCAAATCTAATGTAATCTTTTGTTTAATGATTGTATAGTTTCCATAAAGTAATAAAGGAAACGAAATAAGTTGTTAGTCACATTTATTGTGATTGATTTGAGAATCTCTTGATGGAAGAGATTGATTCGGTTTCCATATGAGAGGGTCCTTGCCTTACCTATAAATAGAGGTGCCTGTGATATCCATCAACACACACAAAAACTAAAGCTAATAGGTGAAAGGTTAGAAACGCTCTCATCCTTCTTCCGTTCTTCGCTTAAACAACAATGACTGTATGTAATCCTTAACGCTTAATCGATATTTTATTGATCAAATCACACTTAATTGGCAATTTATATTAATTAATTACTAATAATTCAAATCAAGTAAATATCCATTCAATTTTAATAAAGAAAAAAACGATTGACTATTTCACACTAGAAAATCGGCTTCCAAATAAAACAACATTCAACTAATATTAATCAATATTAAATATCTTAAATCTTTGTTAAAAAAAGGCAAATAGTCCAAAAAGGTAATGTAAGATTCAAAATTTCCCAATAAAGGAAATATCACTTTTTCCATCGCCCAAAAAGGACCCTTACTTTTAATTTGTGCCCAAAAAGGGTTATTGTGTCAAAAAACTTAAATTAAGGGGAATATTAGCCGCTCGATTTTTTATTTTTTCAAAATTGACTCTTGAAACGACTTGCATGAGTTATTATGAGTTTAAGAGGTTGACATCGTTGCATCATCAACACACAAGAAATCTTTAATTCCACTAATCGCCATATTTTGAATACGTATTTGTCACTTCAATTTTGGAACTCTAGGCGGCATGCTCATGATCCCCGAATGTTTCAAACTTTAATTGGTGGTATAAAGTGTTTATAAATGATGCACATCACCTTTAACCGACCTTAATTTTTAAAAAATAAAAAATCGACCCGCTGATATTTCCCTTAATTTAACTTTTTTGACAAAATAATTCTTTTTGGACAAAAATTAAAACTAAGAGTCCTTTTTGGACGATGGGAAAAGTGATATTCCCTTTATTGAGAAATTTTGAATCTTACGTTACCTTTTTGGATTATTTTCCCTTTAAAAAAATAATCTTAAATCACAAAAATGTAATTTATAATGTTAGCACTCCCAATTTTATCCAATCAAATGCATAGTAAGTAAGCATAAACATCATCCGCCTATATTCATCAACCGTAAACCAATTTTTAATTGTTATCATGTTTTAAGCCCAAAATATATATACTGCGTAGGGTAGGGTTCAAATGAGAATAGGAATTTGTGTGAGAATAAGGGAACCAATGATATCAAGCCATGTGTACAAAGAGAATGTTCCACATGTACAAAACTCATTTACCCCCAACATCAATTATCTCACAAACGACAAATCGAAAAATTATGAAAATTGCACCATTAAATTCGTCGTTTTCTCCTCTTCGATTTGCCGTCCCTCAAGACATACTTTCGAAAAGTTTTTTTTTTTTTTTTTTCATTTTTTTGGTGGGTTTCACATTTACTAACACATGTGTTAAAGTGTTGCGTTCAGGGTTTAGGGTTTGTGGTATTTTTTGGGTAAAGGGGACGGTACCCCGGCAAAAAAACTATATTAATAAAATAAAATGTTTACAACCACTACTTCGGGCATTCCCAAGGGATGATTTAAATGCACATCCCACGCAAATACAAAAAAATCTATAGCATCTATTAAGCCCAAAGTAAAATAATTATAAGTGATCAAACAAAAAAAGTAATCAAAAATAATATCATAAAACCGATTGCTATGACTTAGACTTCCATTCTTCATCTCTGTTAGCACATTCCAAGGCCCACTATAACACTGATCCGTATACCCTTTAAGCCAAAAAGACGCAATCCGTTAGGGTTTGTGGTTTAGGGGTTAGGGTTTAGGGTTTAGGGTTTGAGGTTTGGGGTTTCGGGGAGATATTTAATTTTCGACTTACGGTTTGTAAGATATTTAATTTTTAAAAATGTGGAGGAGAGAGAATAAAGTGACACATGGCAGAAATATGTTAGTTCCTTCATTCTCACACAAAATTGGTGTACTCATTTGAACCTTACTCATACTGCATATTAAGTACTCAGGAAACAAAGAACAACAAATTATTAACTCCATAAAATTGGTTGTACATAATATAACATAGCAACTGTAAGGAATAATATAACATGGCAATTCAACTAAAATACAACACTATTTTGATAGTCCGGCATTAATATATGAGAAATGATAAAATCACAAAAAGTTTACAAAATTTTGCTCACAAAATGATGTGTACCAATGGGATGAAGTGAGAGAATCATGAGAGAGAAAAAAGATGTGGAATTTGTGAAAATTATGTGATTCTAGCATTGCTCTTAATATATTTTGAAACAACTACAACGTCAAATGTGATATAGGCATATCGATGAAACACATCATTTTGATTGAAAACATATTAATTCATTCAAAAAAATCATTGCCAATATATTATGAATATTATAAATTTAAATACGAATACAATTACACAATCAGTATTTGCATTCAATTCTATCTATAGTAACATTATCCAGCAACTATTGACTTCAAAACTCATCTCATCTACACTAATTACCATTACCATTCCTAAATATCTCCAAAATTTTGGGAACTAAATATTTTATACCAACGCAGATCACAAAATTTTAATTTTTTTTTTTGCAATTGTATAGGTATCTAGATGATGATCGAGTTTATGAAATATATTAGATAGTGTGTGTAATTAACGTACCAAGATATTAATAAAAAAAATACAACATCACTTTACCCATGCTTAAGTTAAAGTGGGATTAAGATTAATTGGTGCCTGTGGGTGATACAGTTCTCGACCTAGAGGCTGTTGTGACTAGAAACCCATAGAATGGTCAATGTGATATTGGTTCTGTATTTAAAAATCAAAATTAACCAATATAGTTTGCTGTGATAAAAAAAAAAAAAAAGTGTGCATATAGGTTGATGTGATCAAAAAGCTTGCCAATAAAACATCGGTTAGGATGCCTTTTGTAATCCCTTAAAACGAGGGATTTAATTAGTTGGAGTAACTAATCAATTTATAATAATTCTCTTCCATCATTTACATTTATTTATTATGTGACCATGTTAATGATCATTAAATGCCGGTTTACTGTTGGGCCACTACTAAGGTTAAGTTTGGTTCGATAATCATTTTTTCGGTTAAGGATTTGATATTTTATCATAATAGCGTAAATGGATCAAAAGCTCGAAAGAATATTATCCAATCGGTAATCATGGTGGCTTGTTGGGTAATTTGGAAAGCACGCAATGGGATGATTTTCAATGGTTCGAAAGTTAATGTTGGTGGAATGTTAAAAGAGATTAAATCAATGGGCTTTTTATGGATCAAGAATAGGTTCCCTAAATGGAGCTTTGAAGAACATAAATGGCTGGATTTTTCGATTGATTAACATGAAGATAGGTACGTTACTGTATGGAGGCAAATTATAGTTTGCAGAATATAGATCGTGATGCAGCAGATGGAAGGAAGTCTTGGAGCATTTTAGAAGTGGTTTGTAATTGTAATGTAATTGTAAAGTTATGTTCTTGGTGTTTTATTTGATTATACTTTGGTCTAACTCCACACGGGATACTATCAAAAACGATATAGGGTGAAAACCGGTGGCTCGGCCCCTATTATCGAGGATTTTTTCCTGGAATTTTTTCAGGTTTTTTTCATCCTTTTTAGTATCCTCCTAGTTCGGTTTTAGGCCCAAGGTATGTCATATGGTGTATGTATAGTTTCGGTCTAATTAGCGCCTTGCTATTAGACATATTATTAATATACTTAGCCTTTCAAAAAAAAAAAGTTTGGTTCGCGGAATTTGATGGAGTTGGAATATCAATTCTATTCCACAAGTATGTTTGGTTCACAAATGAATTGAGTTGTAACTCATCAAACTCTTCCACTTAAAGGAATTCACATTCAATGGAATTACTCTATATAATTTCTTTGATGAATTCCAATTTCATCAAAAATATTCTACGATCCAAACGCAATGTAAGGTTAAGGTATTATCAAATTCCTTCTTTGAATATGCCATTATTACGCAATTTAGCATGCCAAGCTATTATACATTCACTCTTATGTGTGTTCAATGTGTATAGTCTTTCCGTGGGTTTTTTGTTTCCATATCTTATGTTCGGGTTTTTTTATGTTCAGCTTCGTGCATATATATGTATGTGTGTTATTTTATTTTTTTATGGTTTGAATCATCAATGCTTATTAATATGGATTGTTTGGTATTTTGGTTTGTATCTGGACAGGATGTGTTGAAAGTTTGAAGAATGAAGTTACTTGTATTACAATGTTAGCAATCAAAGGTATGTGCAATCAAGTCTTACGATGATAATGTGTATCTCTACTCTTCATTATTGTGCCCGCTGATTTTGTTACATATATGGGCGGGTCAACTAGATTGTTTGAATTGGAAAATTTAGTTCATGGGTGAAATGCCTCGGTGAGTAAGCTTTTAGTATTCTTCAATAATTGATGTATCAAATTTGATCGCATAAACTATTAGTAATATGTGTTAATGTGTTATACTTTTTACGTTTTGAATAGCTTACAATTTAATTTTCAATTTACGTTCAATATATTCTTATGTATTATTTAGAAGTGCTTCGTTAGTCACGCCTACTCCCACTTCCACTCCAATTTCAGTTGTTGCATTGAGCCATGAAGCAAGTTCCCAATGGATCATAATCAGATATTTCCCAAGTAAATCTTAATTGATTGAAAAAATTAATTCCGTACCTAATTACCTTGAATACAATCACCTACATTGTTACCTCTATTTACATACAATCATCTTATTTTGTTGTAAGTATCACCATTGTTTATAAGGTATGTACTCTACATTACCGATTGTTCAATGTTCATATTGTTGTTTTTTGTCTATATATTGCTTCTTGCTAAAAAAATATTATTTATTAGTATAAATCATCCGTTGTTGGTAAGATAATGTGCGTGTATATATGTATATATAATAGTTGACTGGGCAAACATTATATAAAATTACATATTATAAGTGGCAATTGTGCATTTTAATGATGATTCTTGGTGTTTTAGGTAAGCTTAAGATATTGAAAAATTATACGCGTAGTACATGTAGTTGTGAACACATATTTGGTACAATATTGAAAAACACACTACATGAGAAGATGTTGTCGCGCAAGAATTATGAAAGAACAAGATATGGAGGCTCTTTTCAACAATTGATGCTATTATATACTATTAAAAATGAAGTTTTTTTAGCCATTTGCAATAACAACATTATTAAAGACACACACCCTACATTCATATTATATGATTTCAATCAATATTCACAGTTTTCAAACAGTAGCCCCACGAATTCGCGGATTATATTCTAGTAATAATATTAATACAAATTTAAAAACATGGTAAAAATATATTTTTTTTAAATTTATTATGAAGCTACATTACTGTTAACATATTTCTACTTCAATTCAATTCAAATTAAAAATTGATTTTTTTATCCTACAGTTTTTATTAGTGATCATATTACGATTTTTATATATAATAAATTATAATATATATTGTAGTATAATACTCGTAGTACACTAGTACCGTTACAGTAAGTTGGATAGATAGGCATGAAAGCAAAAGCTATGTGCTGTAAAACAGTACTAAATAGCTCTCCCTCTCTCAAAAACCCAAATTCTTGCTATCTCTAAATGCTTGGAGTATTTGATTTTGCCAGCAATTAAAATAAGTGTTTGCAGTTTTTTCTTTCGGTGTTTTATGGTAGTCACACGGCGGCACGAGTCAAACTCCGACCAGAAAGCTGTCGGAGTTCAACTTCTAGCCGGAAAATGTCCGGAATTGGGGGTTGGTGTGGTAGGCGGAGGTGACGATGGTAAGCGATGACGGTGGTTCTGGTGGCGGCGTTAGATTCATGGTTAACCGTTTATTGTGGTGGTCATCGGTCGGTAAGTTGTTAAGCCTTCTTCAACAAGTACTGTACAAGTTACACCACCTAATGCTGACCCTCTCCCTGACCTGTTCGACCCGCTGTGGTTTTTGAAGGAATCATATAAGGACCCGCCAGACCCGCTACCATACTCACGTCATCCCTCAAGTGAACCCAAAGGAATCCCAGAGTTCTACCCAGATGACCCGTTTTTTAAGGAGTGGGTGTAGTTTGCCAGGCATATGTGCACCCAAGGCACATCTTAACATTTAATTCTAAACTTCTTCTTGCCTTTTATAAATGATACAAATTTAATGCTATATTTTATGATGCCAATTTTACCCTTCTATTTTTTTACCCTTTTTTTTTTTGTATTAATATCCCAATTCACATCTCGATCATTTAGACCCTTCGCAACGGGCGGTGTGGGGGGCGTTTTGCCCGGCGAGAATGCCCAGAACGCCCGCAACGTGGCGTTCTCGCGGCGGCGTTCTGGGGCGTGGTGCGGCGGAGAACGAGACGAGAACGGGCGTGGAGGTGGGGCCCACCTGTGAATTTAATTTCTTTTCCCTTTTTCCTCACGTTTTTAATACGAAAAAAAAAACTTTTATTTTTATGTTTCAAATGGTAACAAAAAAAAAATTAAAAAGGTTTTGTACCGTTGGGATGCAACGGATATAATTTTTTTTTTTAAACTCTATTTTATACTATAGATACACACATACATCTAACACAATCCACATAACAATCTTCTCCCTTTTCACATACATTCTAACTTTTCACAAACACAAAAAAACCATCTCTCTTTTAACTATGTCTTCTCTAAATTCAAACCCCAATCTCAATTCAAATCAAAACCCAAATTCGAAAAACATGTCATACACCAACCTAATGTTATACGGAACACCAAACACATCCGGCTCGAGTAACTCTCCGCCGATCCGCAATCCACCGATGCCACAATACGGAATGTATCCAAACCCGTACTTCCATCAACAACCATTCGATTATAACCAACAACAACAATACGAATCTTATCCAAATCCGTACTTCCATCAACAACAATTCTTTCAACCTCAACAATAACATCCACAACAAACCGAACAACCCGAACAACAACCCGAGCAGGAAACCTCCCAACGATCCGGAAAACAACACCAAGTTTCTCAATCTCCAAAATAAAGAACCCAAAAAAAGAAGAATGACGGCGAAAATAAAATGTGCAACAAGCGGCAATGGTCGCCAAAAGAAGAAGCGTGGTTAGCAACTTGTTGGTGCGACACGTCCGAAGACTCAGAAAGAGGCAACTCACCAAGAAGAGGAACTTTGTGGGGTACGGTGCAATAAAAGTTTATGGCAAACAATCATGGTTGGAATCGCGGCGCCGACCAACTATCCTGCAAGTGGCGTACAATTAATAATACTTGCAAAAACTTCAACACAATTTACGAGTCACAATACAAAGCTTGAGGAAGCGGTCGGACGACAAGATGATTTATGACCTGTCCGTTGCCGGATACTACGACACGTAAACAAAAAACTTCAACATGAGGGAGTCTTAGGAGGTGGTGAAAGATCACTCAAAATGGAAAGCACCACCGTCGGTTGGTGGAACCGGTTTGTGCGATGAGGAAGAAGATTATTTTAATGATTCGGTTGATCTCTCTGCCGACAACCATACTTCACTCCCAAACGAGCTATTTGGACCCGACCCGCTTCCACGGCCCATGGGCCGAATCAAAGCCCGAAAAGCGGCTAAAAGTTTCGATTCTTCCGAAACGACGATATCATCATGAACATCCGGCTCGAGCTCAAAGGTGGATGAGATGATGGAGAATATGGCCAACTACAAGCAAGAAATGTTAGCCGCAAGGAAACAAGCCGTTGAGACGTTTACCCGTCAAGAAAAACTTCGAACTGCTATGCAAGGTGTTCAATTTCTTGCACTCAACACCTCGAACATCACGGATCCGGAAGACGCTGCGGCAGTTAGGAGACTCAAGAAAACGATTCTGAAAGAGTTTCGGGAGTTCTACGAAGCGAAGATGAAGACGACGAGGATGACGAGTAATTTAATTATTTGTTAGTTGTATTTTTATAATTTATAGGACTAAATCGCAAACTTTGATTTATTGTATTTTTATTTTTAGGATTGTAACGCTTTTAATTTATGTACTTTTTATTTTTAGGATTGTAATGTTTTTAATTTATGTACTTTTTATTTTTAATATTGTAACGTTTTTACCTAAGTTATTTATATAAGTATTGTATTTTATTTTAATTATATAAATTGTATTTAGTTTGTTAAATAAATGAAAATTAAATTTAACTAGTGGGTCTCAGGGGGAAAAAGGGGCGTATTGGTGTTACCATTGTGTGTGGTGAAATGGTGTTGTGGTGTTATGCTGACGTGGCGACTGAAAAATGGACGTTCTGGTGTTACGGTTGCGAATGGTCTTACGGAAACGAAAACAAGATCAGGCCTGATTGTGATTATCTTCCACTTATATTTTGTGTCTCTCTCATTTTTTTTTTACCTTTATCCATATATGTATTATAGCCTTGCAATATAATCTAAATATAAAACCAACTCAAATCTCAACTTAAACGCATGTCCAAATTCCAAGCGATTCACCCCTTCAATATTTTTATTATAATTGATTTCGTTTTAGTGTAGTTGACATCATCTTTTTATTTTCTTGATTACATATTAATTATTTTGATACATATGAAATTTAATAATCAAATACTTAAGCTTCCCCTCCATTTTTTTCACATTCTTTTTGTAACACCCCAAAATTTAAAGTATTGCTAGAATTATTATTTTAAGCTATTATTATTTTAGATGGAATAAAATAATAATAACTGAGAATGGTTTTTAAGTTTCAGACAATGATAAGTACGGAGTGTAAAATAATACACTTTCATGAGTCGGTTTAAACTGTATTTTTCTATATCTCTTTTATACATACGTACAGAAACAAAAAGAAGAAGAAGAAGATTATGAGAACCAAACCTAAACCATTTAAATCATTTTAAAGATGAAATTGAAGCTAGAAACAAGTGAGAAATCATCCTTTGATTCTCTACATCACCAAGTAAGTTATTGTTCTTCAATTATTATAACCTAGAAATGGGTTTTTGTAAATAAGGTTTAAAGAATTAGTGAGTTTAAATCCGAATTTAGGGTTTGTATATGTTAAATTGATGTTAGTTAAGTTCATTAATCATAATTCTTAACCTAATATCAAGATAGAAATGAAGAATCCTAATTTGATTAAGAGTTCTTGAGATGTTCACGATGAACTTGATGATCATGGTGATCATGAAGGATGATAAAGTGAAAGTAATGTTAATTAGTGTTAGTAAAGCTTAGCAATGATGATATTAACACTAATTCATGTAAAGGTAATGAAATTGAATGAGAATTCACTAAACCTAATATGGGGTTTTGATGGATTCATGGTAAATGATGTTAATTAACCTTGTTAATGATTAAAGATGGTTAATTAGTGATGGTTAATGTGATTAATGGATAGTTGTGATCATGTTGATCATAACTTAAAAAGATGAAAGTAATATGAATTGGATTAATTAACTTTAAGAGTCTAATTAGTTCAATTAATGAGAAATGGTTAGAAAGTGAGCTAATAATGATAATAGCTCATATGATAGGTAAAGTTAAGAAAAGGTCATGTTTAGTTGATTAAAGATCAATTAGTGAAAGTAATGAGAATGTAATGATTAGTTAAAGTTGATCACCATTTGATGCTAAGTGTATGTTATGAGATTATGTTATGATAGGTGATCAAATGATATGGGAGTCTCAAAGTAAGAGCTAAATGAGTTAAATCGTCTATAAGGCTAAGGTGAGTTATATGGGGATTAAATGGGTAAGGGTTGTATGTCTTAAGTTGCTAGTAAGCAAGAAGCACATACAACCAAAGAAAGTAATGTTAAATGTTGAATGTTAAAGTTTACATTAATTGATTAGTTATGTTTTGCTAAAGTATATGATATGATCAATGGTAAAGTGGTAAATGTTAAATAAACATGTTAAAAAGGGTGAATATTATGCTGTGTGGATTCCATTACTTATGTAAGATAAGTAGATGGATATGTTATGTGTATATGTGCAAGGATCCTTGGCCAATGAAAAATGTTTAGTATGCATACCATCTAGAGGTATGATACTAGTGGATGATGTTTTAGCATGCTTACCACTTAGAGGTATGATGCTACTTGGAATAATGTTTACATTTACTTAATGGTTATGTTGTAAAGAAAGAAATGTTATATGTTTAATGATTATGCAATTATTCATTTAATTGCTCATGTACTCACTAAGCTTAATGCTTACCCGTAAGATGTTTAATGTTGTAGGTGCTTGGTTCGGTCGAACCAATTGGCTAAAGTGAGTAAAAGATGGATGCAAGAGATAAGCGTGGAATGAAGCTTGCTTTACGGTTAGATAAGCTCCCTTTCCTTGAATGATCGTTATGAATGTCCAATTGTGTAAATCGCCCAAAGAAATGTTTGAAATGTAAAGTTATAAATGGTCATGACATGTATCTTTGACTTTGAAAAGTCAATTGAGAAAGAGTCTAGAATAAGGTCTATGTATGTAAGTAATAAGGTTAAAGAATGGTAAATTAGGTCAAATGTTGAAAATGAGGTCATTGGTTGAAATGAGTAGTGACATGTAGTCAACTACTTTGAAATGGTCAATTGTATGGGAAAGATGTAAGAATAATGGTCAAAGTATGTTTGAATTGAGAAACGGGTCAAAGGGTGTCCAAATGGGCACTAAATGGGTCAAAGTGCCAAAATGGGTTCTAGGCATGGTATGAAAGTTATGTAAATTGAGTTAAGTCCCATTTTGATAGTTAAAGAGGTTGCCAAAGTTTGAAAGTCATATTATGTTTTGTATTTTGACATGTCAAGTAAAAGTGCCGAAAAGTGGTTAAAATGGGATTACGGTCCAAATTTTGAAATAACGCGTATTTTGAGAAAGTGTAAAAAGGAAAAGTTTTATTATGTCATAGTGGAGGTGTGTGCAAAATTTCAGGTCAAATGGACTCTCGAGTCAAAAGATATGCGTGTTCAAATTTGGTGAATTGTATCCTAAATAGTGTAAGTGCTGAACAGACAGGCCATGGGCATGTCCTACAATCGCCATGGCCATGTCCTTAATAAGTAGCTTCGCATTCTTGTCAGCACCACGCCATGGCCATGTCCTGTAATTGCCATGGCCATGTCTTTTAACAGTAGCCCCCCTTTTTCATCAACATGATGCCATGGCCATGTCCTATGAACGCCATGGCCATGTCCCTTCAGTATGCCCAAAAATGACGTTTTAACCTACGTGTCAAGTTTATATGTATAAAATAAAGTTATGGGACAGAACAAAGGGTATTTTGTGAGTTAAAAAAAATGGTCACGTTTTCAGGACGTTTCAAGTTGGTATCAGAACGATGGTTTAAGAGAATTAGGTAATCCACGATAGGATTGCCCAAACTTAAATCAACGTGATATGTTTTATGTGTTATGATGGTTATGATGCAGAAGTAAAATTCTAGTTAAAGAACTTATATGATTCCCCAGTAAGAATTGTTTAAGTTGCTATGATAACTATGTGCATTAGTATGTTAAATTAAGTTGAAATGATACAATGCACTGTTATGAGTCAGATAAATAATTGCTACTTGTTAAAATAGTAGCTGAGATATTTAATGATATGTTAAGTGTTTTTAATAGTTTGATTAAACTTTAAAACACTTGTAAATGTTAAGAAAAAGTACAGAACAGTAATGTAAATGTTGAAAGAAGTTACAGACTTAGAGATGAGAATGTAGTAAAGAAATTGCAAGGTGTGATTAAAATTCCTTGTTAATGTTATGTGATATGTGGTCAGAAATGAAATGACTCCTGAGGGAGGTTATGTTATGAACGGGGTAAAGTGAGTAGATAAAAAAAATATGCTTATGAAATAAACAAGTTAAGGTATGGTTTTCAGCTGAATGGGGAAGAGGTACATCTTCCTGGTCAACTGTAAACGAAAGAAAAATACGTGTAAATGTAGTAGATAAATATTAAGACTATTAACGTGAAATGATGGCAGGCTTAGTATACTATGTTATCATTAAATGACAATTTATTATATGAACAAAAATGTGTATGTTTAAAGAAGTGTAAGTTGTCATGTAGAATTTCTTGCTTATGAGAAGTAAAGTATGTGAGTGGTTTCATACTCACAGTGGCATAAAGTAAATGTGATAGCAAGTAAATTCTTAAAAATGTATATGTTGTTAAGACATTATGGAATGTGTTTATTTGTTCAGTTATGTTCAGAAAGGTCAAAAGCACGGATAAGTTAATTCACGTTAAAACTATATTCAAAAGTTCAGGTAAGCTAACTTAAGTTAGCTATATATTTAAATGTACAGATAAATTGGAATGTGACAGTAAAAGTTTATGTGTTCAGAATTAAAGATAATCAGAAACACTGACTTATGTCAATTGTTATGTTAAGAATATAATGTGAGACACATGTAATGGGGATTGTAGAGATCAGTTATATGATGGTGGCAGAATGCCAACTATGTTAGACATGACAGAAAGAAAGGTTCATGATTAAAGGCATGCCTTGCAAATGGTTATGTATGTTTCCATTACTTACTACGGTAAGTAGATGGATATGATATAATAAAGGGTTTCCGTTACTCATGTTATTGAATAGATGGATATGATATGATATAAGGTTTCCATTATTCATGTCATGGAGTATATGGATATTGTAAGAATGGGCAGTGATCATGACACTGGCTCGAGACTGTGAGAAAGTTAAGGATCCTTAACGGTGCAGAAATGTTTTAGTACACATGCCACCGAGATGTATGGTACTAATTGGAAAGGTTCAGAATGATCTCTACAATTGCCTAAAAGTAAAATGGATAAGTAAGAAAGTGAAAATGAAAGTTTATGTGTTTAGTTGGAATTCTTATGATTCACTAATGTGCAAGTTAAAGTGTTATGTTTGTTCAGATCATATTAAATCAAGTATAAGCACACTGGAATCAATATATAGTTGACAGTGATGAATAGAAGTGTGAGACTGATATATTAAAACGACGCTCGGCCAACGTGGTTCTAATATATTAAATCACACGGGTAATTCATAATTGTTAATTGTATAATGGAACTAGTGATGGTTAGCCTTGATTGGGGGTGGAAAGAGAGACAGTAAGTGAATAAGACTGTGAGAAGTTGATAGTTAAAATGTTATGATAAATTTTACTGTCGTTATGTGAACATATATATCTATTGTTAGACAATTGTGGGCATAGTAATTGATAAGTCCCATTATAGATCAGAAATTTGACACTTAAATTGAAAGAAACATAGGTGTCAGTTAATGTGAAACAGTATTAAACCGCTAAACTGTTGTTTTCATGTGGTTTTATGGTAAGAAAGTGGTAGAATGAACCTAAGTAGGGGAGACAAATCGTAATTTGAGATAGAAAATGATGTCAATTCATGAAATATGAGATGATGACAGGAAAGTAATTGGTTATAATATAACCTAGTGGAGTAAATGATTATAAATTACGATTATAAAAGGTGAATGAGGGTTCTGAAGACCCAAAGTTACATAGTTTAAAGAAATAAGTTGTAAGATGTGTCAATAAGGAAAGAAAGTATTGAGAAATGTTAGCAATTGAGAATGTAAGAATGTTAAACATATTGCCATTGAAAGAAATATAAGTGTAAAGTACATGTATGTTATGCAATAATGGCAATAGAAAGTAATCAAGCTGCAACTAGTAAGAGTTAAAACGTGATATGAAACAGAAAGTAACACATTTTGTGTTAAAGAGAAAGAAAATTCACTATGTAAGTGAAACCGAATGAATAAAGGTTATGTGATTTTGAAGTTAAACAGGTGTAAATGATTTCACATAACCAAGATTATGTTATAAATACAGTTTGTAAATCTTTGATTAACTAGTTGCAAGGATAAAGAAGTCTAGTGTAGTGCTAGTCAAGGTTGTTATGTAAGTACTAGCTCTTCTGCTAGTTATGAATGGGATTGAAAGTTTATTGTTGGTATGCGCTAGGTAACCTTCAATGTTACTTTCATGGTTAATGTTAAAGTAGAAGTAATAGTTATAAAGTAAAGATTTTAGCATGTTGCTGGTTTCAGATTGTAAAAGTCATTTTAAGTGATTATGTGTATTAAGATGTTATGTGGTTAAGTATAAATGACCTCTGTATGTGGTCTGTTAATGTGAAGGGACAAGAAATGTGTATAGCCCCTAGGGGCAGGTGAAAGCAAATGAAATGCACATGTTATATGTGCACGTGGAAAGAATTGAAAGAATGTATCTATGTGTATAAGTTGTCAGAATGGCATAGCAAGTGTTATGCGTATCACTTGCTGAACAGAAAGTTAGTTCCGTGTAAAGGAACAAATGTTAATGTTGTACCTTATGCTGAAAATTGCACTCGATGCTAATGAGAAGTAAGATGTAAAGATTATGTGCTTATGTGATAAAGTTAAAGGTAAAGGTTATGTGTTTACGTGATAAGGATAAAGGCAAGCTGCATGTGTACAAGTGAATGTAAAAGTAAGAACATTTATATGATTATGTTAGTAAGATTATATGTATGAGTTGTTTAACTCATGTGTTAAAAGTAATGTGTATAGGTAATGAAACAGTATGCACAGTTTATGTGCTTCTGTTGAAATGGTTATGTTTAAAGTTAATTCACTCGTGTGTCACAAGTTACGCACACTAGTTGATCAAATGTTATGTGATATAAGTTGCTAAGAAGTAAGTGCATTTCTTTAAATGTATAAAGTTAAGAAAGTTGAATAGATGTTCAAGTTGTAAGAGTTATGTGAAATGTATATAGCTGAAAAGCTATTAAGGCTAATGTGATAAGTTAATGTGTTAAAGAGATATGTAAGTAGTTGAGATGAATGTAAGAAGTTTAAGCCAGAATGGTTTATGTTTATGTCTGGAACAAGAAAGTAATAAGATATGTTAAGATAAGTGAACGCTTCCGCTTAAGTAGAGAAATGGTTAAGATTGAATAAGTACGAAAGACATTCGTGAGGACACGAATGAGACAAGTGGGGGAGAGTTGTAACACCTCAAAATTTAAAGTATTGCTAGAATTATTATTTTAAGCTATTATTATTTTAGATAGAATAAAATAATAATAACTGAGAATGGTTTTTAAGTTTCAGACAATGATAAGTACGGAGTGTAAAATAATACACTTTCATGAGTCGGTTTAAACTGTATTTATCTATATCTCTTTTATACATACGTACAGAAACAAAAAGAAGAAGAAGAAGATTATGAGAACCAAACCTAAACCATTTAAATCATTTTAAAGATGATATTGAAGCTAGAAACAAGTGAGAAATCATCCTTTGATTCTCTACATCACTGACGTGGACCCAATCCGACACGGTCATCAACGCAACGGAAGGAGGACACGGCAGTGGAGTGTTTTAAATTTGTAAAGCTGGGGACCTAAGTTTTACTACGGCTGTATAGCAGCAGTATGACCTAGGGTCGTTCTTCAAGCTAATCGTATTGTGAAACGGGAGTATCAAGACAAGTTGTTTAATTTAGTGATGGGATTTTTCAAACAGATTTTGAATGTGTTTTTTTTACTTAGGTCCGTAAATTAAAGCAATAAAAGTAAATAAATGAAAAAAACAGAAATAGGGATGAAATCAGTATGGAGGATATGTGTTTGTTATGACTTCGTTACCTTATGTGGGGGTGATGCTAGGGTTTTGATATGAAAACGTCTCTTAAAGGTTTGTGTCTTATCTGAGCTTAATTGTTCGTAGTGTAAACACTAGTACCCTACTGATTGGGGAAACCAATCAATATGTCACTGAGTACTAGGCCAAATTGAGTCTGATCGGAGGAGGATGCTCAACTCTTCAACGTTATCCAGTGACGGAGTAACGACCCTTCTTGGAATGTTAATTCCTGGGTGCATGAGATAGAGTAACATACCCACTAAGGTTCTGACCTTTCTTTACACTACGGGGACAACGAAGACAAATAAGGCATTTAAGATTAAGACTTGATTTGGTAACTATTAACTTTATATTAATGGTTTTATTTTAGCCTAGAGTTTTCATCACGGTGTACAGTGCGACTATGCATTTCCACAGTTTTCCAGACCCGAGATGTACTAACGGTGTACAGTGCAATTAAGCATTTCCACAGTGTTCCAGATCTTTAGGTGTACTAGCGGTGTACAGTGCGATCAAACATTTCCACAGCTTTGAAGTAAAATCAGGATGTGACACAGTCTTCAACCACCTACATTTCCTTAGCTTCTACGTATTTGTACTTCACCGAAGGTGTTTCCAACGTTACACGAAGTACAGTGCCATTTACCGTGGTATTTCCGGGGTCACATACTTTATGATTACTCTAGACTAGTTTAAACTAAGTTTGTATTAAAGCCCAACCATCTATGATATAAACTAGCTCTCACTATTTCCCAATAAATCCCTGGTTGATTCATGGTATACTATACGAAAGGTTTTAAACAGTATTTCCACAGCTACGCAATTCAGACCATGTTTACAGTTTTAGAAAACATAGATAGGTAGTGACCATTTGATCAAGGTTCGTGACTCCTTGTCATAAAGGTTCTAACCACGTTTAATTGGAGGAAAGACAATTTGGTTTAGAAATTCATAAATACAAGATTAATAGATCACAGGTTTTCATTTATATAATATAACTGGAAACATTATTTCCACAACGGATTGTGCCCACGACTTTCATAGCTTCCACGTTCCGTACTACACACATAAGTGATGATTCCTGCGCTATACAAATGAAAGCCGTATAACGTTACCTCCGTTATTTCATAATGTTATCCAATTATGTGTTTAAAGCAGCATCACCCCACACATATATAAACTAACTACATCATAACAAACACACAAGGAAACTACTCACTACGCATAATAACAGATCCTAAATCTAGCATAATAACAATAGCAATTATCATTATAACAGATAAGGAAAAAGTAACCGTTAATAAAGCGTAGATTGAATAAGCGTTTAGAGAGAGAGTACAAGCAGAACTTCCGCAATATCCTTGACAATATTACAATAAAAGCCTCTGAACTATTCCCTATGCTATTACAAAAGTAGCCCCTTCATTAGTTTCAGTTAAATATTAACTGAGAACTAACTAGACCTAACCCTAATTTCTAGAGAGAGAAAGAAAGAAAGAGAGTTTAGAGAGAGAGAGAGAGTGTGTGAGAGAGAAAGTGGAAATGGAGAAATGAATGGAATGTTGAAGTGTGTTGAAGGTTGGAGGGGTGGCCTCCTATTTATAGACAAAGCTTGAAATCAGCTGTACAACTCGCGAAGCACGTACGTACAAGCAAACGAAGCACAAACGGGCAGCATATGGGGTACCAAGGGCCGTATACGGCCTTCATAGTGCTGTATACGGTGTGTAGAGGGCCGTATACGGTCTTAGGTAGGCCGTATACGGTGTGCAAGGCCGTATACGGCTTCCGTCTGATTTCATTCGTTGCTTAAAACGTCCGTATCTCCTTCGTTATGCGTCCGTTTGACCTGATTTTTTCGCCTGTGTCTTCGTAATTCCGTTACGCTTCTAATGGTACCAATCTCACTGAAATTGGATGTGTATAGCTTTAGCATAGCCGAAATCACTTTATAGGAGTTTGTAACCGTCCTGTCTTCTTCGTTCTTTATCTGATTTGCATGATTCTTGATTTTCTCGTCTCAATTTTACCTATTACATCATATCATGAGGTTAGAATATGCTTATCATAGGATAAATGAGGGTGCGAGAATTGGTTGCTGTTTATTTGCTCCGTTTTGCTCGTTATTCGGATGTTTTTAGTGATTTTTGTAGCAACGTCTATATTTTGAGCATTTTAGTGAATTTTGGTAAATAATGATTGTTTTGGAATGTTTTCACTAAAGATGTGCCCAAAAAGTGTGGAATAATGGCCTTGAAAACATGACTTTTTGCGTCACATCAAGTTATCCCACACTTAGACGTTGCTTGTCCTCAAGCAACACTCAGTTTTTGAAAACATTTTAAAACATTTTTTTAGAGCGAGCTTCAACATTTTTAAGAGTTACCACTGTCAAATGCAAATAAGATAGTTTCAGGAATATAGGGAAAGGTAAGATGATCCTTCCTTAAACAAGAAAAGATTCTCTTAGGCATACATCCAAATCTCATGATCTTGGAGTACACATGACTAGGCGATCTCATAAAAGGTGGTCACTAAATTCACTCAAAGTGTATCGGGTTTCCTATCAATCTAGAACAAAAGAAATCGCTCAAATAGCCAGTCAGGCAGCACTCATCATCATAGGCTTGGTCGAGAATCGGATCTCCACCACTTAGGTGAGGACGGTGCTAATTATCCCAAGACATTCATGAGGGTTGTAGTGTTTGATGAGGGGTAATGGGTATGGATAGTGATATTTTTGGGTTGTAAGGGTTGCTTATCTTAAAACAACTGAGATCATGAACAACTTTATTTCAGAACGGAGAGAGATGTAGCTTTTGGTCTTCTATCAGAATCTTCTTGTGAGGATGATACTTCAAAGGACTTTAAGCTTTATTCTTGCGGAACTATTTTTTCTTTCTTTTCTTCTTTTTCTTATTTTCTTTTTCTGCTTTTATATTTTTCTATTTTTCTTTTCTTCTTCAGAATTTCTTTGCCAGAGAATTTCCAAGGATATTTTTTTCTTCTTTTGATTCATTCAGAAATCCCCTATCTTGAACATTTCGAGACTTTTCGCGGTGTCAATTTTTCACACCAAAGATTCTTCAATCTTTTTGAGAACACGAAGGGGTAGGATAAGTGATGCGGATATTCTAAAAGATGTTCTTCATAACCTCAGAAATTATAAGATAAGTTTGGGGAATATTTTTGGGAAGTAGGGTTTTATGAGGGTTTTATGAAACAAAAGGTTTAGTCTCAACAGGGTTTACTAGGCGGATCATCGATACTAAAAATGAGTATCGGAAAGGTTTTGGGCTTGAAGAGATATGTGAAAAGGGGTTTAAATCCTAGGGAATGTCAAGGTCATCTAATTGCACCTATACCGCGTACGGTACACACCAATGTGGTCTTGAAGCGTATGTCAAGAGCAAGTTCTAATTCAGAGATGCATGCATCGGCACACACAAGAAATGACCAGTGAAGCATTAAAGATGAATGCTGTTAGGCTCAAGATACCTCACTGCAAATAGGGTTGTATGTGCTTCGTCATGCTTCCATCAGATTATTATTTCTTGCTTAAGCAATTTCTACCTTATTTTCCCTAGATTTCGAAATATGTTACTCACATCTGAAAATAGCTCATCTCAAAAGATATTTTGGCTCAAAATTAGCAGAGTTAATCAATAGATTTAGCTCATTCTTTCAATTTTCTTTGAAAAATTTTTTAAAAATTTGAGGAACATTTTCCGAGTTTACTATTTCGGATATTAAAAATCAAAGAAAACTAACCAAGGTATTCTATACCTGCTATCCCACACTTAGAGGAACATTGTCCCTAATGTTCTCTTGAGTTGAGATTTAGTGGAAGTAAAATCCCACACTTAGAGTTTGAACATGTAAGAAAATGTTTCTCAAGTGTTTGTTTTGGGCTGGAATCCCACACTTAGTGATAAGTTTAGGATAGAGTATAGACTACTTTAACAAACTAACAAAGCAAATGATATACAGAATCATAAACAAAAGAGAGTAAAGGTTAAGACACTCCCCAGATAGCGAGCAACAAAGAAGCTAAGAATCTGAATTTACTGAAAAGAGATGTTGCCAAGATATTTTTCTGCATTCATGAAGAGCGGCACAGCTTCAAGTGTCTTGCTATTTGGTTTTCTTCTCCATCCATTATTCCCTTTTTGTGAATCAATCTCGTAAGTGTGAACACGTTGGTCGTACCAGTTTACAAACTCAAAGTATTTGCAAATGAAAAGATAAATCATCGTCTCAGAATTTGAAAAGATATTTTCTACTACAAATCATTTTTATAAACATGTGTTTTTAAACGATTTCGAGCATAATGCATAAAAGTAGTATGCAAGTACCTCAAATGCTCGAAACACATGAATTATTATTTTTCAAATTGATTTCCTTATTTCTGAGATGAGTGGTTTATTTGCAAATGAGTTGTAATATCAGAAAAGTGTTTTGGTGACGACCAATTGTGAAGGATAGTTAGAGATATATCTTCACTTATTGACAATGTTCTCTCTTCACGTCTTATTGCACGGGTTGCCTCCCGAGAAGCGCTGCTTTTAGAGTCGAGAGCTCGACTTTGCCTTCCTTCAGATTAGTTGGTGCTGGAACCACCAGGACCGGAAGTGCTCAGTAGTGGAATCCTGGGGTTGCGTGAGTATATTCTCAGAAAATGGCGAGCGATGATGTCGACGATGTTTGGAATCTCAGATGAAAATATGGGGAAGCTCTGCAGATGCTGCTCTGTAATCTTTTTTAGGTGCAGCAGGTCCCAAGTAATCTCCTTTACTGTGCTGGAGATAATTCCGCGGGAATTTACAAAAGAGAATCCATCAGCTTCAATCATCTCTCGTTCAGGATGGTGTTGTCTGAGCGAGTCCATAAATCCAAAGAACTGCAGGTGTAAAGTCTCGTGATCTGCAATACTGGAGTTTACTCCAAGTTCTCGGATAGATTCATGAATACCCTGGATGAGACTGGTCTGGTAGTGGGAGAACGTGAGGTCGGAGTTCTTAAAGGTATTGTTCATCATGTCGTAAACCTCACGTAATCCGTAGTTGAATATTTGACTATGCTCTTCATCAGGTACTTCAACGAAGATTTCCTTGATCCGATCAGTGAGGAAGTTCGCGATGTTAACCATCGAACCTTCAGGTATGGAAGAAGGGATGACACGCATCCTCTAATCAGAACTCTCGTACTCGAGATCTTCGACAATCTTGTGAGCGTGGTACTCGATGGTGCAGTCAATGTAGAACCTATGAGGAGAAGTCTCGTCGATATGATCATTCCTAGCCATAGAATCTAGAAGTCCCTAAGATCATACATCAACCGGATGTCTATGTCTGCGTCGGGGTTCCCAGTAGCATTGTACATATTGCTGCGATAAGAATTTAAGAACTCGTGTTGCTCAGCAGAATATGGAAATGCGGATCTGAACAGCGTGTCATAGATCTTCCTGTACATGCGTCTTTGATCTTCAAAGAACTCAAGCTCCTCAGGTGTTGGTCCAGTAGTGTGGTGCTCTCGTAGCAACTGAGCAGCAAGGTCTTCGGCAAAGGCATTTAGTCGGTTGTGGAAGAATCTGTAATCTTGGGAATTCTCGGCCTGGTTGACCTCAGATTCGGCTATGATTTCCTCAATCAGGTTCCTTTGGTGTGGAGTGTAATCATTGGTGGAGTTAATGATAATGCTTGCCATTATAGGTATGTCATTTTCGAATTCTTCAATAGCACTTATCATTTCCTCATGGTTAGAGATAGTCGGAATTTGGGGAGAAGCGGGAACAGTCGAAGATGCAAGAAGTCGGACAGACCGAATATCTATTCGAACATCAGTGTAGATGATGTCATCGTCATCACTCTCCTCAGCTGGAGTATCCGTAGCCTGGAAATCAGGGAACTCAACAGTATCGGAATATGGAAGGGTGTCATCAGTAATCTGAGATATCGGCTGAGAGGAATCCATCTCGATGTCTTTTTCCTCCTGAGAATCAGAATCATGGCTAGATCCGGAGGTACTTCCCTTCTCGAACTGACTTCGAGGTGCAGATGTGTCAAAGGTTTGAATCCTTTGGGGAAGTCGGGATGCTTTATATGCTACAATCTTTCTCAAGAGCTTGTCTCGAAGCTCTGGTTGCTATATGGATAAAGCTATAGTCTTCTCAATATTCAGCAGAGCGTCAAGTCGGGGAGACACGAGAGGTTTGGTGGGATCAATAGCTGATGTAATGAGTTTCTCCATGGTGAGACCAAATTCTGCATCATGAGAGTAATCAGTTGGTGGATCTTCATCTGATTCATCTTGTGACAGAGGGATGAAGTTCTCAAGATTTTCGATTTGCATAATCTCTGCTGTCGGTAAATATGAGTCAGGAAGGTATTGATGAGGTGGTGTGGACTGATATACTTCCTCGGGCTCTGATTCTTCATGCTCTTCCTCGGATTCTTCCATTTCTTCTGGTTCCGTTTCTTCCATCTCCTCTTCCTCTGGTTCTGTTTCAGGTTGTTCTTCTTTTTCTTCATCCTGCTCTGAATCTTCCTCCTCTTCTATTTCTTCCTCTGGTTCAGTTTCTTCCGTTTCCTAGTCTTCTGATTCTGACTCTTTAGTAGCTGAAATAAGACAAGTATGCTCGTATGGCCTGTATGGTTCTGGCTCTGAATCAGAAGTGTCATCATCTGAAGTAACTCTGCCCATGGATATTGTTTATATCTCTGCATGCTCCATTATTGAACAGTCGGTCTGATCAATCTTGTATGATATTGTCTGTCCATGTGCTCGTAGACTGATAACCTGAGAATATACATCAATAATAGCACGTGCAGTATTCATGAATGGCCTACCTAGGATAATGGGTATGTTAATGTCTTCCTGTATATCCATCACTACAAAGTCAGTGGGGAAATAGAACCTGTCAACTTTTACCATGACGTTCTCAGCAATGCCTTTCGGGTATCGGACTGATTGATCGGAAAGCTGGACGCTCATTTTAGTGGGCTGGAGAGGTCCTAATTCTAATCTGGAGTAGAGCGAATAAGTCATTAGATTGATACTAGCTCCAAGATCGGCCAAGGAGCGTATTGTGCCTGAGTGATAGATGGAACAGGGCAAGGTGAATCGACCCGTGTCTCCTAGCTTTTCCGGTAAGGCATTTTGGATGACGCCTGAACACTCGGCGTTCAGGGAGACTTTAGGAATGGCAGGAATCTTGTCCTTAGTCGCCAGCATTCGTCGGATGTACTTTGTACTAGAAGGGATTCAAGACACGGTGTCTAAGAATTTTCCGTCAAGTTTGAATGACTTGGCATTGTACTTCTTGTGCAGGCGGTTAGGGAAAGGAATCTCAACCTCACGATTCGGCGTGGGCATTGATTTGGTCTCAACTGTCGGCGGGACAGGAGAATGTTCCCTTGGAGAAGCAGTCGTAGAAGGAGTTGGTTTATCAGAGTTTAAGGTCTTGGCTTCCTCGACGTGGGGGTTCTAAATAGTATTGCTTGGTAAGGTCCCTTGCGGTCGGGTATCGAGACGTTGGGCTAACTGACCGATCTGGTTCTCAAGGCTTTTCAGGACCGAGAGTTGATTTCGAAGGAATAGATCAGTTTGGTCTTGTCGAGCCGTAGTCTTTTGGTTGAAAGCGGTCTGACCTTGGATGAATTTGTTGAGGTTGTCATCAGTACTCGTGACTGGAATGATGGTTTTCGCAGGCTCAGTAGGCTGGGTATCCTCAGTGGCGGTTAATGGAAGTGGTTGATTGTATGGGAGTTGTGGTTGTTGCGGGTACGTCGGATATCGTGGCTGAAACCTGGGCTGGAAAGGGTGTTGGTTGTTCCGTGGAGGATATTGGTTTCCTCGAGTTCTGGGTGGTGAAGTTCTAGAAAAACCAGGCGGATTTTGAGGTCTGACAGGAAACTGGGCATAGTAGACTGAACCGTCAGTAGGATCTTCGTACTCAACCTCGTATTCTTCAGCGGGATGGTTGGTACAGTTCTGGCAAGCCTGAACTTGGTGGATCTGCTGTGGTTGTTTCTTCAGATCTGCTATGTGTTTTGTCAGAGTCTCAATTTGTTCGCTTAGAGACTTAATGGCTTCAGTTTGGCGGGTGTTATTTGCGGAGAGGGGTAAGGATGAGGATTGCTCATCAGACTTCCAATCGTGGTGGTGCATCGTCATATCCTGAATCAAGCTCCATGCTTCATCATTAGTAAGTTTCATGAAGTTTCCTTGAGCTGCTGCGTCAAGATTGATGCGATGGTTAGGATCAAGACCTCGGTAGAAGGTGCACACCTTGTCAGTCTTCGTCATTTGGTGGTTTGGGCATTTCCTCAGTAAACTCTTGAATCGCTCCCATGCTGAGTAGATAGATTCATCGTGGGCTTGTTGGAAGTTTGCGATGTCATTCTTTGCCTGAGTTTGTTTGGACGGGGGAAAGTATCTAGTGAGAAACTTATTACCCATGTCTGTCCATGAGGTGATTAAGCTGGTCTCAAGTCCCTCAAACCAGGTAGAAGCATGTAAAGAGAAAGAATAGGGGAACAAGTATAAGCGGATGATATCCTACTCAACCCCATTCTGCTTATAGGAGTTTGAAACCTGAATGAATTTGTCGATATGAGCGTTGGGATCATCACGGGGTAGACCGTGGAATTGGCAGTTATCTTTTATGAGTTGTACGATGTGGTGTTTAAGCTCAAAAGAAGCTCCGTCAATCACTGGATAGCTAATCGGTCCTCCTCGTCCTTCGATGGATGGTTTGGTGTTGTCGGCGAGAGTAACACGAGCGGCCATTCGTGGAAAACGGGAACGTCTTTCTTTGCGGATGGTGCGGATAATCGACTCGGGATCGGGTACGAAAATGAGCTGTTCAGATCCGGATGATCTGGTCGAATATCGTTGTGGGATATGGGAAGATATTGTCGGTTGGAACAAAGAAAAGAAAATAAGAATGGGAAAGAAGTATCACTAAATAGAAAACTCGTCTGGATTCTTCAGAATCTTACGATTAACTCCCCGGCAGCGGCGCCAAAAACTTGTCGTCACCTCGATCAGTCACGGTCGTCAACGCAACGGAAGGAGGACACGGCAGTGGAGTGTTTTAAATTTGTAAAGCTGGGGACCTAAGTTTTACTACGGCTATATAGCAGCAGTATGACCTAGGGTCGTTCTTCAAGCTAATCGTATTGTGAAACGGGAGTATCAAGACAAGTTGTTTAATTTAGTGATGGGATTTTTCAAACAGATTTTGAATGGGTTTTTGTTACTTAGGTCCGTAAATTAAAGCAATAAAAGTAAATAAATGAAAAAAAACAGAAATAGGGATGAAATCAGTATGGAGGATATGTGTTTGTTATGACTTCGTTAGCTTATGCGGGGGTGATGCTAGGGTTTTGATATGAAAACGTCTCTTAAAGGTTTGTGTCTTATTTGAGCTTAATTGTTCGTAGTGTAAACACTAGTACCCTACTGATTGGGGAAACCAATCAATATGTCACTGAGTACTAGGCCAAATTGAGTCTGATCGGAGGAGGATGTTCAACTCTTCAACGTTATCCAGTGACGGAGTAACGACCCTTCTTGGAATGTTAATTCCTGGGTGCATGAGATAGAGTAACATACCCACTAAGGTTCTGACCTTTCTTTACACTACGGGGACAACGAAGATAAATAAGGCATTTAAGATTAAGACTTGATTTGGTAACTATTAACTTTATATTAATGGTTTTATTTTAGCCTAGAGTTTTCATCACGGTGTACAGTGCGACTATGCATTTCCACAGTTTTCCAGACCCGAGATGTACTAACGGTGTACAGTGCAATTAAGCATTTCCACATTGTTCCAGATCTTTAGGTGTACTAGCGGTGTACAGTGCGATCAAACATTTCCATAGCTTTGAAGTAAAATCAGGATGTGACACAGTCTTCAACCACCGACATTTCCTTAGCTTCTACATTTTTGTACTTCACCGAAGGTGTTTCCAACGTTACAAGAAGTACAGTGCCGTTTACCGTGGTCTTTCCGGGGTCACATACTTTATGATTACTCTAGACTAGTTTAAACTAAGTTTGTATTAAAGCCCAACCATCTATGATATAAACTAGCCCTCACTATTTCCCAATAAATCCCTGATTGATTCACGGTGTACTATACGAAAGGTTTTAAACAGTATTTCCACAGCTACGCAATTCAGACCATGTTTACAGTTTTAGAAAACATAGATAGGTAGTGACCGTTTGATCAAGGTTCGTGACTCCTTGTCATAAAGGTTCTAACCACGTTTAATTGGAGGAAAGACAATTTGGTTTAGAAATTCATAAATACAAGATTAATAGATCACCGGTTTTCATTTATATAATATAACTGGAAACATTATTTCCACAATGGATTGTGCCCACGACTTTCATAGCTTCCACGTTCCGTACTACACACATAAGTGATGATTCCTGCGCTATACAAATGAAAGCCGTATAACGTTACCTCCGTTATTTCATAATGTTATCCAATTATGTGTTTAAAGCAGCATCACCCCACACATATATAAACTAACTACATCATAACAAACACACAAGGAAACTACTCACTACGCATAATAACAGATCCTAAATCTAGCATAATAACAATAGCAATTATCATTATAACAGATAAGGAAAAAGTAACCGTTAATAAAGCGTAGATTGAATAAGCGTTGAGAGAGAGTACAAGCAGAACTTCCGCAATATCCTTGACAATATTACAATAAAAGCCCCTGAACTATTCCCTATGCAATTACAAAAGTAGCCCCTCCGTTAGTTTCAGTTAAATATTAACTGAGAACTAACTAGACCTAACCCTAATTTCTAGAGAGAGAAAGAAAGAAAGAGAGTTTAGAGAGAGAGTGTGTGTGAGAGAGAAAGTGGAAATGGAGAAATGAATGGAATGTTGAAGTGTGTTGAAGGTTGGAGGGGTGGCCTCCTATTTATAGGCAAAGCTTGAAATCAGCCGTACAACTCGCGAAGCACGTACGTACAAGCAAACGAAGCACAAACGGGCAGCATATGGGGTACCAAGGGTCGTATACGGCCTTCATAGGGCCGTATACGGTGTGTAGAGGGCCGTATAAGGTCTTAGGTAGGCCGTATACGGTGTGCAAGGCCGTATACGGCTTCCGTCTGATTTTGTTCGTTGCTTAAAACGTCCGTATCTCCTTCGTTATGAGTCTGTTTGACCTGATTCTTTCGCCTATGTCTTCGTAATTCCGTTACGCTTCTAATGGTACCAATCTCACTGAAATTGGATGTGTATAGATTTAGCATAGCCGAAATCACTTTATAGGAGTTTGTAACCGTCCTGTCTTCTTCGTTCTTTATCTGATTTGCATGATTCTTGATTTTCTCTTCTCGATTTTACCTATTACATCATATCATGAAAGTTAGAATATGATTATCATAGGATAAATGAGGGTGCGAGAATTGGTTGCTGTTTATTTGCTCCGTTTTGCTCGTTATTCGGATGTTTTTAGTGATTTTTGTAGCAACGTCTATATTTTGAGCATTTTAGTGAATTTTGGTAAATAATGATTGTTTTGGAATGTTTTCACTTAAGATGTGTCCAAAAAGTGTGGAATAATGGCCTTGAAAATATGACTTTTTGCGTCACATCAATCACCAAGTAAGTTATTGTTCTTCAATTATTACAACCTAGAAATGGGTTTTTGTAAAGGTTTAAAGAATTAGTGAGTTTAAATCCGAATTTAGGGTTTGTATATGTTAAATTGATGTTAGTTAAGTTCATTAATCATAATTCTTAACCTAATATCAAGATAGAAATGAAGAACCCTAATTTGATTAAGAGTTCTTGAGATGTTCATGATGAACTTGATGATCATGGTGATCATGAAGGATGATAAAGTGAAAGTAATGTTATTAGTGTTAGTAAAGCTTAGTAATGATGATATTAACACTAATTCATGTAAAGGTAATGAAATTGAATGAGAATTCACTAAACCTAATATGGGGTTTTGATGTATTCATGGTAAATGATGTTAATTAACCTTGTTAATGATTAAAGATGGTTAATTAGTGATGGTTAATGTGATTAATGGATAGTTGTGATCATGTTGATCATAACTTAAAAAGATGAAAGTAATATGAATTGGATTAATTAACTTTAAGAGTCTAATTAGTTCAATTGATGAGAAATGGTTAGAAAGTGAGCTAATAATGATAATAGCTCATATGATATGTAAAGTTAAGAAAAGGTCATGTTTAGTTGATTAAAGATCAATTAGTGAAAGTAATGAGAATGTAATGATTAGTTAAAGTTGATCACCATTTGATGCTAAGTGTATGTTATGCGATTATGTTATGATAGGTGATCAAATGATATGGGAGTCTCAAAGTAAGAGCTAAATGACTTAAATCGTCTATAAGGCTAAGGTGAGTTATATGGGGATTAAATGGGTAAGGGTTGTATGTCTTAAGTTGCTAGTAAGCAAGAAGCACATACAACCAAAGAAAGTAATGTTAAATGTTGAATGTTAAAGTTTACATTAATTGATTAGTTATGTTTTGCTAAAGTATATGATATTATCAATGGTAAAGTGGTAAAGGTTAAATAAACATGTTAAAAAGGGTGAATATTATGTTGTGTGGATTCCATTACTTATGTAAGATAAGTAGATGGATATGTTATGTGTATATGTGCAAGGATCCTTGGCCAATGAAAAATGTTTAGTATGCATACCATCTAGAGGTATGATACTAGTGGATGATGTTTTAGCATGCTTACCACTTAGAGGTATGATGCTAATTGGAATAATGTTTACATTTACTTAATGGTTATGTTGTAAAGAAAGAAATGTTATATGTTTAATGATTATGCAATTATTCATTTAATTGCTCATGTACTCACTAAGCTTAATGCTTACCCCGTAAGATGTTTAATGTTGTAGGTGCTTGGTTCGGTCGAACCAATTGGCTAAAGTGAGTAAAAGATGGATGCAAGAGATAAGCGTGGAATGGAGCTTGATTTACGGTTAGATAAACTCCCTTTCCTTGAATGATCGTTATGAATGTCCAATTGTGCAAATCGCCCAAAGAAATGTTTGAAATGTAAAGTTATAAATGGTCATGACATGTATCTTTGACTTTGAAAATTTCAATTGAGAAAGAGTCTAGAATAAGGTCTATGTATGTAAGTAATAAGGTTAAAGAATGGTAAAAGAGGTCAAATGTTGAAAATGAGGTCATTGGTTGAAATGAGTAGTGACATGTAGTCAACTACTTTGAAATGATCAATTGTATGGGAAAGATATAAGAATAATGGTCAAAGTATGTTTGAATTGAGAAACGGGTCAAAGGGTGTCCAAATGGGCACTAAATGGGTCAAAGTGCCAAAATGGGTTCTAGGCATGGTATGAAAGTTATGTAAATTGAGTTAAATCCCATTTTGATAGTTAAAGAGGTTGCCAAAGTTTGAAAGTCATATTATGTTTTGTATTTTGACATGTCAAGTAAAAGTGCCGAAAAGTGGTTAAAATGGGATTACGGTCCAAATTTAAAAATAACGCGTATTTTGAGAAAGTGTAAAAAGGAAAAGTTTTATTATGTCATAGTGGAGGTGTGTGCAAAATTTCAGGTCAAATGGACTTTCGAGTCAAAAGATATGCGTGTCCAAATTTGGTGAATTGTATCCTAAATAGTGCAAGTGCTGAACAGACAGGCCATGGGCATGTCCTACAATCGCCATGGCAAAACCTTAATCAGTAGCTTCACATTCTTGTCAGCACCACGCCATAGCCATGTCCTGTAATTGCCATGGCCATGTCCTTTAACAGTAGCCCCCATTTTTCATCAACATGATGCCATGACCATGTCCTATGAACGCCATGGCCATGTCCCTTCAGTATGCCCAAAAATGACGTTTTAACCTACGTGTCGAGTTTATATGTATAAAATAAAGTTATGGGACAGAACAAAGGGTATTTTATGAGTTAAAAAAAATGGTCACGTTTTCGGGGCGTTTCACTTTTGGTCTATAAAAGAGTTAAAAAAACTATAATATTTAACTATGCTAAAAGTCAGTTTACGTTCTCCCTTTTTTTCTTTATTACCAAAATGCATCTTTTTGATTTAAATCAAACTCCTATTGAGGAAAACTTAGAAAATGTTTACGAAGATGAAAATACCACGGATGATGGTTCCGAATCCACGAGAGAAGTTTATGATAAACCTTTTGTAGGTCAATCTTTTTTCTGTGAGGAAGAAGCTTATGCTTTTTATCAAAATTTTGCAAAGTTAAACGGATTTTTTATTCGTAAAGGAAGGTTTATCAATAAAAATGGGGGAATGAAACGACGAGATTTCTTTTGTCATCGTCAAGGAAGACCGGATGTTAAATTGGTGGATCACTCAAAAGAACAAAGAAATCGAAGTTCCGCAAGATGTGAATGCAAGGCTTAAATGCGTCTAACATTGAGAAGAGCAAATGAAATATTTCCAGAAGAGTGGCACGTTACTAGTCTCACTTTCGAGCATAACCATGAATTGTTATCTACAAAAGAGGTACGGTTTCTTCCATCGTATCGTAGTATTACAAAGGAAGATGAAAAACGTATACTCATGTTCAAAGAATATGGTTTGTCGGTGAGACAAATTATGCGTGTGATGGAGCTTGAAAAAAATGTACCACATGGAAAACTTTATTTTCTCACAAAAGATGTTCATAATTTTCTTGCTAGAATTCGCCAATTGCATTCACAAAATGATGCAAAAGAACTTTTACAATTTTGCAAGCAAAGTAAAAGTGAATATCCTAATTTTCAATATGTATATATGCTTGATCATGAAAGAAAGTTAGAGCATATTTTTTGGTCTAATTCTCATTGTTTTGATTGGTACCAAAAATATCGAGATGTTGTGGTATTCGATACTACATACAAAGTGAATTCTTATGACATGCCTTTTGGCATATTTGTTGGTGTTGACAATCACGGAAGAACCATTTAATTTGGATGTGCACTACTACGCAATGAAACAACAGACACATTTGAATGGCTTTTCAAGCTAATGTAAGATTTGTTTAATCTATTTTATAACATCTAAGCCAAGTTTTATCATAGGTTATTTGTTTTTAAATTTTGTAGAATTTTGTTTCGCTAATGACGCACCCGCCTAAGACGATTTTAACAGATCAAGATCTATGCATCGCAAAGGCAATTGCAAAAGAGATGCCTTTCACGAAACACGCATATTGAATATGGCACATGCCACTACAAGAAAAATGGTCTTTAGTGACGACCCAGTTATTGGTCACTGATAGCAATGTTTAGTCACCATAAAAGAAGTCGTCACTTGATTTTGGTCACTGTCTAAAACCTCGAGACCAATACTCATAGTGGTCACCAATTTTCATGTTAGAGACCAAAAGTACTAAAGTGGTGGTCACTATATAATAAGTGACCAGAAATAGTGATCACCAAATAAAAAGGTTACATAAGGAAAACAAATAAGCTTAAATGAGGAGATAGACTGGTCACCAGAATGCCATATTGAAAGTTAGATACCAAAAAGTGGAGGTCATTAGATAAAAAGTAGAGACCAAAAATATTATGGTCACTTGGTTCTAAATAATTTGTTTTGAAAAGGTAGAAACAATAAAATTGTTATCGTATAAGTTATAATGTGTGAGAGAAAATAAATAATAGAGTACTTCGTAGTAGTTACTTGTCTAAAAGATATCAAAAGACTTGAAAAATATAAACTAGTATATAATATAAAAAGTTATAACATTTAAAAAATGTAGAAACAAGATAACGAAAAAAGATAACTTAACTCTTAATACATTTTCAACTGTTAGTTTCATTTCTCGATCCAGCAACTACATCCAAATATAACTAAATGACCTAACTTAGCAAACTATGTAAACATGAAGGGTGAAATGTAAATCTTTCCTATCTAATATAAGGGAGTTGATACTGATGTCATGAAGCTGATGTGGCGCAATCTTAAGCTGTTATTTTGATGATGTGGCATAGCTAAGAATCAAGCAATTTTCTCCTTATTTTGATTTTCTTTTAATTACTTAAATTATATATATTATTAAATCTGATTAAATATTATTTTGTAAGTTTCTAGACATGGAAATAAGTAATCTTCCTTTGCACTCTTTAATTTCATTGGTCCTTAGTAGCAACTAAGATCACGCCTCCTCTTTCTTTGTGCACCCCCCCAAATTGTATGCCATTTCTTTTAATCCTGCGTGGTTAATCTAATTTTGTTATATTCTCATACCTTTCTTTTTTTCTCCACACCAGATCTTCGCCGCAAGCACCCTTCACCACCACCCTACTCCATCGTCACCACCAAAACTACACCATCGACTTTCGACCTCCATCTTCGATACTTTCTGTTGAGCTCCTCCACGCACCACCGACCGAAACTACACCACCGACTTCCGACCTCCACCTTCCCTACTTTCTGTTGATTTCATCCATTTTGAATGATTCTTGATTTGGCTTCTTAATATTTCAATTTGTTGTTTTTTGTGTTGTTTGTTGTAGTTTATTAAGGTGGTGGAACTTGAAGATGGATAATGAATAGTTTGTGTTTAATCAAAGGTGTTTGGTGGAATGGCTAACAAGTGTTTAATGAAATGTCTCATAGAAAGAATTATTCAAGGTATAATTGTATTTCTTTTTTTCTTTTAATTTGTATTTAGTGTTATTCATAAGTTTTTTGATTTACGGACGACATTTCAGAGGTATATATGTATCCCTATTTTACTGTAGTTTTTTAAATGATGTTTATGTTGTATTTAAGACTTTGTTCTTGTGTACCAGTGATTTAAGACTAAACCCTATTCACTTAGGAGGGTTATTGACGGTTTATATTGATGGCTGAACATAATATAATTCACGATCATACTTTGACAGGGTGTTGCCGTTGCGCTTCCTGTTTATTTTGCTACACAAAAGGTGAGACTGCTACAGAATGAAAATTTAAGAAATGATGCTCTACACCTCATAAAATGTATGATTAAAACTTCTCAAAATTCTGTTTGCTTAAGCAAATGGTAGGCATATAAGCTAGCAACGGTGGTCTTGCTGAACCTTTGGGTGTCAATATTGTAGGTATGAACTGATTCAAAACAATTGAATCTTGAGTAGAAAACTCATGTACGTGTGTTTCATTTGCATCATTATTGTATACTCTGTTTGCCTCATGAATTTTGCAACTTTTGCATGCGTACACATTTTTAAGAAAGCGTTAACCCCTTTACTGTGTTAATTTACATATATGAACTTGAGTATGCAATTTATGTTCTTTGAAATGTTCGGTGTCTTTAATGATGGGAAATATGCCACAAAGGTAAATACAAAATGCGGAATCAAACCCTCGTTAGACAATGCTTTCCCGACCCGTATGAACCAATTAGGATGCTAACAATTAGGGTAACCTAAATGCAATCTAAATCAGTCCCCAAATCAGCCACAATTCACAGAAATCAATAACAATCAAGAACACACGACAACACAAGACTTTTTGCGTGGAAAACCTCTCAAACCGAGAGTAAAAACCACGGGACCTTCGGGCCACTTAAAATCCACTAATATCAACAAGAGAGCAATACAACGGGTCTTCTCTAGATACACTAGAGGTATACAACAATCATCATACTCTTGAACAACAATATCAACAACTATGGAATCAATCTAAAGAAAAAAGAAGAAAATATACCCAAAAACTGCTGCTACTGTCCGGACTTCAAATCTCGACTTCCAAACCTCAGAATGAAAATCTGAACGGTCAGAATTTTGCCCCAGATGTCAAGAAGACCCTGACCAAAAATGAAGATGATCCGACGGTTCAATATCCGGGGATCGTCGATTTTCCAGGACTGCTACAGTGAGTGACGGGTTTGGATCTTTCTTTTCTTTTTCTCTCTTTTTTTTCTCTTCTCTCTTTTGAATGAATGCATATTTTTTCATACCCCTCAAGTGCCCTAAAACACTAGATACTTAGGAATTGGATTGGGCCAAACAACAAACATTTGGGCCTAAGAAAATTGGGCTTATGTTTCCTCAAAATTGGAAACCCAAAGATAAAGCCCAACAAATCTCCCCCTTTCCAATTATGAGGAAGAGTTCGCCATCCCGGCGATCGAGCAACATACCCTGAGTTTCTCTATTGCCACTGCCTTCGTCAACATATTAGAACCATTATCATCAGTATGAACCTTATCAAGCTCAAATAAACCATCTTCAAGACAGTCTCTAATCCAATGATACCGCACATCAATATGTTTTGTTCGCTTATGAAACATAGAGTTCTTGGCAAGGTGAATTGCACTCTCATTATCACAAAGAACTACATACCTCTCCTGTTTGAAACCAAGATCTTGTAGAAACCTTTTCAACCACAATAGTTCTTTGCACGCTTCTGTTGCTGCCATATACTCAGCCTCGGTTGTAGACAAGGCAACACACTTTTGCAATCTTGATTGCCATGAAACTGCTCCCCCTGCAAAGGTCATCAAATATCCAGAAGTGGATTTCATGTTATCTTTGTTTCATGCCATATCAGAGTCTGTATAACCAACAAGCATCGGCTTCCCATTTCCAAATGTGATACCCAATTTGGAAGTACCTCGTAAGTATCTCAAGATCCACTTAACTGCTTCCCAATGCTTCTTACCCGGATTTGACATAAACCGACTAACAACACCTACTGCATGAGCTATATCAGGCCTTGTACAAACCATAGCATACATCAAGCTTCCAACTGCTGAGGCATATGGAACTCTATCCATCTCTTCAACATCCTTCTATGAAGAAGGGCAATCTCTATCTGTTAGCTTAAAGTTGGTAGTAAGAGGGGAACTAACCACTTTAGCTTTAGCCATGTTGAATCTGCTAAGCACCTTTTCAATGTATTGCTCTTGTGACATATGTAATATCTTGGCACCTCTATCTCTAGAAATCCGAATGCCAAGGATCTGTTTCGCTGGCCCCAAGTCTTTCATAGCAAAAGACTTGCTCAATTCTCGCTTTAACCGCGCAATTCTATCAATATTCTTGCCAACAATCAGCATATCATCAACATATAGCAGCAATATAATGAAATCATCATCACCAAACCTCTGAAAGAAAACACAATGATCTGAAGTCGTCTTTCGGTAGCCTTGCTTTCCCATAACCGATTCAAACTTCTTATACCACTGTCTCGGTACTTGCTTCAACCCATATAGACTTTTCTGAAGTCTACATACATAATCTTCTTTACCCTTAACCCGAAAACCTTCAGGTTGCTCAATGTAGATTTCCTTATCCAAATCACCGTGAAGGAAAGCTGTCTTGACATCCATCTGCTCAACCTCAAGATCAAGGCTAGCAGCCAAACCAAGAACCACTCGAATAGATCCCATCTTCACGACCAGAGAGAAAATCTCATCAAAATTAATACCCTTTTTCTGACTGAATCTTTTAACAACCAATCTAGCTTTGTACCTGGGTAGAGAAGTATGCTCTTCTGTCTTCACCTTATAAACCTACTTGTTCTTCAAAGCTCTCTTGCCTTTAGGCAACTTCACCAATTCATAAGTATTGTTCTCATGCAAGGAATTCATCTCATCTTGCATGGCTTCAACCCAATATTTCTTATGTTCATCTTCCATAGCTTCTGCATAACACTGAGGCTCTCCCCCATCAGTGAGTAAAACATACTCATCAGCAGAATATTTAGTGGAAGGATGACGATCTCGGGAAGACCGCCTAAGTGGGACAAATGGTGGCACATCTGGTACTGGTAACTCTGGATGAACGTCTTCATCTATCTCTGGTTGCTCATGAGTATCAACATCATCAGTACCATGTTCATCATTCTGAACATCATCCCCAAACTGTGAATCAACATGTTGTGGAGGAACTGGATCCAAATCAGTAAGATCATCACTATGTTGAGGAACTGTCTCTGTCTTTGTCTTCTCAACATCTTTTAAAGTCTGATCTTCAACAAACACAACATCTCGGCTTCGTACAAGTTTCTTCTGAACTGGATCATACAACCTGTACCCAAACTCATCTTGACCATAACCGAGGAACACGCATGTCTTAGTCTTCATATCAAGCTTTGACCTCTCATCTTTGGGAACATGCACAAAAGCCTTACATCCAAAGACTCGTAAGTGACGGTAAGAAACATCTTTGCCGCTCCAAACCCTATCAGGAGCATCAAAATGCAAAGGAACACAAGGGGTTAGATTAATAATATGTACCGCCGTATTCAAAGCCTCACCCCAAAAGGAACCCGGCAACCCTGCATGTGAAAGCAAACATCTGACTCTCTCAACCAATGTTCTGTTCATCCGCTCTGCTAAGCCATTCAACTGCGGTGTCTTTGGTGGAGTCTTTTGGTGCCGAATACCTTTCTCTTTACAGTAAGTATCAAATTGCCCAATGTACTTACCGCCATTATCAGTCCGAACACACTTGAGCTTCTTCCCAGTTTGTCTCTCAACCGAGATATGAAACTGCTTAAACACATCAAATACTTGATCCTTTGACTTCAAGGTATAAACCCACACCTTTCTAGAATGATCATCGATGAATGTAACAAAATAGGAACACCCACCAAGTGTCCTAGTCTTCATAGGACCACAAACATCGGAATGCACTAGATCAAGTAAATTCTCCATTCGAAAAGGAGAATGGCTTTTAAAGACAGCTCTGGTTTGTTTCCTTGCCAGACAGTGAGAACACTTACTCAAATTAACATCACGCATACCGGATAACACATTCTTCTTCAACAAGATAGACATCCCCTTTTCACTCATGTGGCCAAGTCTCTTATGCCACAAATCAGTCGTGTCAGCATTGTCTACCACATTTAACAATGTTCTTGAAGATCTTCGGATGTGTGATGTATAATCTTGAGTCTTTCTTACCTCTTCCCACGATCATAGAACCAAGAGTTAGTTTCCACATACCATTACCAAAACCGCTATGGTAACCATCATCATCAAGAATGCCTGCAGAAATAACATTAAGTCTCATATCCGGAACATGTTTTACATTATGCAAAACTAGCTCCATTCCAGTGTAAACCTTCAAGCAGACCACTCCAATACCAACGATCTTTGATAACCCGGTATTTCCCATCCTAACAAATCCATAATCACCTGGAGTGTAAGATGAGTAGAAATCTCTACGTGTTGCAACATGACATGTAGCACCACTATCAGCAATCCAACTAGTATCATCATGAGTAAGATTAACCATATCATAATCAAAACAAACAAAGAACTCATTAGTGATAGAATTAACTTCAGTCTTATCATTACCACCGTCATTTTTCTTCTGTTTGTTCTTCTTGTTTGCCTTTCTCCTCTCTTTCTTTAACTGTCTGCAGTATCATTTTATGTGTCCTTTTTCACCACAATGATAACAGTCAACATAAGCAAACTTACCTTTGCTGGAACTACTACGGTGATTACCTCTATTACTCGGACCTCTACTTTGACTTCTCCCCTGGGTTTCTGTGACCAATACATCTGACTGTGAAGAGGAACCCTGTGACTTTCTTCTCATCTCTTCATTCAAAATACTTCTCTTGGCCAATTCCATGGTGATAATACCATCTGGTGCAGAGTTGGACAAAGATGTCCTAAAAGTCTCCCATGAATCCGGTAATGTACCAAGTAGCCATAAGCCTTGAATCTCATCCTCAAACTTGATACCCATTCCTGCAAGCTGATTTATAATACCCTTAAATGCATTTAGGTGATCTGAAATAGGAGTCCCATCAGTGTACTTCAAACCCATCATCTGCTTAATCAAGAACAACTTGTTGTTACCAGTCTTTCGAGCATATAACTGTTCAAGCTTATTCCACAAAGTACGAGCATGAGTCTCCCCACTAATATGGTTCAAAACATTATCATCTACCCACTGCTGAATATACCCACAGACCTGTCTATGCAAAATAGTCCACTCTGCATCTGATTTATCCTCAGGTTTATCGGTAGCAAAAACAGGCAAATAGTAATCCTTCACATAAAGAAGATCCTCCATCTTGCCTTTCCAAACATGATAATTAGAACCATTTAAATTAATCATCCTAGTTGTATTAGCTTCCATCGTGCACACAAGTCAAATCCAATAAACCTTGCTCTGATACCAATTTGATGGGAAATATGCCACAACGGTAAATACAAAATGCGGAATCAAACCCTCGTTAGACAATGCTTTCCCGACCCGTATGAACCAATTAGGATGCTAACAATTAGGGTAACCTAAATGCAATCTAAATCAGTCCCCAAATCAACCACAATTCACAGAAATCAATAACAATCAAGAACACACGACAACACAAGACTTTTTGCGTGGAAAACCTCTCAAACCGAGAGTAAAAACCACGGGACCTTCGGGCCACTTAAAATCCACTAATATCAACAAGAGAGTAATACAACGGGTCTTCTCTAGATACACTAGAGGTATACAACAATCATTATACTCTTGAACAACAATATCAACAAGTATAGAATCAATCTAAAGAAAAAAGAAGAAAATATACCCAAAAACTGCTGCTACTGTCCGGACTTCAAATCTCGACTTCCAGAACTCAGAATGAAAATATGAACGGTCAGAATTTTGGCCCAGATGTCAAGAAGACCCTGTCCAAAAATGAAGATGATCCAACGGTTCAATCTTCAGGGATCGTCGATTTTCCGGGACTGCTACAGTGAGTGACGGGTTTGGATCTTTCTTTTCTTTTTCTCTCTTTTTTTTCTCTTCTCTCTTTTGAATGAATGCAGATTTTTTCATACCCCTCAAGTGCCCTAAAACACTAGATACTTAGGAATTGGATTGGGCCAAACAACAAACATTTGAGCCTAAGAAAATTGAGCTTATGTTTCCTCAAAATTGGAAACCCAAAGATAAAGCCCAACATTTAAGTCTATAACTATCACCTTTATTATGTAAAACTTTACTTTTTTAAATTTTATACATTTTTTTATTAGCAGCCAATTATTATGCACCACATATGTCTGTATGATAATATCAGCTAACATAAATAAGATGGTAATACATATATTACTATGATAACATACACTACGAAATAAACTAACTTATTTTATGTCTTACTGTTTTACAAACAAATATTGTTCCGAACATTTTTTTTTATAAAATACAATCAAATGCATTGCCATAAATTAAATACAAATAAATCGTACTACAGAGTTATAGGTGGAAATTACTAACACAATATAACCATATAGCTATAATTTATATAACAAAGTAAATATTTTTTTTCCAACCCGTGTTGACACGGGTCATTGCACTAGTTACATAATGGGCCTGTTTGGCATGAAGTTTTTGAGAGCTTTTAGGAGCTATAGCTTTTATTTTTAATTTTAAAAGCTTCACTTGTGCAAAAAGCTTTATTTGGTAGTTGCAAGCTTTAGGCTTTTATTTTAAATTAAAAGCTCCAAATCAAACGCTGTATAAAGTAGCGTTTCAAAAGTTGCAGAAGCTTTTTATATCCAAAATTACTCTAATGCCCTTGATCCATACCTATATTTTTTTTCACGGTCTCACAGAGTCATAGACACACATGTACATATCCCTTCTTTATCAATATTTAATTAATTTAATAATTTGATTTAATATTAATTTTGTTGTTCACGTGCAAAACAACCAGATGTTTTTTTTTTCCTTCTTTACTTCAATTTTCTATTTTCTTGATTTCTTCTTTTCTTTCTTTAATTGTAATATAATATATAGTTATATACAGTATATGATATGATATTTAGAGATGAGTTCAATTGAGACCATTTATTTTATGTGAGAATGGGGGAACCAACCACAATATGCCATGTGTCACTTTTTTCTCTCTCATCCACGTTTTTAAAAATTAAATATCTCACAAACGACAAGTCGAAAAATCATAAAAATTACACCATATTTTTCAGCGTTTTAACCTCTTCGATTTGCCGTCCATCAAGGCATACTTCCGACGAACTTTTTTTTTTCATTTTTTTGGTGGGTTTTACATATTAGTAACACATGTGTTAGTGATTGATTATATATTTGATTTAGGGTTTAGGGTTAGGGTTTAGAGTTAGGGTTTAGAGTTAGGGTTTAGCAGGGTTTAGTGTTATGGTTTAGCAGGGTTTAGGGTTTAGTATGATTTAGGGTTTAGAGTTTTCTAAAGCGTTTAGGGTTTAGGGTTTGAGGTTTAGGGTTTAGGGTTGGGAGTTTGGGGTTTCGTCCGAAACCCCAAACTCCCAACCCTAAACCCTAAACCCTAACCCCTAAACCCCAAACCGTAAACCCTAAACGCAACACTGTAACACACGTGTTAGTAATGTGAAACCCACTAAAAATAATGAAAAAAAAAACTCGTCGAAAGTATGCCTTAATGGACGGCAAATCGAAGAGGATCAAACGCTGAATCTAATGGTGTAATTTTCATAATTTTTCGATTTGTCGTTTGTGAGATATTTAACTTAAGGGGTAAATGTGTTTTGTATTCTCTTTGTACACATGACACCATATCATTGGTTCCTCTATTCTCACACAAATTTTTAATCTCATTTGAACCTTACCCATGATATTTATAATGTGTATGAAGAAAATCCAAATTAAATATCACACAATAATAATTTTAATTTTTCTAGTATATAAAAAAATGACTATTATATTATCACTTGATAAAGTTTTTTCCATATAAAACAAATATTATTTGTTAAATTTGTTATTTAGTCGGTTTTATCATTATTTTTATTTTGATGTCCTTTTATGTCATTTTACACTTCTAAGTTACATCTACAACTAGTTTACCAAACAGTTTTATACAAATAAAGCTACAGCTTACAGCTCTAGTTTACAGCTGCAGCCTACAGCTTGAAGCTACAGCCTACAGCTACAGCTTACAGCTACAGCCTACAGCTATTTTGCCAAACATACCCAATATATAGCAATATAGCAAATTATTTTCAGATTTTTCATAAATACTTGCAGTTATAGATTTAGGGGGTGTTTGGCCTAGCTTTTTTAACGGGCTTTTTAGCTTTTGCGTTATGTTACAGCTAAAAAGCCCTTTTTCAGGTGTTTGGATGAGTTTTTCAGGGAGAGCTTTTTGAAATAAAGCTAAAAAGCCAAAAGCTCCATTTTTCTAGCTTTTAAATAACGCAAAAGCTAAAAAGCATAAGCTAAGCCAAACGCCCCTTTATTTATAGTTATGTTATGACCATGACATTTCCATTTCCCCCAATATCGATGACCATAAACCCTAGCTTTTTTTTCTTTCTAAATTATCGATCGGATTATCTCCCGTGTATGACATACTTTATCGAATAGGAACAAAGCATAACTGCAATCGAATTTCTATCGTTAACCGCCGAGCTATGGGAAACGCTTAGTCACCTGCCGCCGATCCTATTTTTACTTCCGCCACAAGGTTAGCTATAGTTATATATATATCTATACACATGTATACGTACATGTTCGTGTAAGTAATTAAAACTTATAGCCGCTCAATCTCAATCCGGTGGTCAATGTATCTCGATCTCCGTATTCAAGGTTCTCGTTTCGTTATGATTTTCTATTTCGATTATTATTTACGGATTACTTATGTTATTTTTAGATTTATACTGGAATTAAAGGTCCTGTTGGTGTTTGATTTAGTTACACATAATCGGAAGGATCAGAAACTTACATTTCAAGACCTTGTTATTGCTAAAGTAAGTTTTCTATTTCTATTTTCAATTTATGTATGTAATTATAATATAGGAATTCGTATGCTACATGATCATTTTTTTGTTTTATGTTGGAGTGTTAACCTAATTTGGTAGAATGTATTAAATAAACTAGTTAATATATATTCACTACAAGAAAAATGCCCTTTAATATTAAATAAACTAGTTAATATTTATTAGTATTAGGTGAGAATACTATCTGCACCTAGTGTCGATTTATATTTCAAGGAACTAAAGATGAGATTAGCTCTACATATTAACAAAGCGAAATCGGTTGAAGGAAATGTCATTAGAGATGTATGGTAAATTACAAAACCAGTGTTAGGTGATTGTGTGTGCAAGTTGTAGTGTTTTCTATGGGACTCCCAACTCTGTTCGAAGTAAGGTCGACAAGAGGTACAAGAAGTTAGGAATTGATCTTGATGGTCTTAATAAAAGAATGATGCTACTTAAAAAGGATGTCACCAATGGGGCTTTGCCTCAGTGGTACCGCCGCCGCAAATCCCCACGCCTCACCCGGGTTCGAGCCTCTGGGAATACAAAAAATCCTATGCATCCATGTGTGGGGTCACTGGGGCCAGGTGTTTAGCCGGACGGGTTGCCTCTTGCGGGTGGGGCTCCGTGGATCTACGGATCCGGGGTTAAAGGTTCCCTCCAATTAACCTTTACTTAAAAAGGATGTCCACTTGCCAAACTCATATATAGGTAGCGCACAGGCTGCGGAAACTAAGATACACTAGTGGTTTCTCTGCTGGTAATGCTTTTTCTTATATAAGTATGAGCAGATAAAGACCTTAGTGTAACACCCCCAAATTTAATGATTTGCTGAAGCACGATTTGGGTGTTACTAATCAATAACAAAGTACAAAGATATATAGTAAACGACTCTATATGCGTCGTTTTAACAAAATATATTAATATTGAAATGTTTACAACATTTATAGCTTTACATAGCTCGAGTTTAAATAGAAGGAGATTTCAGTACATAAGTACTTGTACAAAATATACTAATGCAAGAAAATCTCAAACGTCTGTATGTTGACTCGAGCTAAAAGTCCTGAAGCCGAAGCAACCTACTGCTTGGTACCTGCGATACATGCTAAATGGGTCAGCTAAAGCTGGTGAGCTCACATGTTTGAAATCAAGTAATAAAGTATGAACCGCAAGATTTGATAATGATTTGCATCCAGCAAATGAAATGATAATAATCGTGTATACAGCCATCAACACATAGTTGAGCTTAACTCGAGGGCCGGATCCCCTATAGAGAATTCCGGGCGAGTTGCCTCCACGAATGCCTAATCAACATTCGTCTTTCCAAATATTAGTACGTCCGTTTACCCGTTTAGTGCTTGCTAACCCGGACGAGGATGGTCAATCCTATATGGTACCATATACTAATATTCACGCTACAACGTATTAACAACTATGCTGACGGAGGACTTTAAATGATTACTTGTGAAAAACTCATGTAGTATATGAAATGTTTGTACTTGCGTTCACATGTTAAAAATGAGCAATATATCACACCCCTGAGTAAAACAGTAAAAAGAGGGGCTATGAGACTCACCTGAGTCTGAAAGCGTTTAAATAAACGTAAGTTGATTAGCCGAGTGATGAAGTCCAAAGACTTGTAACTTGAGGGTGTCCATGACACGCGATGGTTATAAACATGATTGGGTATCTCAAAAGATCACCCTTGTAGTTGTTACACAACTATATATATATGTCCAAATTACTACGATTTGGTTGATTTGTTAAGTGTTTGAAAACGTGTACGTCCCGTTGGTGATGGATTTGAAATAATAACTTTAAGTATTATTATCATGTTATTGGTGTTTTGCACTTACAAGTGTGTCCCAATGTGTTTTATAAATCGTATCGTAAAAATGTTTGAGGTTATATAGGTTCGACACTTAGTGAAATTTTAGTTTGAAAACCTGCTGTTTTATGCGACACGATCGTGCGACACAAAAGTTTGTAATGCGACACAAGGGTTGTGTCGCATAGAAGTGCGACACAATACCTATACGACACAAGGGTTGTGTCGTATAGATTCGAGATGCTGATTCAACAGCGACATAGTGATTGTGTCGTATGAAAAATACGACATAAGATGCGACACAAGATTGTGTCGTAAAGGGTACGACACAAAAGGATTTATACGACACTAGGTGCGACATAACAGGCAAAATACGACACTACATGCGACACAAGGCTTGTGTCGCATTGAAGAACACCAGCCCAGAAAGTCCGACTGTCGAGATTTTTCCGGCCAAAAACCCAATTCAAACCCGTTTTTAAGCTATGAAATCGTGTTTTACACTTTGTAATGGACATATATAAGTTATGTAAACAACTAACAAGTGAAAATACAAAGAATCGAGAGTTTTCGGGATTTTGTCGGAAACTTACAAAGTGGCGAAATGAAAATCCGGAAAGATAGAAGTGTAGATCGTCGCGAGGTGGTCGTGAATCTCTAAAAATCTTGATGATCCGAATGCGTATAAGGGTGTTATTTGTCGATTTTTGTGGATGGTGGTGAAAGTGTTTAGAGAAAGAAATGAGAGAAAAGAGTAGGAGAGAGAGAGAGTTGGATGGTGAGAATGAAATGAAAGAGGAAAATGGGAGGTTAAGTCCCCCATTTTCAGTCTCCGTCTCTGCTCCGCGTGGTGTTCGTTTTCTCCGTCATTTAACGTTTTAATAAATATTTTGCGCGTTAATTAACCGTTTTAAAATACGAACTTTTGTTTAATAATCTAATTAAATTGTTTTACCAATTATCTAATACTTTAAAGATTTAAAATATGATTTACATAATTTGCGTATTTTGTTGTAAATTAGGCAAGTTTTAATTGTACGAAACGGGACAACTTTGGGAATAAAATTTAAACAGTAGTTTGGACCCAGTAATGTTTTCAGATAATGTTTTATACTTAAATATAAATTGTGTCACCAACGTCCGTATTTATGGAACCGAAATACATTCGATTTAAATTGCGTACGATTTAATCACATCGCATTTCCGTATATATTCAACAATATATATTTTGATACATTAATTAGCCTAACACAGAACTAATTACATGTATTAACAGAGAATTAGGCACTAATTACTAGTCCTAATTTGGCGGGTGTTACATTCTCCCCCTGTTAGGAGAATTTCGTCCCGAAATTTAGCTCGAAGTCGCGTTTGATGTAGAATCTGAGAATAGCTGAGGATATTTGAGTCGCATTTGGTCTTCTCGTTCCCAAGTGAATTCCGGACCGCGCCGCGAATTCCATCTGACTTTGACGATGGGAATACGACTTTGTTTTAGTTGTTTGACCTCACGGTCCATGATTTCGGCAGGTTCGTCAACGAAATGAAGTTTGTCGTCAACACGAATTTCATTGAGTGGGATTATTAGCGTCTCATCAGACAGACATTTCTTCGAGTTAGAAATGTGAAAAGTAGGGTGCACGCTGCTGAGTTCGGATGGCAGCTGCAATCGATAAGCTACGGGGCCAATCCGTTCGAGGATCTCAAAAGGCCCGATGTACCTGGGATTTAACTTCCCGCGTTTGCCAAAACGGATGACGCCTTTCCAAGGTGATACTTTTAAGAGTACTCGATCCCCAACTTGGAACTCGAGTGGTTTGCGTCTCACGTCAGCATAACTTTTCTGACGATCACGTGCGGCTTTGAGTCGGTTTTGGATTTCCACAATTTTCTCAGTGGTGGCGTGTATGAGTTCAGGACCAGTGAGTTGACTATCTCCAACTTCGGTCCAACAAATCGGTGATCGGCACTTACGACCGTACAGTGCCTCAAAAGGTGCAACCTTAATGCTGGCGTGATAGCTGTTATTGTACGAGAATTCGCACAACGGTAGATGTCTTTCCCAGTTTGTACCGAAATCAACTACGCAGGCGCGTAGCATATCTTCCAGGGTCTGAATGGTTCGTTCACTTTGGCCATCGGTTTGAGGATGGTACGCGGTGCTCATATCGAGACGAGTACCCAATGCTTTTTGAAGTGACTGCCAAAAGTGAGAAGTGAAGCGGGCATCTCTGTCAGAGATGATCGAGATTGGAACACCGTGTTGAGAAACGATTTCCTTGATGTAGATTTGTGCGAGGCGTTCCATTTTATCGTTTTCCTTGATTGCCAGGAAATGAGCAGATTTGGTGAGACGATCAACGATCACCCAAATGGTATCGCAACCGCTCGACGACTTGGGTAGTTTGGTTATGAAATCCATGGCAATTTGTTCCCATTTCCATTCAGGGATTTCAGGTTGTTGGAGTAAACCTGGAGGTTTCTGATGTTCGGTTTTGACTTTCGAGCAAGTAAGACACTTGCTGACATAAGTGGCGATTTCTGCTTTCATGTTCGGCCACCAATAAAATTCTTTAATTCCGTGGTACATCTTATCGGATCCCGGATGGATAGAGTATTTGGACTTGTGAGCTTCATCCATCACCAAGTCTCATAGGTTCCTGAAATTAGGCAGCCAGATTCGGTTTGAGAAATACCTAATCCCGTTAGGTCTGGTTTCAAATTGTTTGTCAATACCCCGTAAGGCTTCGTTTTTGATGTTTTCAGGTTTCAGGGCTTCGATCTGAGCGGTATGAATCTGAACGGTAAGATCGTTGTGAATGGTCATACTTAGGACTCGGACTCGAAGTGGTTTTGGTCGTTCCTTTCGACTGAGGGCATCGGCTACAACATTAGCCTTCCCTGGATGATACTTGATGTCGCAGTCGTAATCTGTAAGCAACTCGACCCATTGACGTTGCCTCATGTTAAGATATTTTTGGTCGAAGATGTGTTGGAGACTTTTATGATCGGTAAAGATTGTGCACTTAGTGCCGTAGAGATAATGTCTCCAGATTTTGAGAGCAAAAACGACAGCTCCAAGTTCGAGATCATGAGTGGTGTAGTTCTTTTCGTGGATTTTAAGTTGTCATGAGGCATAGGCAATGACTTTGTCTCGTTGCATTAACACGCAACCGAGACCTTGATGAGAAGCATCGCAGTATACCACGAAGTCATCGGTGCTTTCGGGTAGTGATAGAATTGGAGCACTGCAAAGCTTTTGTTTCAGAAGTTGGAACGCTGACTCTTGTTTATCGGTCCAATCGAACCTTTTGTCCTTCTGAGTCAGTACCGTGAGTGGTTGAGCTATTTTGGAGAAATTTTCGATAAATCGCCGATAGTACCCGGTAAGTCCTAGAAATTTCCGTACTTCGGTCGGTGTGGTAGGTGATTGCCAGCACTTGATAGCTTCGATTTTTGATGGATCAACGTGGATTCCCTGACTGTCGATCACGTGACCAAGAAATTGAACGGTTTTTATCCAGAATTCACACTTAGAGAATTTGGCGTAAAGCTCCTCGTGTCTAAGTAATTCTAGGATGGTTTTGAGGTGTTGCGCATGTTCTTGCTCGTTGTGCGAGTAAATGAGTATTTCATCGATAAAGACAATAATAAACTTGTCGAGGTAAGGTTTACACACCCGGTTCATGAGGTCCAAGAATACAGCCGGTGCGTTGGTTAGGCCAAAGGGCATCACTTGAAATTCGTAGTGCCCGTAACGAGTTCTGAAAGCAGGTTTCGGAATATCGGTGTCGCGAACCCGTAACTGATGATATCCTGATCGCAGGTCGATTTTTGAGTAGAAACTTGAACCCTGAAGTTGGTCGAATAGATCATCAATGCGAGGAAGTGGGTATCGGTTTTTGACGGTCAATTTGTTCAACTCTCGATAGTCAATGCACATTCGGAATGAACCGTCCTTCTTTTTAACAAATAAGACCGGAGCTCCCCAAGGTGAAGAACTCGGTCTAATGAATCCTCTATCCAGGAGTTCCTGTAACTGTGTGGACAATTCCTGAAGTTCGGATGGGGCTAAACGGTACGGTGCGCTGGCCACCGGTGCGGCACCCAGCACGAGATCGATTGAGAACTCAACCTGTCTTTGTGGTGGTAGACCAGGTAGTTCTTCTGGAAAGACTTTGGGAAAGTCTCTAACAATTGGCACATCCTCAAGTCGCTTCTCCTCCGACTTCTTCTCTGTGATGTGTGCGAGTATTGCAGGGTAACCCTTTCTCAGAAATTTTCGGGTTTTTAAGCAGGAGATGATATTGAGTCTCGTCCCACCGGTCTCCCCCTGTATGATCAAGGTTTTACCGACGGCGAGTGAGATACGGACGATCTTATCGTAACAAACGATTTCGGCTCGGTGTTTGGACAACCAGTCCATTCCAATGATGACGTCGAAACTTCCAATTTCAACGGGTACAAGATCTATTGAAAAGGTTTCGTCAGCTAGGTTTAAAGTGCAATTAGGTATCACACTATTGGTTTCTATAAGTTTCCCATTTGCTAGCACTACAGTGTACTTAACATCTAAGGCAACAGGAGTGATGTCAAGTAGTGGGCAAAACTCATCAGAGATAAAGCTTCTATCAGCACCAGTATCAAATAGAACAGAAGTAGTTAAGTTGTTGAGGAGGAATGATGTGACCTAAAAAGTCATGTTTTTAGGAACATATTTCTGCACTTTTTGGACTATTCTTTGGTGAAAACATTTCCAAACCATCATTATTTACTAAAAATCACCAAGGTAGTCTAAATATAGACGTTGCTGCAAAAATCAGATAAAACGTCCAAATAACACGCAAACCGAGGCAAAACTGTCACCTTAAATATTCCCTTCTTGATTTTCTTATGTAATTAGATCTTAATTCATATTTTATGATTCCATAGGAAAATACAAGACCGGAGGTGAAAGAATCAGAAGAAACGGATGAAGAACGAAGAAGATGTGCAGTCTGGAAGCCCGCCGATCGTTATCCGGAACACGCAAAAGTCAAACACTTCCAAATTTGGCAAACTCGGTGTCATTAGAAGCGTAACAGAAAAACGAAGCCAACGGCGCAAGAATCAAGCAAATCGGAGCCCAAACGAAGAAGATACGGACGAACCAAGCAACCGAGAAACAAGCAGAGGCCAAACCAAGCACCAACCCCCCCCCCCCCCCCCTCCTGGGCACAAGGGTACCGTATACGGCCCCTTAGGTACCATATACGGCCCTTAGGGTTCCGTATACGGGACCTTGTGCCTTGGAAGGTGCCGTTTGACCCCCTTGGTCCGATACCCCCCGTATGCGCTTTGATGCTTGTTCTTCATGCTTTGTGACTTGTACCAAGCTTCCTACTCTTTCCCTATAAATAGAGGGCCTCCTCATTCATTTTCCACACACCAACACACCTTACATTTCACACTTTCTCTCTCTAAACTTTCTTTCTCTAGATTTAGGTTAGCATTCTCTCTTTAGCACTACTCTTAAGAGTTAGAGGAGAATTAGAAGGTAATTAGTTCTTCTCTCTAGTTTCTCTCTCGAGCACTACTCTTAGGAGTTAGAGGAGAACTAGAGAGAAGATTAGGAGTAGATTAATTATGTAGTTAATTAGTAGAGGCTAGCTTATGTAATGCTTGGATATTAATGAAGAAATACAAGTGTTATTCTGCTCGCAATTCTTATCGGTATTTTCTATCATTTCTATTATTAATTTGTCATATTGTTCTTGTTTGATGTATGTGATTTATTAATATTTGAAATATTTATTGTTATTCATTGTGAGTAGTGTGCTTGTATGTTTGCCATGATTAGTGAGTAGTTTGTTGTGATATATCTAATTGGGATAGCACCATTATGAAACAACGGAGGTAACGTTATACGGCTTTCATTTGTATAGCGCCAGAATCATCACGAATGTGTGTAGTACGGAACGTGGAAGCTATGAAAGTCGTGGGCACAATCCGTTGTGGAATAATGTTCCTAATTATTATATATTACAATTGTTTGTGAACTTATAAGCTAAACCTCTACCCGTTTATCTGTCCAACTTATGCTGTGGTTTGTATCCTCCTCCCTAGAACCTAACCAATTGCTAGAAGTAGGATTGCAACCTATTCTGTGTATGATGATCAATGAACTCAACATAGTCGTTGTTCCCTTGATTGAAACATATCTGTGAGGGACACGAAGCATACGATTAGAGATAGATTAGGTTCATGCTTATCTGTTGTGTATCTTTGGGACAACTTCCGGGGTACCCATGATGTAATCCTTAGGTCAGTACGGTGATGCTAGTATTCCGTCTTATTGCATGTTCTTGTTTGATTGTTGCTTTGGTACTGCATACTAAACATACAATAACACTGTTGCTGCCTTAATGATTATGTTTTCATAAACATGATAAATGTAATACAGATAGGTTTGAAAACTTGTTGTGCTGTTTAACTATACATTTATGATTTTAAACTAAACTATCGCCTTTCCTCCAATAAACGTGGTTATGACAAGGAGTAGCTAACCATTGATCAAACGGTCACTACCTATCTATGTTTTCCAAAATAACATGGTCTGATTTTGAAGCAATGGAAATACTGTCTACCTATCGTATAGTACACTGTGAATTAATCAGGGATTTATTGGTTTGGGATTTATAATGTGAACGGGTTGTTTAGCTATCATAGATGGTTTTACTGTAATACAAGCTTAGATATATTGAGTTTGGATAGCCGTAAAGTATGTAATCCAGAATAAAGCTCTAAAACGTCCGAGTATCCGGTAAGCCGTGGAAAGGCCGTAGGCTGAACACTGTATTACATCCTGGCTGAGTCTGTGATCCAGGAAAGGCTGTAAAACGGGTGAATACACAATGTAACCGTGGAAAACCTGTAAGTTGAAGACTGTATCACAGCCGAATATCTCTGAACTCAATCACAACCATTAATGTATACGGTAATCAGTCACCACCTGTCTTAAATCTTAAATGCCCTGCCTAGCTTAGATATCTCTGTTTGTGTTAAAGAAAGGTCAGTGGATATATTGCGGACTGTCGCCTTATTCCTGCACCCCATCTGGAGGGTCACTTGGTCTCATCATAAGAGACGGTGAGGGGGGTTTCAAGACAGTCCGATCTGATCATACTCTCGATAGCCTAGTACACAGTGACATACTGATCGGTTCGCCTGATCAGTAGGGTGCTAGTGTTTACACTACAAGATATCTACGTGAAAGCAAGACACAAATCTTTAAAAGACGTTTTCAAACTAAAACATCATCTCAGCTATTCTAAGTCATGGTGAACCACGTCTTTGTCATCCTTAAGTGTTATATATGCTAGTCTCCCTTTAGTTTTATGTTTTATTAGTTTCAGTAGTTTAGTTTGATTAGATATAAAAACCAAAACAAAACCCTTCCAAGTTATAAAAACCCTAGCTTAAATACTAGTTAATCGGAACGTGCTCTGTTTCAATTCTGCCGTCGTGAGGAACGACCCTGGATCATTCTTACCACTTACTCGCATCAGGTATTCATACCAGTTCCAGTAGGTAGTACGGAGGATTAGGCTCCCCCCGACTATTATAAATATTAAAACTTTACTGCTCGCGTCCGTCGGTGGCTGGACCAACGACCGGGGTAAAACCCGACCGACCGCTGACGGCACGACAAGTTTTTGGCGCCGCTGCCGGGGAACGGTAGTACGATTCGGGGCCTGTTTAGATAAATTAGTTTTTAAGCGATCCTTTTTGACTTGGATTCACCTTCCTTGTCAGAAGTTGCTTTCCGCCCGTAGATTAGCGTAGTTAGCTTAGATTAGCTTAGAATAACTTCCCTCCATACTACAACTTTAATTCTTAAACCTTCTTCTTGTGCTGTCTTTTTCTGAAAGCTTGGGCAATGGCAACTCAGCAACAATTAAAAGATCAAATTGATAGTCTTGCTAAATCAATCCAAGATAGATGTAGGAGTAATGCCTATGTAGATAATGAATGTCAAAGGAATAGTATGTTTTATTCGGATAACATAGGGTACTTAGATCCTCAATTACAATATCATTATGACCCTTATGCTTTCCAAACACATCAATACCAACCTTACGATCCTGAACTATTTAATGTCTACCCACACTCATCCCACCCTGTACACGAACCATTACCGTATGAGAGTTCTGACTTGAGAGATATGCCCATAGCTTATCTCGGTAGTAATACTTTCTCACCTTCCTACAACCCACTTGAGCAACTACTTAAGGAACAAGAAGACATGCTTAGAAGATGTACTGATAAGCTGTCTGAAATACAAACACGAGTCCAAGTGAGTAGTAATGAAGTTAGGAATCAAGTTATAACCGACAATTGGCTACAGGAAGATGATAGGCACTTACACACCACATCTACATCATCCGACACAGACTTTCATTCTCATGAGTCTGGTTGTAAAATCCCTTCCAACCCTTCACCTACCCAATCTTCTAAATCCCCACTTCCACCCATTCTCAACCTATCTACATCCGAGACCGATGAGGAGTTCATTCTAGAGGAACTTTCCGAGTCATGGCAACTTGAAACTTCCGACCGGAGTAACGAGGATGACGAGGTAGACGAAGAGATAGAAGTAGAGAGCCCGGAGATGGAGATTTACACAGAAGACCCAGCTTCAGAAGGACCGGAGGAATACACACCAACTCTGAGAAGTGATCTCATTCCTATTCAAACCGACGTGGCTGACAACATTCCGCAACAAGTTGTGGTTGACACTGTCCCACTTATCTTTCTGAACGAATCACCCAATGATCTAGTTGAACCCTTAATTGCCTTAGACCAAGTAGTTGATGAGAATGTTGCTACAAGATTGGAGACAAAAACGGATACTGTCCCACCTCCATGCCCAGAGTACAACACTATCATTGACAAAAAGACCATAGGAAGCAAGGTGGGTTCTGCGTCATGGTTTCCCTTCAAACCCTCTCTCAACCATATAATGTCCTATACATCATTTAGAGGTAAGGATTCCTTTGACCAACCCATTCTGACCAAGGAGGTATTAGAAGTTGAGAGACCTATTACACCCACGATAGAACAATTCCCTCACTTCGAACCATCTCCTTATATTGGACATACCCTGGCCTTAATCTGCTTTAAACTTTTAGGTATGTTCCAATACTACCCCTTGTGTCTACTGATTCTACTGATGGATGCTAGGGAGCCTCTAGGATTACCTGATATGTAGTGTTAGAGTGAAGCTAGAGACTCGAACAAAAACAAGCGCTTCTCGGGAGGCAACCCGTGTTTAACTTAGTTTTGGTAATAAGAAGCTAACCCAATAAGTAGAAGATGAAACCCTAAAATGAATGTTCCAAGTTTTCTATGAACAAATAGGATGGTTTGCGAAATTACTTCATTAAAAGTCAAATTTTTGTCAAACTTTAAAACTTCCTACTCCCACTTGTTTGAACTCTATTGCAACATTCAATTTTTACCATTATCTAAGATCTCAAGTTCTTATGTCCCCTTCAATCACAAACTTGGAAACGTACTAGAATGAGAATTAGGAGCCTTAGTCATCTTAAACACCCATTCACATATTTCGAGCATTGGAGGTACTTACATATATTTCTGTGAACATACATATAAGATCTTTAAATAATTCATCTGAAAACCTGATTTGTATGCTAATATGTGTATTATGCTCGAACTCGTTTAAAAATATGCGCTTTGGAAATCTCTATACTTGGTTGCCTAATTTAAATGCTCATGCTAGTGTTTCCATATCTGCTATTTGTGCTGCGGTGAAATTATAGGCAACTAACACTTTTTGTGTGGGATTAGACTCCAAGTCATACACTGGTTTGTTTCATCTACAAAGCACTTACTTTGATAGGTTCTTCGCAAACCAGTGAATCTATGATTTGGAGAATAATCACTCGTTTGTTAGATCACGTTTGTTTGTTCTATCTATTCGAATGCCTAACAAACAGGGACTGATGCCTATGGATAAAGAATCTTCGAGAATAATGGAAAGAAGACAAAGGGAGCTTACAGTTCATTGAATTAAGGAACTTCTTGGAGCATTGCTTTGCAGGGAAAGAGATGGCACTTCTAGGCACGAAAATGATTGCTAGTTGTCTATGACTAGTTCATCAAGTTAATTAGCTCAATACTCATCATATGTGCCCACAAATTCCAAGTCCTATAGCTAAACCTTACTACATCATGGAACCCAAAAACCAACACTACCATCCACCATCATCATATCCACCCACATTCACCCATCCATCCACCCCTTCACACGTACAACCATCACCATCAGGGACCATTCATATGAAGGAATAGATACAGGATTAAATTGGAAACTGGAGATCTCTACCGATAAAGAAAAACATTAGATTCATTACATCAGTTTGTCGGTGAAAATCTCGGGTTATCAAACATTTGGTGTTTCTTGGCTGATCCTGCTTGTGTCAGGGGGCGACATCACTTCGCTTCATTTTCTACAATCTATCCTTTTGATCTTAGTTATTTTCGAGAGAATTTGGTGATTTGAGTGGATATTGGATGACTGGAGGATCCAAGAGATGACGAGCATTCAAGGAAGAAACCGTGGAATAAAAGGCAGACAAACAAGCTTACACACCTGCGGACCACGGATCTTACATACATCTCTAAGGGAAGGAGCGTGGTCTATCTTCTCTCGAAACTCGCACGTGCTAATGATCTTCAAAGACTTAAGTGCGGGATAACATCCCACATTACACAAGAATCGTTTCCACATCTTAAACGCTAAAGTGTGGGATTCACTAATAAGAATCTCCACGTACATGATGGAACGATTCTCTGCTAAGTCTGGATACAAGGCACTGTGCACCAGATCGACATGTCCAAGGCTGAACCGTTCTTCATGGAATCAGAGGATCAAAGACTCACTTCGTCCCCTCTCATTTATCGTTCTCAGCTTCATAATGACAAACGTCATCTGGGGAGTTTCTAAACCTTCACTCCGTTTCTTGATTTAAATTTTTCTTTGTTAGCCTGTTAATCTAAGAAGTAATCTATACTCTATCCTAAAGTTTATCACTAAGTGTGGGATTCCAGCCCATTACATACACTTGAGTAACATTTTCTATATGTTCAAACTCTAAGTGTGGGATTATACTTACAGTACAATCTCAACTCAAGAGAACATTAGGGACAATGTTCCTCTAAGTGTGGGATAATAGGTATAGAATACCTTGGATTTGATGTTTACAGATTTTTATGTCCGAATAGCTCAACTCATAAAATGTTCCTCAAAATTTTCAAAATTTTTAACAAAACTAATAAAGTATGGGCCAAATCATTCGATTAGCTCTGCTATTTTTGAGTTAAAATGTCTTTCAGGAGGAACCATTTTTAATATGAGTTAGTTATTCAGGAATATTAGGAAAATTAAGGTAGAAATTTCTTAAATAAGTAGTGATAATCTAAAAGGAGCATGGCTAGGTACATACAACCCTATTTGCAGTGAGGTTTTGAGCCTTAAAAGCATTCATCTTAAATGCTACATTGTTCATTTCTTGTGTGTGCCGATGCTAGTATCTCTAAATTAGAACTTGTTCCTGACATACGTTTCGAGACCACATTGGAGAGTACCGTATGCGGTATAGGTGCAATTAAATGATCTCGACATTCCTTAGGATTTAACCCATTTTTACATACTTTTTCAAGCCCAAAACCCTTCCGATGCTCATTTTTAGTATCGATGATCTGCTTAGAAAACCCTGTTGAGCCTAAACCTTTCGTTTCTTCAAAACCCTACATTTTTAACCCACTTATCCAAAACTTCCCAACAACTTATCTTGGAATTTCTGAGGATTATGAAAAACATCTTGAAGAATCTTCTTCTGAATTGATCTACTCCTTCGTGTTCACCAAAATTAAAAAAAATCAAAGGTGCAAAAAATTGGCACCAAAGAAAAGACTCGAAGAAGTCCGTGATAAGAAAGAAAAGATTTCCGAAAGAAAAGCAAAGAAAAATATCCTTGGAAGTTCTCTTGCAAAGAAGTTCTGAAGAAAGAAAAAGAAAATAAAGAAAAGAAAAATAAAAGAAAATAAAGCTTAGTGCTTCAAAGTATCAACCGTTCGAAGGAAGATCCGACAGAAGACGAGTAGCTATCATCTTCGTTCTATAATAAGTTTTTCATGATTCTTAGGATGCCTAAGATAAGTAACCCTTTCAACCAAAAATCACCACTATCCATACCCCTTAACCCTCACGAACATTACAACCCACTTGAATGTCTTGGGATAATTAGCGCCGTCCTCTTCCTAAGTGGTGGAGATCCGATTCTCGACCAAGCTTATGATGATGAGTGCTGCATGACTGGCTATTTGAGCGATTTCAATTGTGCTAGAATGATAGGAAACCCGATACACTCTGAGTGAATTGAGTGACCACCTTTAGTGAGATCGCCTAGTCATGTATACTCCAAGATCACGAGATTTGGTAAGTATGCCTGGGAAAGTCAGTACTTATTTCTGAAGAGATTATCTTAACTTTCCCTGTGTTTTCTAAATAATTTTCCCATATGACAAAGTGGTGACTTCTTGGAAATGTTTTAACTCACCTAAACTATTATAAAAATGTTTTCATTGGACATAACTGAGTTGTTGCTTGAGGACAAGCAACTTCTAAGTGTGGGATACTTGATGTGACCTAAAAAGTCATGTTTTTAGGTACATATTTCTGCACTTTTTGGACTATTCTTTGGTGAAAACATTTCCAAACCATCATTATTTACGAAAAATCACCAAGGTAGTCTAAATATAGACGTTGCTGCAAAAATCAATTAAAACGTCCAAATAACACGCAAACCGAGGCAAAACTGTCACCTTAAATATTCCCTTCTTGATTTTCTTATGTAATTAGATCTTAATTCATATTTTATGATTCAATAGGAAAATACAAGACCGGAGGTGAAAAAATCAGAAGAAACGGATGAAGAACGAAGAAGATGTGCAGTCTGGAAGCCCGCCGATCGTTATCCGGAACATGCAAAAGTCAAACACTTCCAAATTTGGCAAACTCGGTGTCATTAGAAGCGTAACGGAAAAACGAAGCCAACGGCGCAAGAATCAAGCAAATCGGAGCCCAAACGAAGAAGATACGGACGAACCAAGCAACCGAGAAACAAGCAGAGGCCAAACCAAGCACCAACCCCCCCCCCCCCCTGGGCACAAGTGTGACACCCGTCAAATTAGGACTAGAAATTAGTTCCTAATCATTATGTAATACATGTAGTTAGTGCTATGTATTAGGCTAATTGTGTGTATCAAATATATATGTATATTGTTGAATATATATATAAATCAGTACGCGATTATATTTAATCGTGCAATTTCAAATCGGCTAAATTTCCGATTCATTTATATGGCGTTGGTGAAAACAATATTAAGTAATATAGAAATTATTATTTAATGCAACTCATTATTTATTATATATTATTTTGATAATATATAATGTATTCGTATCGTACAAATATAAAACATTCGCGACAAAACTCGTAAGTAACGTATTATTATTAGAAATAATAATTACTAAACACTTTGATCAAAATAAAACACATTTCGTTTTATATCATTTTACTCAAACGCGACAAAACTAATTAAATCATATCCGCCTCTCAAACGTAAAACAAAGATATATTTTTATATCTCACTAAATGTATTTTTATAAAATACTTCGAATAAGAGTAAATACGATTCCTTTTCTAGAAATTCATCGAATTAAAACATTATACTACTTTTACGATCGGGTAAACAAACACGGGTCAAATACCACTCTGCGTGCACAATAAGGCTGGACAAGATCCACAAAATGTGGATCTTGCCCGTGCAATAATACTCCCTCCTTTCCCATTTCAATCTCTTTTTCATCTATCTCTTTTCTCTGCTCTATCTCTATCTCTCGGTTCTCTATATTCATCAAAAGAACAACAACAATTAACAAGAAGATTATCATCATCATAAGCTGGAAATCATCATCATCCTCATCAACATCATCTTCATCTTCAAGCTTCATCACCACCACCTCCATTTTGAGTTCCATTTTAATTGTAAGGAATCGTTTACGTTTTTGTTAATTTTACATGTTTAAATTACATATATTAACATGCTAGGATGTTCTATGAACTGATTATGTCCCCAAATCAAACCCAAATTGTTGTTTGTGAATTTTCGTTCGAACAGACCCTGTTTTTGAACCAGGATCCGGCGGATCTAGAGGGGATCCGGCGGATCTATCTCCAGTTCATGCGGATCCGGCGGATCTAAGTAGGATCCGGTGGATCACCCTTCAAAATCGACCCGATCCGGCGGATCACTCCAAGGATCCAGCGGATCCAAACCAAACACACTCAATCCGGCGGATCAACACATGATCAGGCGGATCCCCCGTTATATTTTATGATCCGGCGGATCAACAAACGGATCCGGCGGATATTAGCTAAAACAGAATAAACATTTTTTCGAAAACGTCGACAATTTCTCAAGTTAGTGTATGGTACCATATGGGATTGACAATCCCCGTCCGAGTTAGCAAGCACTAACCTGTCAAACGGACGCATTATCATTTGTTCAAACGTATGTTGATTAGGCATACGCATAGAGGCACCCTCGATCAGGCACTTGATTGTGATCCTGACCCCTCAGTTAAGCTCAGACTATGTGCTCATGTTAGTTGTATCAATCTTTACTTATTTGTTTAATTACAAATATTCATGTGATACTCATTACTCATTTATTTACATGCTTTGTAAATCAAATCATTAAATCTTGCGGTTCACAAATCATATATTATCATATCAAACCTGTGAGCTCACCAGCTTTATAGCTGACCTTTTAGCATGTTATCTCAGGTACTCAGCAGTAGGTTGGACTGCCCATCAGGATACTGTAGCTTGAGTCGCATGCAATCATATAATCATCAAGAGATTTCCTTGCATTCCTATATTTTGTATAAATTAGATATGTATTAGAATCTCTCAAATATCTATGCGAACTCATCTTTTGTAAACCATATGTAGACTCTTACGTTAATCAATGTATTTTGTAAAACGACGCATGTAGTGGTCGTTCATTATATAACTTGTGTGCTTTGTTATTGATTAGTAGCACCCCAAAGTATGCTTCCGCCAACAGTAAATTTGGGGGTGTTACAACAAGGGTACCGTATACGGCCCCTTAGGTACCATATACGGCACTTAGGGTTCCGTATACGGGACCTTGTGCCTTGGAAGGTGCCGTTTGACCCCCCTTGGTCCGATACCCCCCGTATGCGCTTTGATGCTTGTTCTTCATGCTTTGTGACTTGTACCAAGCTTCCTACTCTTTCCCTATAAATAGAGGGCCTCCTCATTCATTTTCCACACACCAACACACCTTACATTTCACACTTTCTCTCTCTAAACTTTCTCTCTCTAGATTTAGGTTAGCATTCTCTCTCTAGTACTACTCTTAGGAGTTAGAGGAGAATTAGAAGGTAATTAGTTCTTCTCTCTAGTTTCTCTCTCTAGCACTACTCTTAGGAGTTAGAGGAGAACTAGAGAGAAGATTAGGAGTAGATTAATTATGTAGTTAATTAGTAGAGGCTAGCTTATGTAATGCTTGGATATTAATGAAGAAATACAAGTGTTATTCTGCTCGCAATTCTTATCGGTATTTTCTATCCTTTCTATTATTAATTTGTCATATTGTTCTTGTTTGATGTATGTGATTTATTAATATTAGAAATGTTTATTGTTATGCATTGTGAGTAGTGTGCTTGTATGTTTGCCATGATTAGTGAGTAGTTTGTTGTGATATATCTAATTGGGATAGCACCATTATGAAACAACGGAGGTAACGTTATACGGCTTTCATTTGTATAGCGCCGGAATCATCACGAATGTGTGTAGTACGGAACGTGGAAGCTATGAAATTTGTGGGCACAATCCGTTGTGGAATAATGTTCCTAATTATTATATATTACAATTGTTTGTGAACTTATAAGCTAAACCTCTACCCGTTTATCTGTCCAACTTATGCTGTGGTTTGTATCCTCCTCCCTAGAACCTAACCAATTGCTAGAAGTAGGATTGCAACCTATTCTGTGTATGATGATCAATGAACTCAACATGGTCGTTGTTCCCTTGATTGAAACATATCTGTGAGGGACACGAAGCATAGGATTAGAGATAGATTAGGTTCATGCTTATCTGTTGTGTATCTTTGGGACAACTTCCGGGGTACCCATGATGTAATCCTTAGGTCAGTACTGTGATGCTAGTATTCCGTCTTATTGCATGTTCTTGTTTGATTGTTGCTTAGGTACTGCATACTAAACATACAATAACACTGTTGCTGCCTTAATGATTATGTTTTCATAAACATGATAAATGTAATACAGATAGGTTTGAAAACTTGCTGTGCTGTTTAACTATACATTTATGATTTTAAACTAAACTATCGCCTTTCCTCCAATAAACGTGGTTAGAACCTTTATGACAAGGAGTAGCTAACCATTGATCAAACGGTCACTACCTATCTATGTTTTCCAAAATAACATGATCTGATTTTGAAGCAATGGAAATACTGTCTACCTATCGTATAGTACACTGTGAATTAATCAGGGATTTATTGGTTTGGGATTTATAATGTGAACGGGTTGTTTAGCTATCATAGATGGTTTTACTGTAATACAAGCTTAGATATATTGAGTTTGGATAGCCGTAAAGTATGTAATCCAGAATAAAGCCCTAAAACGTCCGAGTATCCGGTAAGCCGTGGAAAGGCCGTAGGCTGAACACTGTATTACATCCTGGCTGAGTCTGTGATCCAGGAAAGACTGTAAAACGGGTGAATACACAATGTAACCGTGGAAAACCTGTAAGTTGAAGACTGTATCACAGCCGAATATCTCTGAACTCAATCACAACCATTAATGTATACGGTAATCAGTCACCACCTGTCTTAAATCTTAAATGCCCTGCCTAGCTTAGATATCTCTGTTTGTGTTAAAGAAAGGTCAGTGGATATATTGCGGACTGTCGCCTTATTCCTGCACCCCATCTGGAGGGTCACTTGGTCTCATCATAAGAGACGGTGAGGGGGGTTTCAAGACAGTCCGATCTGATCATACTCTCGATAGCCTAGTACTCAGTGACATACTGATCGGTTTGCCTGATCAGTAGGGTGCTAGTGTTTACACTACAAGATATCTACGTGAAAGCAAGACACAAATCTTTAAAAGACGTTTTCAAACTAAAACATCATCTCAGCTATTCTAAGTCATGGTGAACCACGTCTTTGTCATCCTTAAGTGTTATATATGCTAGTCTCCAGTTTTATGTTTTATTAGTTTCAGTAGTTTAGTTTGATTAGATATAAAAACCAAAACAAAACCCTTCCAAGTTATAAAAACCCTAGCTTAAATACTAGTTAATCGGAACGAGCTCTGTTTCAATTCTGCCGTCGTGAGGAACGACCCTGGATCATTCTTACCACTTACTCGCATCAGGTATTCATACCAGTTCCAGTAGGTAGTACGGAGGATTAGGCTCCCCCCGACTATTATAAATATTAAAACTTCACTGCTCGCGTCCGTCGGTGGCCGGACCAACGACCGGGGTAAAACCCGACCGACCGCTGACGGCACGACAAGTTTTTGGCGCCGCTGCCGGGGAACGGTAGTACGATTCGGGGCCTGTTTAGATAAATTAGTTTTTAAGCGATCCTTTTTGACTTGGATTCACCTTCCTTGTCAGAAGTTACTTTCCGCCCGTAGATTAGCGTAGTTAGCTTAGATTAGCTTAGAATAACTTCCCTCCATACTACAACTTTAATTCTTAAACCTTCTTCTTGTGCTGTCTTTTTCTGAAAGCTTGGGCAATGGCAACTCAGCAACAATTAAAAGATCAAATTGATAGTCTTGCTAAATCAATCCAAGATAGATGTAGGAGTAATGCCTATGTAGATAACGAATGTCAAAGGAATAGTATGTTTTATTCGGATAACATAGGGTACTTAGATCCTCAATTACAATATCATTATGACCCTTATGCTTTCCAAACACATCAATACCAACCTTACGATCCTGAACTATTTAATGTCTACCCACACTCATCCCACCCTGTACACGAACCATTACCGTATGAGAGTTCTGACTTGAGAGATATGCCCATAGCTTATCTCGGTAGTAATACTTTCTCACCTTCCTACAACCCACTTGAGCAACTACTTAAGGAACAAGAAGACATGCTTAGAAGATGTACTGATAAGCTGTCTGAAATACAAACACGAGTCCAAGTGAGTAGTAATGAAGTTAGGAATCAAGTTATAACCGACAATTGGCTACAGGAAGATGATAGGCACTTACACACCACATCTACATCATCCGACACAGACTTTCATTCTCATGAGTCTGGTTGTAAAATCCCTTCCAACCCTTCACCTACCCAATCTTCTAAATCCCCACTTCCACCCATTCTCAACCTATCTACATCCGAGACCGATGAGGAGTTCATTCTAGAGGAACTTTCCGAGTCATGGCAACTTGAAACTTCCGACCGGAGTAACGAGGATGACGAGGTAGACGAAGAGATAGAAGTAGAGAGCCCGGAGATGGAGATTTACACAGAAGACCCAGCTTCAGAAGGACCGGAGGAATACACACCAACTCTGAGAAGTGATCTCATTCCTATTCAAACCGACGTGGCTGACAACATTCCGCAACAAGTTGTGGTTGACACTGTCCCACTTATCTTTCTGAACGAATCACGCAATGATCTAGTTGAACCCTTAATTGCCTTAGACCAAGTAGTTGATGAGAATGTTGCTACAAGATTGGAGACAAAAACGGATACTGTCCCACCTCCATGCCCAGAGTACAACACTATCATTGACAAAAAGACCATAGGAAGCAAGGTGGGTTCTGCGTCATGGTTTCCCTTCAAACCCTCTCTCAACCATATAATGTCCTATACATCATTTAGAGGTAAGGATTCCTTTGACCAACCCATTCTGACCAAGGAGGTATTAGAAGTTGAGAGACCTATTACACCCACGATAGAACAATTCCCTCACTTCGAACCATCTCCTTATATTGGACATACCCTGGCCTTAATCTGCTTTAAACTTTTAGGTATGTTCCAATACTACCCCTTGTGTCTACTGATGGATGCTAGGGAGCCTCTAGGATTACCTGATATGTAGTGTTAGAGTGAAGCTAGAGACTCGAACAAAAACAAGCGCTTCTCGGGAGGCAACCCGTGTTTAACTTAGTTTTGGTAATAAGAAGCTAACCCAATAAGTAGAAGATGAAACCCTAAAATGAATGTTCCAAGTTTTCTATGAACAAATAGGATGGTTTGCGAAATTACTTCATTAAAAGTCAAATTTTTGTCAAACTTTAAAACTTCCTACTCCCACTTGTTTGAACTCTATTGCAACATTCAATTTTTACCATTATCTAAGATCTCAAGTTCTTATGTCCCCTTCACTCACAAACTTGGAAACGTACTAGAATGAGAATTAGGAGCCTTAGTCATCTTAAACACCCATTCACATATTTCGAGCATTGGAGGTACTTACATATATTTCTGTGAACATACATATAAGATCTTTAAATAATTCATCTGAAAACCTGATTTGTATGCTAATATGTGTATTATGCTCGAACTCGTTTAAAAATATGCGCTTTGGAAATCTCTATACTTGGTTGCCTAATTTAAATGCTCATGCTAGTGTTTCCATATCTGCTATTTGTGCTGCGGTGAAATTATAGGCAACTAACACTTTTTGTGTGGGATTAGACTCCAAGTCATACACTGGTTTGTTTCATCTACAAAACACTTACTTTGATAGGTTCTTCGCAAACCAGTGAATCTATGATTTGGAGAATAATCACTCGTTTGTTAGATCACGTTTGTTTGTTCTATCTATTCGAATGCCTAACAAACAGGGACTGATGCCTATGGATAAAGAATCTTCGAGAATAATGGAAAGAAGACAAAGGGAGCTTACAGTTCATTGAATTAAGGAACTTCTTGGAGCATTGCTTTGCAGGGAAAAAGATGGCACTTCTAGGCACGAAAATGATTGCTAGTTGTCTATGACTAGTTCATCAAGTTAATTAGCTCAATACTCATCATATGTGCCCACAAATTCCAAGTCCTATAGCTAAACCTTACTACATCATGGAACCCAAAAACCAACACTACCATCCACCATCATCATATCCACCCACATTCACCCATCCATCCACCCCTTCACACGTACAACCATCACCATCAGGGACCATTCATATGAAGGAATAGATACAGGATTAAATTGGAAACTGGAGATCTCTACCGATAAAGAAAAACATTAGATTCATTACATCAGTTTGTCGGTGAAAATCTCGGGTTATCAAACATTTGGTGTTTCTTGGCTGATCCTGCTTGTGTCAGGGGGCGACATCACTTCGCTTCATTTTCTACAATCTATCCTTTTGATCTTAGTTATTTTTGAGAGAATTTGGTGATTTGAGTGGATATTGGATGACTGGAGGATCCAAGAGATGACGAGCATTCAAGGAAGAAACCGTGGAATAAGAGGCAGACAAACAAGCTTACACACCTGCGGACCACGGATCTTACATACATCTCTAAGGGAAGGAGCGTGGTCTATCTTCTCTCGAAACTCGCACGTGCTAATGATCTTCAAAGACTTAAGTGCGGGATAACATCCCACATTACACAAGAATCGTTTCCACATCTTAAACGCTAAAGTGTGGGATTCACTAATAAGAATCTCCACTTACATGATGGAACGATTCTCTGCTAAGTCTGGATACAAGGCACTGTGCACCAGATCGACATGTCCAAGGCTGAACCGTTCTTCATGGAATCAGAGGATCAAAGACTCACTTCGTCCCCTCTCATTTATCGTTCTCAGCTTCATAATGACAAACGTCATCAGGGGAGTTTCTAAACCTTCACTCCGTTTCTTGATTTAAATTTTGCTTTGTTAGCCTGTTAATCTAAGAAGTAATCTATACTCTATCCTAAAGCTTATCACTAAGTGTGGGATTCCAGCCCATTACACACACTTGAGTAACATTTTCTATATGTTCAAACTCTAAGTGTGGGATTATACTTTACAGTACAATCTCAACTCAAGAGAACATTAGGGACAATGTTCCTCTAAGTGTGGGATAGTAGGTATAGAATACCTTGGATTGGATGTTTACAGATTTTTATGTCCGAATAGCTCAACTCAGAAAATGTTCCTCAAAATTTTCAAAATTTTTAACAAAACTAATTAAGTATGGGCCAAATCATTCGATTAGCTCTGCTATTTTTGAGTTAAAATGTCTTTCAGGAGGAACCATTTCTAATATGAGTTAGTTGTTCAGGAATATTAGGGAAATTAAGGTAGAAATTTCTTAAATAAGTAGTGATAATCTAAAAGGAGCATGGCTAGGTACATACAACCCTATTTGCAGTGAGGTTTTGAGCCTTAAAAGCATTCATCTTAAATGCTACATTGTTCATTTCTTGTGTGTGCCGATGCTAGTATCTCTAAATTAGAACTTGTTCCTGACATACGTTTCGAGACCACATTGGAGAGTACCGTATGCGGTATAGGTGCAATTAAATGATCTCGACATTCCTTAGGATTTAACCCATTTTTACATACCTTTTCAAGCCCAAAACCCTTCCGATGCTCATTTTTAGTATCGATGATCTGCTTAGAAAACCCTGTTGAGCCTAAACCTTTCGTTTCTTCAAAACCCTACATTTTTAACCCACTTATCCAAAACTTCCCAACAACTTATCTTGGAATTTCTGAGGATTATGAAAAACATCTTGAAGAATCTTCTTCTGAATTGATCTACTCCTTCGTGTTCACCAAAATTAAAAAAAATCAAAGGTGCGAAAAATTGGCACCAAAGAAAAGACTCGAAGAAGTCCGTGATAAGAAAGAAAAGATTTCCGAAAGAAAAGCAAAGAAAAATATCCTTGGAAGTTCTCTTGCAAAGAAGTTCTGAAGAAAGAAAAAGAAAATAAAGAAAAGAAAAATAAAAGAAAATAAAGCTTAGTGCTTCAAAGTATCAACCGTTCGAAGGAAGATCCGACAGAAGACGAGTAGCTATCATCTTCGTTCTATAATAAGTTTTTCATGATTCTTAGGATGCCTAAGATAAGTAACCCTTTCAACCAAAAATCACCACTATCCATACCCCTTAACCCTCACAAACATTACAACCCACTTGAATGTCTTGGGATAATTAGCGCCGTCCTCTTCCTAAGTGGTGGAGATCCGATTCTCGACCAAGCTTATGATGATGAGTGCTGCATGACTGGCTATTTGAGCGATTTCAATTGTGCTAGAATGATAGGAAACCCGATACACTCTGAGTGAATTGAGTGACCACCTTTAGTGAGATCGCCTAGTCATGTATACTCCAAGATCACGAGATTTGGAAAGTATGCCTGGGAAAGTCAATACTTATTTCTGAAGAGATTATCTTAACTTTCCCTGTGTTCTCTAAATAATTTTCCCATATGACAAAGTGGCGACTTCTTGGAAATGTTTTAACTCACCTAAACTATTATAAAAATGTTTTCATTGGACATAACTGAGTTGTTGCTTGAGGACAAGCAACTTCTAAGTGTGGGATACTTGATGTGACCTAAAAAGTCATGTTTTTAGGTACATATTTCTGCACTTTTTGGACTATTCTTTGGTGAAAACATTTCCAAACCATCATTATTTACTAAAAATCACCAAGGTAGTCTAAATATAGACGTTGCTGCAAAAATCAATTAAAACGTCCAAATAACACGCAAACCGAGGCAAAACTGTCACCTTAAATATTCCCTTCTTGATTTTCTTATGTAATTAGATCTTAATTCATATTTTATGATTCAATAGGAAAATACAAGACCGGAGGTGAAAAAATCAGAAGAAACGGATGAAGAACGAAAAAGATGTGCAGTCTGGAAGCCCGCCGATCGTTATCCGGAACACGCAAAAGTCAAACACTTCCAAATTTGGCAAACTCGGTGTCATTAGAAGCGTAACGGAAAAACGAAGCCAACGGCGCAAGAATCAAGCAAATCGGAGCCCAAACGAAGAAGATACGGACGAACCAAGCAACCGAGAAACAAGCAGAGGCCAAACCAAGCACCAACCCCCCCCCCCCCCCCCTGGGCACAAGGGTACCGTATACGGCCCCTTAGGTACCGTATACGGCCCTTAGGGTGCCGTATACGGGACCTTGTGCCTTGGAAGGTGCCGTTTGACCCCCCTTGGTCCGATACCCCCCATATGCGCTTTGATGCTTGTTCTTCATGCTTTGTGACTTGTACCAAGCTTCCTACTCTTTCCCTATAAATAGAGGGCCTCCTCATTCATTTTCCACACACCAACACACCTTACATTTCACACTTTCTCTCTCTAAACTTTCTCTCTCTAGATTTAGGTTAGCATTCTCTCTCTAGCACTACTCTTGGGAGTTAGAGGAGAATTAGTAGGTAATTAGTTCTTCTCTCTAGTTTCTCTCTCTAGCACTACTCTTAGGAGTTAGAGGAGAACTAGAGAGAATATTAGGAGTAGATTAATTATGTAGTTAATTAGTAGAGGCTAGCTTATGTAATGCTTGGATATTAATGAAGAAATACAAGTGTTATTCTGCTCGCAATTCTTATCGATATTTTCTATCCTTTCTATTATTAATTTGTCATATTGTTCTTGTTTGACGTATGTGATTTATTAATATTAGAAATGTTTATTGTTATGCATTGTGAGTAGTGTGCTTGTATGTTTGCCATGATTAGTGAGTAGTTTGTTGTGATATATATAATTGGGATAGCACCATTATGAAACAATGGAGGTAACGTTATACGGCTTTCATTTGTATAGCGCCGGAATCATCACGAATGTGTGTAGTACGGAACGTGGAAGCTATGAAAGTCGTGGGCACAATCCGTTGTGGAATTATGTTCCTAATTATTATATATTACAATTGTTTGTGAACTTATAAGCTAAACCTCTACCCGTTTATCTGTCCAACTTATGCGGTGGTTTGTATCCTCCTCCCTAGAACCTAACCAATTGCTAGAAGTAGGATTGCAACCTATTCTGTGTATGATGATCAATGAACTCAACATGGTCGTTGTTTCCTTGATTGAAACATATCTGTGAGGGACACGAAGCATAGGATTAGAGATAGATTATGTTCATGCTTATCTGTTGTGTATCTTTGGGACAACTTCCGGGGTACCCATGATGTAATCCTTAGGTCAGTACTGTGATGCTAGTATTCCGTCCTATTGCATGTTCTTGTTTGATTGTTGCTTAGGTACTGCATACTAAACATACAATAACACTGTTGCTGCCTTAATGATTATGTTTTCATAAACATGATAAATGTAATACAGATAGGTTTGAAAACTTGTGGTGCTGTTTAACTATACATTTATGATTTTAAACTAAACTATCGCCTTTCCTCCAATAAACATGGTTAGAACCTTTATGACAAGGAGTAGCTAACCATTGATCAAACGGTCACTACCTATCTATGTTTTCCAAAATAACATGGTCTGATTTTGAAGCAATGGAAATACTGTCTACCTATCGTATAGTACACTGTGAATTAATCAGGGATTTATTGGTTTGGGATTTATAATGTGAACGGGTTGTTTAGCTATCATAGATGGTTTTACTGTAATACAAGCTTAGATATATTGAGTTTAGATAGCCGTAAAGTATGTAATCCAGAATAAAGCCCTAAAACGTCCGAGTATCCGGTAAGCCGTGGAAAGGCCGTAGGCTGGACACTGTATTACATCCTGGCTGAGTCTGTGATCCAGGAAAGGCTGTAAAACGGGTGAATACACAATGTAACCATGGAAAACCTGTAAGTTGAAGACTGTATCACAGCCGAATATCTCTGAACTCAATCACAACCATTAATGTATACGGTAATCAGTCACCACCTGTCTTAAATCTTAAATGCCTTGCCCAGCTTAGATATCTCTGTTTGTGTTAAAGAAAGGTCAGTGGATATATTGCGGACTGTCGCCTTATTCCTGCACCCCATCTGGAGGGTCACTTGGTCTCATCATAAGAGACGGTGAGGGGGGTTTCAAGATAGTCCGATCTGATCATACTCTCGATAGCCTAGTACTCAGTGACATACTGATCGGTTCGCCTGATCAGTAGGGTGCTAGTGTTTACACTACAAGATATCTACGTGAAAGCAAGACACAAATCTTTAAAAGACTTTTTCAAACTAAAACATCATCTCAGCTATTCTAAGTCATGGTGAACCACGTCTTTGTCATCCTTAAGTGTTAATATGCTAGTCTCCCTTTAGTTTTATGTTTTATTAGTTTCAGTAGTTTAGTTTGATTAGATATAAAAACCAAAACAAAACCCTTCCAAGTTATAAAAACCCTAGCTTAAATACTAGTTAATCGGAACGAGCTCTGTTTCAATTCTGTCGTCGTGAGGAAAGACCCTGGATCATTCTTACCACTTACTCGCATCAGGTATTCATACCAGTTCCAGTAGGTAGTACGGAGGATTAGGCTCCCCCCGACTATTATAAATATTAAAACTTCACTGCTCGCGTCCGTCGGTGGCCGGACCAACGACCGGGGTAAAACCCGACCGATCGCTGACGGCACGACAAGGAACATACCCGAGACCACATTCGGGTCTTGACGGGCGTCCCCGGAGTTAATGACGAAGGCTCTACTTCGGGTGTTGTTGTTGTTGTTGTTGCGGTTGTTGTTGTTTTTCAGCTTTGGGCACGTGTCCCTGAAGTGCCCGGGGTTCCCACACTCAAAGCAGACTTTGGGTGTCCTGGTGTTGTTAGGGTTGTTGTTGGTAGGAGAGTGGCAATCTTTGGTGAGGTGGCCGTACCTCTTGCAATTGTTGCAAAAGGGACCACAGGAACCTTCATGGTGACGGCTGCACTTGGAACAATAGGGTTTGCTCTCAGTGTAGCCCCGTTTGATGTCTGTGGTGGTGTTGTAGGCTTTGATGGTGTCGGATTTCTTGTTTTGTTGGTTTGGGTGGTTGTTGTGGTAGTCCGACCACTTTCTTTTGTTGTTGTGGGAGGATGAAGTGGGTGGTTCAGAATCTTGGCTCATAGCCATGAGGTCTTGGGCTAGTAGGATTGCACCGTCAATGGTGGCTTGGTTTGAAGAGGCAACGTGCCCCCGAACAGGCTCAGGAAGACCAAGGATGTAGTTCCTGATTTTATCAGGTTTCGTGCTCACCATAGCTGGGCGGAGGGCAGCGAGTTGCTGGAATCTGGTGGTGTAACCATCGATATCACCACCCTGAACCTTTAGGTTCCAGAATTCCTCGTCCAGCTTCTGGAGTTTGGCGATTGAGCAGTATTTGGCGGTGAGTTTTGCTTTCAAGTCCTCCCAAGAGAGTTGGTAGGCAGTGTCAGCACCCACTGATTGGGAATATGAGTTCCACCAAGAGTGGGCATCATCTTCGAGAGAGCAGGTGGCGGAATTTACTTTGTCGTTTTCCATGCATTTGCTGACACGGAAAACAGTTTCCATCTTTTTGAACCATCTGATTAGTCCGATGGCTCCCTCAGTACCCTTGAAACTTGAGGGTTTGCAGCTCTGAAAGTCCTTGTAAGAACAAGGTTTAGCAGCGGGGGTTTCAGCGGCATCGCTGTTTCTTTCGGAATTCGGTGGAGTATTCCGAGCCAAGGCTTCAGTCACAGCCTGGGTTATGAGTGATGTAAGCTGAGCATCGGTGTATGGTCTTGTCTTTGGCGGCATGATTCTTCAATAAAAGAAATGAAGATACATGAGATTTTGTAAGAAAATTGTATTTGTCTCAGATGTACATGTATAAAGGCGGTAATACATAACACCAATATGAAAACGAAATATGGCAATTAGTATAAGTAGAAACAGCAAGAAATTTTTGACTAGAAAATACGAATTCAAAGGTTACATCCCACGGATGTATTACAAAAGGGTGTCGGGAATTGTTACATCCGACCGAATTATAGAGTAGCGCTTAGATAGTTATTAGACTACAAGATAGATTACAAGACAAGGACTACACTAGTCTCAATGTAGATTAATCTGTTCCATCATTTCAATGAGACGATCCACAGTTTTTGCAAGTCAGCTGGGCTGTCGGGCATTGTCTTCAGCCAATGCTAGTCGCTGTACCAATCCACGGGTATATTCTTCCGTTTCCCGTGAGCGTTGTTCACATTCTTCTAGCCTGTGTTTCAAAAGGGCGATTTCTACGCTTATCTCCACCACTTTGTTGGAAAGAACGTCTACATTGTTAACGGTGGTTTCGTGATCCTCGGAGACTTGTTCGATGCGTTCGAGGGATGTAAGTCTCCAGTTTTCGTTCGTTTCTTGCAACACGACATCCATGATGCGAAGTCGCTGCTCGTGTTGGTTCACCCTAGCGGCTAAGGCCGGCAAGGTGAAGTGAGTGGGGTACGGGCCAGCTCGAGGCAACCTGGCGTACCTCCTTGCTACCCTTGGGTTCTGCGACCCGGATTGAGAGCGAGATGAATTTGATGGTGTGTTTGCCATTTCTGAGACAAAGCGTTAGTAAGAGTGAGGCCTATATCCATATAGTTCCTATATAATATAGCCTATTGAGTGTCTAGCACAGACATGTTTAAGTATCGGTTCTCTCGAGGTCAGAGTCTTCTAGTGTACTTCTGTTCAACATAACCGTTTCAGACCTTACATCATCTTTCCTTAATTGTACATAGTTGATCAGGCTATGTTAAATTAAAGTCTTATGCGTCGTTTTAACAAAATATATTAATATTGAAATGTTTACAACATTTATAGCTTTACATAGCTCGAGTTTAAATAGAAGGAGATTTCAGTACATAAGTACTTGTACAAAATATACTAATGCAAGAAAATCTCAAACGTCTGTATGCTGACTCGAGCTAAAAGTCCTGAAGCCGAAGCAACCTACTGCTTGGTACCTGCGATACATGCTAAATGGGTCAGCTAAAGCTGGTGAGCTAACAGGTTTGAAATCAAGTAATAAAGTATGAACCGCAAGATTTGATAATGATTTGCATCCATCAAATGAAATGATAATAATCGTGTATACAGCCATGAGCACATAGTTGAGCTTAACTCGAGGGTCGGGTCCCCTATAGAGAATTCCGGGCGAGGTGCCTCCACGAATGCCTAATCAACATTCGTCTTCCCAAATATTAGTACGTCCGTTTACCCGGTTAGTGCTTGCTAACCCGGACGAGGAGGGTCAATTCTATATAGTACCATATACTAATATTCACGCTACAACATATTAACAACTATGCTGACGGAGGACTTTAAATGATTAGTTGTGAAAAACTCATGTAGTATATGAAATGTTTGTACTTGCGTTCACATGTTAAAAATGAGCAATATATCACACCCCTGAGTAAAACAGTAAAAAGAGGGGCTATGAGACTCACCTGAGTCTGAAAGCGTTTAAATAAACGTAAGTTGATTAGCCGAGTGATGAAGTCCAAAGACTTGTAACTTGAGGGTGTCCATGACACGCGATGGTTATAAACATGATTGGGTATCTCAAAAGATCACCCTTGTAGTTGTTACACAACTATATATATATGTCCAAATTACTACGATTTGGTTGATTTGTTAAGTGTTTGAAAACGTGTACGGCCCGTTGGTGATGGATTTGAAATAATAACTTTAAGTATTATTACCATGTTATTGGTGTTTTGCACTTACAAGTGTGTCCCAATGTGTTTTATAAATCGTATCGTATAAATGTTTGAGGTTATATAGGTTCGACACTTAGTGAAATTTTAGTTTGAAAACCTGCTGTTTTATGCGACACAATCGTGCGACACAAAAGTTTGTAATGCGACACAAGGGTTGTGTCGCATAGAAGTGCGACACAATACCTATACGACACAAGGGTTGTGTCGTATAGATTCGAGTGCTGATTCAACAGCGACATAGTGATTGTGTCGTATGAAAAATACGACATAAGATGCGACACAAGATTGTGTCGTAAAGGGTACGACACAAAAGGATTTATACGACACTAGGTACGACATAACAGGCAAAATACGACACTACATGCGACACAAGGCTTGTGTCGCATTGAAGAACACCAGCCCAGAAAGTCCGACTGTCGAGATTTTTCCGGCCAAAAACCCGATTCAAACCCGTTTTTAAGCTATGAAATCGTCTTTTACACTTTGTAATGGACATATATAAGTTATGTAAACAACTAACAAGTGAAAATACAAAGAATCGAGAGTTTTCGGGATTTTGTCGAAAACTTACAAAGTGGCGAAATGAAAATCCGGAAAGATAGAAGTGTAGATCATCGCGAGGTGGTCGTGAATCTCTAAAAATCTTGATGATCCGAATGCGTATAAGGGTGTTATTTGTCGATTTTTGTGGATGGTGGTGAAAGTGTTTAGAGAAAGAAATGAGAGAAAAGAGTAGGAGAGAGAGAGAGTTGGATGGTGAGAATGAAATGAAAGAGGAAAATGGGAGGTTAAGTCCCCCATTTTCAGTCTCCGTCTCTACTCCGCGTGGTGTTCGTTTTCTCCGTCATTTAACGTTTTAATAAATATTTTACGCGTTAATTAACCGTTTTAAAATACGAACTTTTGTTTAATAATCTAATTAAATTGTTTTACCAATTATCTAATACTTTAAAGATTTAAAATATGATTTACATAATTTGCGTATTTTGTTGTAAATTAGGCAAGTTTTATTTGTACGAAACGGGACAACTTTGGGAATAAAATTTAAACAGTAGTTTGGACTCAGTAATGTTTTCAGATAATGTTTTATACTTAAATATAAATTGTGTCACCAACGTCCGTATTTATGGAACCGAAATACATTCGATTTAAATTGCGTACGATTTAATCACATCGCATTTTCGTATATATTCAACAATATATATTTCGATACATTAATTAGCCTAACACAGAACTAATTACATGTATTAACAGAGAATTAGGCACTAATTACTAGTCCTAATTTGGCGGGTGTTACACTTAGTTCAGTTGCTTTATATTTTATTTATTCTGGTGCATTATTATTTAGCCTTTTTTGACATTTTATATATATTGTTTGGGGAATGGTTCGACTTTATCATCATGGATTGCTCAGCGTGCAAGACATCCTCACGAACTGACAAAGGATAATGAGAACTTGATGAGTGACCGACATGAACTATTATCTGGGACATCATGTACCAGTTATTATGTATTTTTTTATTTTCACTATGTAGTTCTTGCTCTATTACCTCTCCTGAAAGTTTTTTTTGGGTTCGTTCAGATTCATCCAGTAGTAGCACGCTTATCTGGATCAATTAAGGGTACAAGTCCTGCTCTTTTGGTTGATTGTTCATGGCTTTATTCTTCCAAGGTACATAACTGCCTCATTAAGGGTTTATCCCAAAAAAATTTCTCTCTTTTTCTAGTGTTTGGTATGGATGAATTGGTTGTATGTGGAGGCCATTTTGTTGTTTTTGTTTTTCCTTGGGGCCTTCTCATTTTACCCCTTGGAATGTGGGGAGGTGCTCTTTTGATCATTGTTGCTTTGTTTCAATATTCATTTTAATTCTTTCTTCGTACGCATAACAGAGGAGTTAAAGCTCAAGAAACAACAAAATAATACTATGTACATGATGGGAGGAAAAGGGATATCGCCATGGCTTCTATCTATCTCAAAACTAATGCAGGTCAGGCCTTAAAGTTACACTTGCCAGAATCTCGATCTAGTGATGCTCACTTCCTTTTTCATATATCCTTGTGAGCTACAAAAGTTATTCATCTTGGCACTTTCCACTGTTATTCAGGTGACGTTTGTATATGATTTTAGTGTGGGTTGTGATAATTCTAATATACCTCTTTTGGTAGTTGATTGTGATTGTTTATATGTGTATTTTGGTTTATGGCAGATCTACCTTTCTTTATTGATGACAAACTTACATTAATTGGTTTTGGAGTCCTTCCCATGGGTATGTCTGTTCACCTTTTTAGGTTTAATATTGATGAAGTTTTTGTATCGTCTTCACTCTTCATATTTATATTACATAATGAAGCTTTACCTCAACAACATCAATCATTAACTTTTATTCTTATTTGTTATTTGATTGAAATGTGAATGCAGGTGATTTATCCCCCAACTGTAAGAATCGGTTTTGGGCTTTACATTTCACCTAGACCTTTCCAAGCAACAAACAATCTTGACAAGAGAGCTTCACTTTTTGGGCCATTGGTTCATCGAGCTTTGTAGTCAAAAGGGTTAAGCCACAAGGGGCCCCATTTGCAATTCCGGGTTTAGTAGTTACTAAGAATATCCGAATAAGAATTCGGGAGTGTATCTTAGATCTTCCCCATTCACTTGATTTCTTTCTTAGACAAGTTTCAGTAGTTAGTGTTGTATTTTTCATATAGGTTACAGTGGATGTGATTTGATTTTATTAGTAATAAAATTGGAATTTGTATTTTAATTGTAAATATTTAATTGTTTTCTATTTTGTAGAAAAAATTATTAGAATCAAGCAATTGCTTATATTATTAATAATGAAAAATAATGACAACTTTTTTGGTCTCTAGAAATGAAATAGTGACAACGTTCTTAATGTGGTCACTTATGGATTTGATCTGGGCAGCATCTTGGTCAGGTTGTATTGACCACTTAAAATTGGTCATTAAGTTTATCAATCAGTGGCCAATTTCACGGATTAGTGACCAACTTCAATGACCAAAATTTTCATCACAAACTTTGGTGACCACAGAGTTTGGTCGTTAATTAGAGACCAATTTTTTAGTTTGGTCCCAAATGGATTTAGCGACGGACCTATAGTGACCAATGGTGACAAACCAAATTTTGGTCTCTAAACCTGTTTTGTGACCAATTTTGACCCTTTAGTGACCAAATATCAGTCGTCACTAAAGGTGATTTTTCTTGTAGTGTACATCACCACTAAATTTAGTAGTTGGTTTACTTCAATCTTGAGAAGTAATTACTTAAATTGGTGCTCAGAGTTCTATAGTTTGTACAAAAAGTTCAATTTGGAAAGAAATAAGCATGTCAATGGGTTGTATCAAATTAGAAGATTTTGGGTGCCAACTTTTCTTCGCGGTTTCTTTTTTGGTGGCTTGACAACAACCGGAAGATCAGAAAGCATAAATGCATTCATAAAAAAATGTATATCTCGTAACAGAGGTACTTTACAATTATATACCTTATTTTACTCATATATCATATATCTTTATTTATGTATATTTCTTGGGATTTTTACCTGAATGGTCGGTCAACGCTATATCTTTACTTCCGGTGGTAATTGTCAGAGGGATTTTTTCACCCCATGGTCAAGAAATTCGCCTAAATTGAATTTAGAGGAGGCGAAGTAGGCGAACCATCTGTTTATTCGACACGTGTCCAAACAAATTCGCCTAAATTGAAATATTTAGGCGAAGTAGGCGATGTTTTTGAATTATTAGGAACCATATCATGTGTTGTATATATATTTTACCAGGTCAAACAGTTGATAGGTTCATTGCATTATGTACTTGTACCTTCATGTACAACAAGATAAACTTGCCAAGCTATTAATCTCCAACATCATGTCTTTCTTGTTTCCCATGTTTCCCTTGTTTCCACGTGTCCAAATTTTCGCCTAAATCGCCTAATAGGTTTTTACATTTAGGCGAAATATCTAAGCATAATTGCATTTAGGCGAACTTCACTTTGACCGACGAATAATGCATTGACCGGCAAAGAATATTAACACGTGTCTTTCGATGATTGCTTGAGCATGGTTCGCCTACAATTAATTCCATTTAGGCGAAATACATGACTACTTTCGTAAAAAATTTCTGACATAGACTTCTACTTGTAAATGGTATGGTTTGACCGACCATTGTGGTAATTTTCTCTTATTTCTTTCTATATTAATTCAATTTTAGATTAATCTTGCAATAGAAGATGTTGAACAAAAACAACTCCATGATACGATGTTGGAGAAGTATAGAGGGTCCTACATGAGGTCACAGTCACCATTAGAAGAACAAGGTTATCGTTTTTTGACCTCATATGCATTCAAAAAATTTCAAGGGGAGTTTGAACGAGCACTTCAATATACAGTTCACGAAGAAACGTATAGTAATTTCATTGTAAATAACAATCATAAGGTGATTTGGGATGGTAATGTTGCTAGTGTAATTGCAAAAATTTTGAGTTTGTTGGTATATTATGCCGTCATATTTTGAGTGTTTTGATTCATAAGGATTGCTTCGAAATTCCTCTTGCATATTGGCCTTCAAGGTGGAGTCGAATAGAACCTTCTTCGTCACATGATATATCATTGGTAAATTCAGCATCTATGAGAAATGGTGAGCTTGTGACTGATGTGTAGATATGGTTCATAATCCTCCCGCATCAAAAACCAAGGGACGTCCCAAATCAAACAACCGCGTGAAGGGTGGAAGGGAATATGCAAAAAAAGGAAGACGTTGCAAACTTTGTAGAGCCGTGGGTCATAAAATTACCACGTCCGAAAAGGGGAAAACTTGATAAGGAAGACATTGCTTCCATACGTGATAGTAAGAAAATGAAAGTCACATTTGAAGATCAAGATTTTAATCCCGTTCTTTCTACAAAATATTAAGTGTAGACAATTGTCAAAGTTTGACATTGAAATAAACTTTATGATTAGTCATCTATTATCTCTATATATTCATAGAAGTTACTACACTTATTTTTATTAATAAATTATGAAATCAAGTGAGGATTGATATTTTGAATAAAATAATAATAATTGTAACTAAGGATTGGAAAATTGAACTTCAATTTGGAATGATGATGTCATTAAGGTTAATCATATATTATATTTAAGATTATTGTTAATGTATGTACATTCTTACTGTATGTACATTATTTACGCATTCCTACCAAAAACATTATCCGTTGAATTGTTTCTTGTTAGATTAGCCAAATTTTAAACACTACTAATTTATTATATAGGTTTTTGCATTATATGTTGGGTTAATACACAAATAAGTTACTATACTTTGCGAAAATGTTCATCTGGGTTACTAAACTTTAAAAATGTTCAATTTCATACTGTACTTGTAAAAAGTGTTCAATTAGGTTCCAAATTTTTGACATATTTCAATTGGGTTAGTGTACTTGTAAAATTATACTTAACAATGTGCAATTGGGTCACTAAACTTTTAACCAAAATTAAGCAAAAATAGGCAGGGTGACACTTTTTGAAAGTACAGTATGAAATTGAACATTTTTAAAGTTTAGTAACCCATATGAACATTTTCGCAAAGTACAGTGACCTATTTGTATATTAACCATTATATGCTAACTAGATCTTAAATCCGTATATACACACGGTGGTTGATTCTTTAATTAAAATAGAGATTATAATTTTTGTTTGATTAGAATAGATGAACCTAATTGATTAATCTGAATTTTAATTAAATTTGATTATGATTGATGATATTTTAACTTTAACTACTACAAAAATGCACATTACGGGCGGTGAAAAAGTCCATTACGGGCGGTGAACCGCCCGCCATCAATGCGAGCGATGCTTAAAATAAAAGCTTATTTAGGGGCGGTGAAATAACCGCCTTAAACAAACATAATCAAGGCGGTTAAAAATGTTAAGGGCGGTTTATTTTTGATTCCTGCACGGGTATTGAATGTCATTTAAGGGCGGGCGTTTCACTAATATAAGGCGGTGTGTCTTGGGTGTTTGGTTCCGGGTTTTAAGACATAGTAAGGCGGGTTTGTTACTTTTTGTATCTTTAATTATTTTATTATTTAATGGGTTTATACGATATGGCGTATATGTGAACCGCTTTTTTATTATTTAATTCACGAAAAAAAAATATATTCAAAAATTAAAAAATAAATTGCTGGTTTACTATAGGCGGGTTACAGCTAACCGCTTCAATATTAATATATTTTATTTTATATCAAATTTTTCCGCAAAATATCAGTAGCCAATGCCCATATATCCCTGCAATTGCCAATTACCACATTGCAGTAACCAAAACTTCTGCAATTACCACAATGCAGTGTTCAAAATCCCTGCAATTACCAACTTCTAGCTAGATACTATATATCCAAATTGAACGACCACATTACTAAATATATACAAAAAATATATGTACATGTATATATATATATATATATATATATATATATATGTGCAATATATATATCAGTAATAAATATTATACCTACAAATAAACTGAGACAAACCTACTAACACCTTGGTATACTATTTCGTCCAACTCCTCGCTAGAATAATGCAGTGATGATTTTCTATTGCTTTTCCATACCTATATAACCATTACACATATGCAAATTCAATTTATGTAAGTACGACGCTAACTTATAAAATCATATATATAAATATATATAATTTCTAATTAATTTAAAATTAATTATACAACTTACATAAGTTGGACTTCTTTCTTGGGACCCCATAACCAATGTAGACATATTCTTCATTACATAATAACTACATTCCCAATTAGAAAGTTGTCGGGGACCGTTCACCACAATCCATTTCCAGGTCCCCATACCACTCCTAAAAAATTGCATTAATAATTACAATCTTAAAAACATTCATGTATAACGTGATATTATACATACATACATATATATATATATATATATATATATATATATATATATATATATATATATATATATATATATATATATATATATGTATATATATATATATATATATATATATGTGTGTGTGTGTGTGTGTGTGTGTGTGTGTGCGTGTGTATGTGTATCATCTGTTGAAAAATTCTTACCCGTTCACTCGAGCAACAAAAGGATATTTGGAGGGCGGTTTAGTACCCTTGGAGGAATCTATGATGTAGCCGATATGATCGATAGGGTCGAGAACAAAGAGGATCCAATGGGTACTACACAATATATTTATATATATATATATAATATATTAACTAAATAATATATATATATATATATATATATATATATATATATATATATATATACACACGCATGTTAATAATTTGATATAAATAAATCATACTTGTTGTCATTATATGGAGCCAGGAAGAACCGCTTGTCACTATGCAATTGTAACTGCTCGGTGAGGTGATCGGTAAAAACTTGATACCCATCATTACTAGCATTTTCGCAGTTATGTGATTGGCATACCTCAAGATGTAAGAACCCATATTTGTTTGGCTTCCCATTGTAACTGATGTCCGTCCACAGTTTCCTAATTAATTAAAATTAAAATTAGAATTAAGATAATATGTTATATATATGTATATGGGTGTACATACAGTAATAATTAACATATATATATATATATATATATATATAGAAACAATATTAATATATTATTAATATACTTACGTCACCCAATATGAAATGCTGGTGACATAAAGCCACTCATTACACAGCCAAGTTAGCAAAGCATTGTACTCAATCAATTCAAAAAATTTATCTGTCTTCTTCGGTGCCGGCATACAAACCTTGAGGCAGTATATGTTAGATTGGATCGGGGTTAACTACAAAGTGGTTGCCAATACGCTCGCCCAACTCTCTTATTCTTTGAGGTCTATTCCTTAGAATTCCCTCCAAACGAACAATATCTCTGATAGCCTCAGAGAGCTTTTGTGCTGGTGATAGTGGTTGTCGCACCCCCAAATTACCTGTTTGCGGAAGCGGTTCAGGTCGGGGCGCGACTAATCAAGTAATCAAAAGTACAAAGATATACAACAAACGACCTCTAAATCAGACGTTTGTTAAATAGTTATATTCCATAAATAAATCGTTTGAAAACATATTGTTTTCGTTTACAAAAGTATCGTAGCCTAGAGTTCGCGTATGTAGCGGGAGATTCTATTGCATAACCAAAATGTACAAAAGATAATGCTAAGAATCTCCGTAATATGCGGTGTAGAAATCATGCGACTCTAGCTAGTATCCTGGAGTGAAGCTACTCCGTAAGTGTACCAGAGAATACATGCTAAAAAGGGTCAACCAAAAAGGTTGGTTTATCTCACAAGTTTGTAGGTAAGTAAACAGTTTGAACACAAGATTTTATCAGTGGTGCCCGCAGGCGAAATCAGGTGTTTGCAACCAAGCAAGTAGTAAGTAAATCTGTATATACCGTTGCCATGAGCTCATAGTCGAAGCTTACCTCGAAAACAATCTGGTACAATCAAGTACCGCAAGGTGCCCCCGCGAGTGCCTAATCCAAACACTCGTACGAAACAAATATATGTCGCCTGTTTATACAGAACGGTTCGTGGTAGCGCTACTACCCCGGGCGGGGAGGGTCAGTCCCTAATGGATTCATTAACTAATATTCACGCTATATCACATATCTAACAACTATGATGGAGGGACTTCAGTGGATTAGTAAGTAACTCATGCAAGCCCGTATATAAAAAGTAAGTAATTCAGCACTTTTGTTCATGTAAAAGCAGTTAAGCATTGTATCTCACCCCATAGTAGAAAAACAGTAAAAGTGGGGCTGTAAGACTCACCTGAGTCTAGCAAGTAAGCGTTTAACTTAATAAACGTGAAATCCGAAAGCAATAGTAATCCGTAGGTTCTCCGAACCCGCAACCTTCTAATGCCCTAAGCATATAAGGTTGTATAATGAGTGAATGTCTCAATAGATCATTCATGCTAGTTGTCCACTTCAACTAGTTATGTCCAAGTATTCGGTCGTTGTTTAATTAAAAACATCCACGGCCCGTTGGTGAAGTTTAGATATGTAACAATAATTCCCGAAGACATTATTATTAGGTTTCGTGTTGTTTCATTGCATACTTTCATAAGTATATGTTTTGTAAGTACGAGCAGTATCATATAAAGTTTAGTAAACGTTGCGCGAAATCGAGACTTAGTGAAAACAAGTGTTTTTAATGAATCTGTGAGTTGCGACACAAGGGCTTGTGTCGCAGTATGTTGCGACATAGATGTAGTGTCGCTGAATCGCGAAATTAATTAAGTATGCGACATAATGGTTATGCCGCAGGTCATGCGTGCGACGTAGGCGTTTGTGTCGCAGATTAGGGTTGCTGATTGTATGGCGACATAAGGGTTCGTGTCGCAGGTTTGCGACATCAATTTCGTTTGCGACATTAGTCTGTGTCGCTAGTCAGTTTGCGACACAGGGTGTGGTGTCGCAGGATCGGGCTGAGATGGTTTTCAATTTTGGAGACTTGGTCAAAAATGCTCGGTTTGACCCCAAACTTTTACACAACACTTATATATGTTTACAGAGTCATAAGAAGCAAGTTTTACGTGTTGTGGATAGCCCGAAGGTTTCGTTTTAACGCGAATACGAAAACAGTCCCAAAGGTCGCTACATTAGTTTTTAGACGTATTTCATGGCTCGTTTTAAAATGTTCTCATCGAAAATCAAATCCAAGAAAAATATATATTGTTGTATGTCTTATCTTTGTTTGTCATATTTTTACATCATTTCTAAGCAAGTATAACTCCTGAAATTAAATCGCAAAGTGACAAGGGTCTGTTTGCCCCTTTTCAGTACCAAAGTGAACAAACGGCATCCTAAATCCAAATCAGTGTATTTCTAAGGGTTGGTGTCTAAATGAAAGTTTTTTTTAACAAGTTTATCTAGCTCCACAAACTAGTTTCACACGTTTATATGACCCAAGGCTCAAGATATACTATTTTGAACATGATGATTTTTCCGGTCTGATACAACCACAAGTACATGTACTTTTATAACATTTATTAAAAATAGAAAACGACCACTAAAATTTGTGAGGCTTAGAGATTATAAAACTAGACATCTTAAAATTCATTTTAGGCTCAAGAATCACCTGATTTGGTGAAGAAATGGGTTGGTTATCACGGATCTAATCCGATCCAAAGTTTTGTCCAGTGGACAAAGCTTTTACCCAACGGTTTTTAGCTTTGTTTTTTGGTTTTTAACATGGATCTTGGACACAAACGAGTAGAAATGAAGTACTAGCATGTTTACAAACGTTATCCAAGTAATATAAGCGAAAGAAAGTAAAGTTTACCAAGAGAAAACCGATCTAGAGCAGAAATGAGTGAAGAGGGTGCTGCAGTGACTCGGTTCTTCTTCTTCGCTTGTTCTTCTTGTTCGTGGTGATGTAGATGAAGATGGTGATGACTAGAGTTCTTGGATGAGGTGGTAGATGATGGTTGTGGCTGTGTTTGGGCGTTTTTAGAGAGAGATGCAGAGATAAGGAAGAGAGAGTGAGAGAAAGAGTGTATTATGTTGGTGATGTAAATGAGAAAAAGAAAGAAATAAGCTTTAAAAGGGGAGGGGGTTCATGGGCCGGTTTGGGCTGCCCATGGGGCTGGGCTCAGGCCGAAGTGGGGCTGGGCTCGTGTTTAGCTCCTCGAATTCGGGCTACGTTTGTTAGTCGGTTAAACGTTAATTCGTACGGTTTAAAGTTAATTATTAACGTTTGGTTTTCGCGTGTTCATTTTTGATATGTAATTGCTATATGAAATGACTAAACATTTTTGAATACTTCATTTAAAGTAAATAAAATATTTTTCGGATTTCGTTCGGGTGTCGGGCTCGATTCGCGCATTTTCTCGTGTTCGTTACGTTTTATACCTAACGTAATAGTTTTCCGCGTATACTATTATATAATAATAATACCAAGTAAATAACGACTATTTTATCATAAAAATGGCGTAATAGTGATTCATTACGTAGGTGTGTATATCCAATATACGAAATATTACAAGTAATTAGTCCTATTCCATACTTAATGCAAGTAGTTATAAGCAAGCTTAAGGTAAATTAATACGCTTAAGTACGAGTTGTCACATTCTCCCCTTGTTAAAGAAATTTCGTCCCGAAATTAACTTGTAGTTGGGGTCTGAGTGGGGTCCGAGAAGAGGTGTGGGTGTTTCTCACGTGTCTGGTCTTCTCGTTACCAGATGAATTTAGGGCCTCGCCTAGAATTCCAGCAGATTTTAACAATGGGAATGCAACTCTGTTTCAATCGTTTGACCTCTCGGTCCATGATTTCAACGGGTTCCTCGACGAAATAAAGTTTGTCATCGATATGGATTTCGTCGAGCGGTACAATCAGTGTCTCATCAGACAGGCATTTCTTAAGATTAGAAACATGGAATGTGCTATGCACGCTGCTAAGCTCAGCAGGTAGCTGTAGGCGATATGTCACTGGACCAATCCTTTCAAGGATTTCGAATGGTCCGATGTATCTGGGATTCAGTTTCTCGCGTTTACCGAAACGAATGACACCTTTCAAAGGTGACACTTTCAAAAGTACTTTGTCTCCGACCTCAAACTCGAGGTGTTTGCGTCTCACGTCAGCGTAACTTTTCTGACGATCACGTTCGGCTTTCAGCCGGTTTTTAATACTCACGATTTTCTCAGTCGTTTCATGAATGATTTCAGGACCGATGAGTTGGCTATCTCCCACCTCAGTCTAATAGATAGGTGAACGACATTTTCGTCTGTAGAGTGCCTCAAATGGCGCAGCCTTAATGCTGGTATGATAACTGTTGTTGTATGAAAACTCGCACAACGGTAAGTGGTTTTCCCACGAGGTACCGAAGTCAACTACGCAGGCTCATAGCATGTCCTCTAGTGTTTGAATCGTTCGTTCGCTTTGGCCATCGGTTTGCGGGTGATAGGCAGTACTCATATCCAAACGAGTACCAAGAGAATTCTGTAAAGACTGCCAAAAGCGAGAAGTGAAGCGGCTATCTCTGTCAGAGATAATTGAGATGGGAACACCGTGTCTAGATACAACCTCTTTCAGGTAGATTCGTGTCAGACGTTCCATCTTTTTGGTTTCCTTAATCGGTAGGAAATGAGCAGATTTGGTGAGACGATCCACGATCACCCAAATGGTATTGCAACCGCTCGGTGTTTTTGTTAATTTCGTAATGAAGTCCATTGAAATCTGTTCCCATTTCCATTGTGGTACCTCAGGTTGTTGTAGTAATCCCGAAGGTTTCTGGTACTCGACTTTAACTTTCAAGCAGGTACGACATTTGCTAACATAAGTAGCGATGTCGGCTTTCATGTTGGGCCACCAATACAACTCTTTGATCCCGTGATACATCTTGTCGGCTCCAGGATGTATTGACTATTTGGATTTGTGAGCTTCATCCATCACTAAATCCCGCAAGTTCCCAAAACTTGGCAACCAGATTCTGTTAGAGAAGTATTTGGCTTCGTCAGGTTTAGTTTCAAATTGTTTATCCATGCCTCACAAGGCCTCGTTTTTCACGTTTTCATCTTTAAGTGCTTCGAGTTGGGCGGTAAGAATTTGAGTAGTGAGATTGTTATGAATGGTCATATCGAGTGCTCGAACTCGAAGTGGTTTGACTCGTTCTTTTCGGCTGAGGGCGTCGGCAACAACGTTAGCCTTACCCTGATGATAGCAAATCTTGCACTCGTAATCAATGAGTAATTCAACCCATCGGTGTTGCCTCATGTTCAGATCTTTCTGGTCGAAGATGTGTTGGAGACTCTTGTGGTCGGTAAAGATTGTACACTTGGTACCGTATAGATAATGTCTCCAGATTTTGAGCACAAATACAATGGCGGCTATATACATGTGTATAATATATATATATATATATATATATATATATATATATATATATATATATATATATATATATATGTATATATATTTAAGTACGCACATATGGCTCCACTGCTGAAGTTTGGTGACTAGTGAAGGCCTGCTCATCATCAAGTATGTCGTCTCCAAGCTACGCAGTACATGAATTTTTTAGTTAGTATATATTAGAAGTTAATATATTCGCATATATTATTTGTTTAATTAGTGTAAAACTAAGAATGATATATATATATATATATATATAAGAAATTTGTATATATATATATATATATATATATATATATATATATATATATATATATGGTAATAGAAGGTGTTCAGTATATTATTACCCAATCTGGTAACGGTTCCATGTGCTATTGATGGTCATCATGATCGCATTTATATATATATATATATATATATATATATATATATATATATATATATATATATATATATTCGATTTAATTAACAGAACCATATAAAATTAACAAATTCATTACCGAATCCCCATGTGATGGCACGACGTTATCAAATCTAACCACAAACGTTAACAGTTTAAAGTTATTGAGATATATGTGACAAACCAAGAACTCGGTTGAGTTTAGCGATAAAACGAATCTATCCCAATGCTCTCTGGGCATAAAGGTGTATGTTTCGAAAGGGGATATCCCTTTCCTTATGAACTTTGTAGTAAGCTCACTCTTAAACCCCATCCATAATTTATTGACCTTTCTCAGCATGGTAGCTTTGGCCGCATCATCTGTAATATTCCAGTGAGCTTTAGTACGCTGCCATAGCGTGTCTAACATTTCTGGAGTTACTAGGGTCTGGTCATTTGGATCAGCAACCGGCTTTGTATTCCATTTCAAATGGTAAGGAATACAAACTTTAATCGCATTACCATACCAAGTACTAAAATCTGCACGGTTTGGTCCAAATGGTTCACCTTGTGGTGTGAATTGGATGCGACGGTGAGGATCATACACATTGACATCATTTGCCCTTGCCACCCCTCTTCTACTTCTACCTCTACCTCGACCACCTGATCCACCTCCTTCTCCTTGAGCTCCTGCTTCCATATCTGTATATATGTTATATTTTACCCTACAAAATATCAAATATAATCAGAAAAGAGTACGTTTTGGTTAGTCTTAGGGAATCACTTTCTAATATTTAAACCCAAATCCCATCAGTCGTCTATGATCAACCAACTTATATATCGATTTAACACGTGCGTCACCTAATTTATCTATATCAGTCTATGATCACAGGTCCAATATTGATTTTCCTACCAGACATGTTAATATTACAACCTATCATTCCCTAATTAAACCCATATATTCTACAAGTGTAGTGACACAATTAGTAATATATAATTATTCAACTATATATATACTACAGTACACATGCAAATTGCAATCTGATGATCCCAGCTAGAGATCTTAGTATGTATTACTTTGATTGATTATTAATAAGCTTGCGGAATAGTTTATTAATAACTTGAAGAACAAACTTGTATATAACAGAATATCTAATCAAAAGCTTCAATATTATTATCAATAATACGAACACACAATTGTGTTAGGGTTTACAACCTTGAAGCCAATAACTAGAATGAATCGTATCATATAGGGTTTTGCAGGATCTCTATTTATAACATATAGAGTCCTTTACAGAATCAAACATATTAGGAATCCTCATCTACTCCTAATATAACTCTAACCAACTTTATCTAACCAACAGTGGTTATCTATATATCTAACAGGGGTAGTACTCGTATATTACTAACAGAGGTTGAGTACTTGATACAAAATACAAATTACACATTCAACAGTGGCACTGTTAGACTAAAACAAATTGACAGTGGCAACTACTAACTAGCAGTGGCAACTACTAACAGTGGTAAACTTCTAACAGCGGCAGCATACTTGTACTCTGAGCAGATCTGACAGTGTCTCAGGTCTCAACAATCTCCCCCTAAACTTGATCATTCTCAGCAATGAATCAAGTTTCTTCATCTTTCTTTTCATCTTTCTGAGTTTGATTCTGTTTTCTCCTTCTCTCCTCCTCTTTCATTCTTTCTAACTCCATTCTTTTATGGAACTGATTGAGCACCATATATAAAGCATTAAATGCTCCTTCTGAAATCACTGTAGTTTTCAATTGAGATGCAAGCACATTTCTTAGAATCTGAGTTCCCAGAACATATCTTCTTTCATCAAGCATGAAGATTGACATTCCACTTCTGAATAGAATCATATGAACTTGTCGTCACCTCGATCAGTCACGGTCGTCAACGCAACGGAAAGAGGACACGGCAGTGGAGTTTTAAATTTATAAGAGCTGGGGACCTAAGTTTTACTACAGCTGTATAGCAGCAGTATGACCTAGGGTCGTTCTTCAAGCTAATCGTATTGTGAAATGGGAGTATCAAGACAAGTCGTTTATTTTAGTGATCGGATTTTTAAAACAGAGTTTGAGTGGGTTTTTGTTACTTAGGTCCGTATTTTAAAGCAATTAAATAAAAAGTAAATAAATGGAAAATAGAAATAGGGGTGAAATCAGTATGGAGGATATGTGTCTGTTATGACTTCGTTAGCTTATGCGGAGGTGATGCTAGGGTTTTAGTATGAAAACGTCTTTTAAAGGTTTGTGTCTTATCTGAGCTTAATTGTTCGTAGTGTAAACACTAGTACCCTACTGATTGGGGAAACCAATCAATATGCCACTGAATACTAGGCCAAATTGAGTCTGATTGGAGGAGGATGCTCAACTCTTCAACGTTATCCAGTGATGGAGTAACGACCCTTCTTGGAATGTTAGTTCCTGGGTGCATGAGATAGAGTAACATACCCACTGAGGTTCCGACCTTTCTTAACACTACGGGGACAACGAAGTCAAATAAGGCATTTAAGATTAAGACTTGGTTTGGTGGTTATTAACTTTATATTAATGGTTATATTTTAGTCTAGAGCTTTCATCACGGTGTACAGTGCGACTATGCATTTCCACAGTTTTCCAGATCCAAGATGTACTAACGGTGTACAGTGCATCTGAGCATTTCCACAGTGTTCCTGATCTTTAGGTGTACTAACGGTGTACAGTGCGATCAAACATTTCCACAGCTTTGAAGTCAAACCAGGATGTGACACAGTCTTCAACCACCGACATTTCCTTAGCTCTACGTATTTGTACTTCACCAAAGGTGTTTCCAACGTTACACGAAGTACAGTGCCGTTTATCGTGGTCTTTCCGGGGTCACATACTTTATGGTCACTCTAGACTAGTTTAAACTACGTTTGTATTAAAGCCCAACCATCTATGATATAAACCAGCCCTCACTATTTCCCAATAATACCCTGATTGATTCATGGTGTACTATACGAAAGGTTTTAAACAGTATTTCCACAGCTACGCAATTCAGACCATGTTTACAGTTTCAGAAAACATAGATAGGTAGTGACCGTTTGATCAAGGTTCGCGACTCCTTGTCATAAAGGTTCTAACCACGTTTTAATTGGAGGAAAGGCGATTTGGTTTAGAAATTCATAAATACAAGATTAATAGATCACCGGTTTTCATTTATATAATATAACTGGAAACATTATTTCCACAACGGATTGTGCCCACGACTTTCATAGCTTCCACGTTCCGTACTACACACATAAGTGATGATTCCGGCGCTATACAAATGAAAGCCGTATAACGTTACCTCCATTATTTCATAATGTTATCCAATTATATGTTTAAAGCAGCATCACCCCACACATATATAAACTAACTACATCATAACAAACACACAAGGAAACTACTCACTACGCATAATAACAGATCCTAAATCTAGCATAATAACAATATCAATTATCATTATAACAGATAAGGAGAGAAGTAACCGTTAATAAAACGTAGATTGAATAAGCGTTTAGAGAGAGAGTACAAGCAGAACTTCCGCAATATCCTTGACAATATTACAATAAAAGCCCCTAGACTATTCCCTACGCTATTACAAAAGTAGTCCCTCCGTTAGTTTCAGTTAAATATTAACTGAGAACTAACTAGACCTAACCCTAATTTCTAGAGAGAGAAAGAAAGAAAGAGAGTTTAGAGAGAGAGAGAGTGTGTGAGAGAGAAAGTGGAAATGGAGAAATGAATGGAATGATGAAGTGTGTGGAATGATGGAGGGGTGACCTCTTATTTATAGGCAAAGCTTGAAATCAGCCGTACAACTCGTGAAGCACGCACGTACAAGCAAACGAAGCACAAACGGGCAGCATATGGGGTACACAGGGCCGTATACGGCCTTCATAGGGCCGTATATGGTGTGTTATGGGCTGTATACGGTCTATGAAGGGCCGTATACGGTGGCCAAGGCCGTATACGGCCTCCGTCTGATTTCTTTCGTTGCTTAAAACGTCCGTATCTCCTTCGTTATGCGTCCTTTTGACCTGATTCTTTCGCCTGTGTCTTCGTAATTCCGTTACGCTTCTAATGGTGCCAATATCACTGAAATTGGATCTGTACAACTTTAGCATAGCCGAAATCACTTTATAGGAGTTTGCAATCGTCCAGTCTTTTCCGTCCTTTGTCCGATTTGCATGATTCTTGATTTTCTCGTCTCGATTTTACCTATTACATCATATCATAAGGTTAGAATATGTTTATCATAGGATAAATGAGGGTACGAGAGTTAGTTGCTGTTTATTTGCTTCGTTTTGTTCGTTATTCGGATGTTTTTACTGATTTTTGTAGCAACGTCTATTTTCTGAGCACCTTAGTGAATTTTGGTAAATAATGATTGTTTTGGAATGTTTTTACTAAAGATGTGCCCAAAAAGTGTGGAATAATGGCCTTGAAAACATGACTTTTTGCGTCACATCAAGTTATCCCACACTTAGACGTTGCTTGTCCTCAAGCAACACTCAGTTTCTGAAACATTTTAAAACAATTTTGTTTTAGAGCGAGCTTCAACATTTTTAAGAGTTACCACTGTCAAATGTAAATAAGATAGTTTCAGGAACATAGGGAAAGATAAGATGATCCTTCCTTAAACAAGAAAAGATTCTCTTAGGCATACATCCAAATCTCATGATCTTGGAGTACACATGACTAGGCGATCTCACTAAAGGTGGTCACTCAATTCACTCAAAGTGTATCCGGTTTCCTATCAGTCTAGAACAAAAGAAATGGCTCAAATAGCCAGTCATGCAGCACTCATCGTCATAGGCTTGGTCGAGAATCGGATCTCTTCCACTTAGGTGAGGACGGTGCTAATTATCCCAAGACATTCATGAGGGTTGTAGTGTTTGGTGAGGGGTAAAGGGTATGGATAGTGGTATTTTTGGGTTGTAAGGGTTGCTTATCTTAAAACAACTGAGATCATGAACAACTTTATTTCAGAACGGAGAGAGGTTGCTTTTGGTCTTCTATCAGAATCTTGATGATACTTCAAAGGACTTTAAGCTTTATTCTTGCGGGACTATTTTTCTTTCTTTTCTTCTTTTTCTTCTTTTTATTTTCTTTTTCTGCTTTTGTATTTTTCTATTTTTCTTTTCTTCTTCAGAATTTCTTTGCTAGAGAATTTCCAAGGATATTTTTCTTCTTTTGATTCTTTCAGAAATCCCTTATCTTGAACGTTTCGAGTCTTTTCGCGGTGTCAATTTTACACACCAAGGATTCTTCAATCTTTTTAAGAGCACGAAAGGGGTAGGATAAGACATCCTAAAAGATGTTCTTCATAACCTCAGAAATTCTAAGATAAGTTTGGGAGTATTTTGGGAAGTAGGGTTTATTGGGGGTTTTATGAAACGAAAGGTTTAGGCTCAACAGGGTTTACTAGGCGGATCATCGATACTAAAAATGAGTATCGGAAGGGTTTTGGGCTTGAAGAGATATGTGAAAAGGGGTTTATATCATAGGGAATGTCAAGGTCATTTAATTGCACCTATACCGCGTACGGTACATACCAATGTGGTCTTGAAGCGTATGTCAAGAGCAAGTTCTAATTCAGAGATGCATGCATCGGCACACACAAGAAATGATTAGTGAAGCATTAAAGATGAATGCTATTAGGCTCAAGATACCTCACTGCAAATAGGGTTGTGTGTGCTTCGTCATGCTTCCATTAGATTATTATTTCTTGTTTAAGCAATTTCTACCTTATTTTCCCTAGACTCCGAAATATATTACTCACATCTGAAAATAGCTTCTCTCAAAAGATATTTTGGCTCAAAATTAGCAGAGTAAATCAATAGATTTAGCTCATACTTTTAATTTTCTTGAAAAATTTTTGAAAAATTTGAGGAACATTTTATGAGTTTACTATTTCGGACATTAAAAATCAAAGAAAACTAACCAAGGTATTCTATACCTGCTATCCCACACTTAGAGGAACATTGTCCCTAATGTTCTCTTTAGTTGAGATTTACTGGAAGTAAAATCCCACACTTAGAGTTTGAACATCTAAGAAAATGTTTCTCAAGTGTTTGTTTTGGGCTGGAATCCCACACTTAGTGATAAGCTTAGGATAGAGCATAGACTACTTTCACAAACTATCAAAGCAAATAATATACAGAATCATAAACAAAAGAGAGTAAAGGTTAAGACACTCCCCAGATGGCGAGTAGCAAAGAAGCTGAGAATCTGAATTTGCTGAAAAGAGATGTTGCCAAGATCTTTTTCTGCATTCATGAAGAGCGGCACAGCTTCAAGCGTCTTGCTATTTGGTTTCTTTTCCATCCATTATTCCCTTTGTGAATCAATCTCGTAAGTGTGAACACGTTGGTCGTACCAGTTTACAAACTCAAGGTATTTGCAAATGAAAAGATAAATCACCGTCTCAGAACTTTGAAAAGATATTTTCTACTACAAATCATTTTTATAAAACATGTGTTTTTAAACGAGTTCGAGCATAATGCATAAAAGTAGTATGCAAGTACCTCAAATGCTCGAAACACATGAATTATCATTTTTCAAATTGATTTCCTTATTTCTGAGACGAGTGGTTTATTTGCAAATGAGTTGTAATATCAGAAAGTGTTTCGGTGACGACCAAGTGTGAAGGATAGTCAGAGATATATCTTCACTTATTGTCACTGTTCTCTCTACACGTCTTATTACACGGGTTGCCTCCCGAGAAGCGCTGCTTTTAGAGTCGAGAGCTCGACTTTGCCTTCCTTCAGATTTAGTTGGTGCTGGAACCACCAGGACCGGAAGTGCGCAGTAATGGAATCCTGGGGTTGCGTGGGTATATTCTCAGAAAATGGCGAGCGATGATGTCGACGATGTTTTGAATCTCAGATGAAAGTATGGGGAAGCTCTGCAGATGCTGCTCTGTAATCTTTTTTATGTGCAGCAGGTCCCAAGTAATCTCCTTTACTGTGCTGGAGATAATTCCGCGGGAATTTACAAAAGAGAATCCATCAGCTTCAATCATCTCTCGTTCAGGATGGTATTGTCTGAGTGAGTCCATAAATCCAAAGAACTGCAGGTGTAAAGTCTCGTGATCTGCAATACTGTAGTTTACTCCAAGTTCTCGGATAGATTCATGAATACCCTGGATGAGATTGGTCTGGTAGTGGGAAAACGTGAGGTCGGAGTTCTTAAAGGTATTGTTCATCATGTCGTAAACCTCACGTAATCCGTAGTTGAATATTTGGATGTGCTCTTCATCAGGTACTTCAGCGAAGATTTCCTTGATTCGATCAGTGAGTAAGTTCACGATGTTAACCATCGAACCTTCAGGTATAGAAGAAGGGATGACACGCGTCCTTTCGTCAGAACTTTCGTACTCGAGATCTTCGGCAATCTTGTGAGCATGGTACTCGATGGTGCAATCAATGTAGAACCGATGAGGAGAGGTCTCGTCAATATGATCATTCCTAGCCATAGAATCTAGGAGTCCCCTAAGATCATTCATCAACCAGATGTCTATGTCTGCGTCAGGATTCCCAGTAGCATTGTACATATTGCTGCGATAAGAATTTAAGAACTCGTGTTGCTTAGCAGAATATGGAAATGCGGATCTGAACAGCGTGTCATAGATCTTCCTGTACATGCGTCTTTGGTCTTCAAAGAACTCTAGCTCCTCAGGTGTTGGTCCAGCAGTGTGGTGCTCTCGTAGCAATTGAGCAGCTAGGTCTTCGGCAAAGGCATTTAGGCGGTTGTGGAAGAATCTGTAATCTTGGGAATTCTCGGCTTGGTTGACCTCAGATTCGGCTATGATTTCCTCAATCAGGTTCCTTTGGTGTGGGGTGTAATCATTGGTGGAGTTAATGATAACGCTTGTCATCATAGGTATGTCGTTTTCGAATTCTTCAATAGCATTTATCATTTCCTCATGGTTGGAGATAGTCGGAATTTGAGGAGAAGCGGAAACAGTCGAAGATGCAGGAAGTCGGACAGACCGAATATCTATTGGAACATCAGTATAGATGATGTCATCGTCATCCCTCTCCTCAGCTGGAGTATCCCTAGCCTGAAAATCAGGGAACTCAACAGTATCGGATGGTGGAAGGGAGTCATTAGTAATCTGAGATATCGGCTGAGAGGAATCCATCTCGATGTCTTTTTCCTCCTGAGAATCAGAATTACGGCTAGATCCGGATGTGCTTCCCTTCTCGAACTGACTTCGAGGTGCAGATGTGTCAAAGGTTTGAATCCTTTGGGGAAGTCGGGATGCTTTATATGCTGCAATCTTTCTCAAGAGTTTGTCTCGAAGCTCCAGGTGCTGTGCGGATAAAGCTATAGTCTTCTCAATATTCAGCAGAGCGTCAAGTCAAGGAGACACGAGAGGTTTGGTGGGATCAATAGCTGATGCAATGAGTTTCTCCATGGTGAGACCAAATTCTGCATCGTGAGAGTAATCAGTCGGTGTGTCTTCATCTGATTCATCTTGTGACAGAGGGATGAAGTTCTCGAGGTTCTCGATCTGCATAATCTCTGCTGTCGGTAAATATGAGTCAGGAAGGTATTGATGAGGTGGTGTGGACTGATATACTTCCTTGGGCTCTGATTCTTCCTGTCCTTCCTCGGATTCTTCCATTTCTTCTGGTTCCGTTTCTTCCTCTGGTTCTGTTTCAGGTTGTTCCTCTTCTTCTTCATCCTGTTCTGAATCTTCCTCCTCCTCTATTTCTTCTTCTGGTTCAGATTCCTCCATTTCCTCGTCTTCTGATTCTGACTCTTCAGTAGCTAAGATAAGACAAGTATGCTCGTATGGCCTGTATGGTTCTGGCTCTGAATCAGAAGTGTCATCATCCGAAGTAACTCTGCCCATGGATATTGCGTATATCTCTGCATGCTCCATTATTGAACAGTCGGTCTGATCAATCTTGTATGATATTGTTTGTCCATGTGCTCGTAGACTAATAACCTGAGAATATACATCAATAATAGCACGTGCAGTATTCATGAATGGCCTACCTAGGCTAATGGGTATGTTAATGTCTTCCTGTATATCCATCACTACAAAGTCAGTGGGGAAATAGAACCTGTCAACTTTTACCATGACATTCTCAGCAATGCCTTTCGGGTATCGGACTGATTGATCGGCAAGCTGGACGCTCATTTTAGTGGGCTGGAGAGGTCCTAATTCTAGTCTGGAGTAGAGCGAGTAAGGCATCAGATTGATACTAGCTCCAAGATCGGCCAAGGAGCGTATTGTGCCTGAGTGATAGATGGAACAGGGTAAGGTGAATCGTCCCGTGTCTCCTAGCTTTTCCGGTAAGGCATTCTGGATGACGGCTGAACACTCGGCGTTCAGGGAGACTTTAGGAGTGGAAGGAATCTTGTCCTTAGTTGCCAGCATTCGTCGGATGTACTTCGTACTAGAAGGGATTCTAGACACGGTGTCTAAGAATTTTCCATCAAGTTTGAATGACTTGGTATTGTACTTCTTGTGCAGGCGGTTAGGGTAGGGAATTTCAACCTCACGATTCGGCGTGGGCATTGATTTGGTCTCAACTGTCGGCGGGACAGGAGAATGTTCCCTTGGAGAAGCAGTCATAGAAGGAGTTGGTTTATCAGAGTTTAAGGTCTTGGCTTCCTCGACGTGAGGGTTCTGAATAGTATTGCTTGGTAAGGTCCCTTGTGGTCGGGTATCGAGACGTTGGGCTAACTGACCGATCTGGTTCTCAAGGCTTTTCAGGACCGAGAGTTGATTTCGAAGGAATATATCAGTTTTGTCTTGTCGAGCCGTAGTCTTTTGGTTGAAAGCGGTCTGACCTTGGATGAATTTGTTGAGGTTGTCATCAGTACTCGTGACTGGAATGATGGTCTTTGCAGGCTCAGTAGGCTGGGTATCCTCAGTGGCGGTTAATGGAAGTGGTTGATTGTATGGAAGTTGTGGTTGTTGGGGGTACGTCGGATATCGTGGCCGAAACCTGGGCTAGAAAGGGGGTTGGTTGTTCCGTGGAGGATATTGGTTTCCTCGAGTTCGTGGTGGTGAAGTTCTAGCGAAACCGGGCGGATTTTGAGGTCTGACGGGAAACTGGGCATAGTAGACTGAACCGTCGGTAGGATCTTCGTACTCAACCTCGTATTCTTCAGCGGGATGGTTGGTACAGTTCTGGCAAGCCTGAACTTGGTGGATTTGCTGTGGTTGTTTCTTCAGATCTGCTATTTGTTTTGTCAGAGTCTCAATTTGATCACTCAGAGACTTAATGGCTTCAGTTTGGCGGGTGTTGTTTGCGGAGAGGGGTAAGGATGAGGATTGCTCATCAGACTTCCAATCGTGGTGATGCATCGTCATATCCTCAATCAAGCTCCATGCTTCATCATCAGTAAGTTTCATGAAGTTTCCTTGAGCTGCTGCGTCAAGATTGATGCGATGGTTAGGATCAAGACCTCGGTAGAAGGTGCACACCTTGTCAGTCTTCGTCATTTGGTGGTTTGGACATTTCCTCAGTAAACTCTTGAATCGCTCCCATGCTGAGTAGATAGATTCATCGTGGGCTTGTTGGAAGTTTGCGATGTCATTCTTTGCCTGAGTTTGTTTGGACGGGGGAAAGTATCTAGCGAGAAACTTATTACCCATGTCGGTCCATGAGGTTATTGAGCCGGTCTCAAGTCCCTCAAACCAGGTAGAAGCATGTAAAACGAGAGAATAGGGGAACAAGTATAAGCGGATGATATCCTGCTCAACCCCATTCTGCTTATAGGAGTTTGAAACCTGAATGAATTTGTCGATATGAGCGTTGGGATCATCACGGGGTAGACCGTGGAATTGGCAGTTATCTTTTATGAGTTGTACGATGTGGTGTTTAAGCTCAAAAGAAGCTCCGTCAATCACTGGATAGCTAATCGGTCCTCCTCGTCCCTCGATGGATGGTTTGGTGTTGTCGGCGAGAGTAACACGAGCGGCCATTTGTGGAAAACGGGAACGTCTTTCTTTGCGGATGGTACGGATAATCGACTCAGGATCGGGTACGAAAATGAGAGATTCAGATCCGGATGATCTGGTCGAATATCGTTGTGGGATATGGGAAGATATTATCGGTTGGAACAAAGAAAAGAAAATAAGAATGGGAAAGAAGTATCACTAAATATTGACCTTTCTGTAATTTATTGACCTTTCTCAGCATGGTAGCTTTGGCCGCATCATCTGTAATATTCCAGTGAGCTTTAGTACGCTGCCATAGCGTGTCTAACATTTCTGGAGTTACTAGGGTCTGGTCATTCGGATCAGCAACCGGCTTTGTATTCCATTTCAAATGGTAAGGAATACAAACTTTAATCGCATTACCAAACCAAGTACTAAAATCTGCACGGTTTGGTCCAAATGGTTCACCTTGTGGTGTGAATTGGATGCGACGGTGAGGATCATACACATTGACATCATTTGCCCTTGCCACCCCTCTTCTACTTCTACCTCTACCTCGACCACCTGATCCACCTCCTTCTCCTTGAGCTCCTGCTTCCATATCTGTATATATGTTATATTTTACCCTACAAAATATCAAATATAATCAGAAAAGAGTACGTTTTGGTTAGTCTTAGGGAATCACTTTCTAATATTTAAACCCAAATCCCATCAGTCGTCTATGATCAACCAACTTATATATCGATTTAACACGTGCGTCACCTAATTTATCTATATCAGTCTATGATCACAGGTCCAATATTGATTTTCCTACCAGACATGTTAATATTACAACCTATCATTCCCTAATTAAACCCATATATTCTACAAGTGTAGTGACACAATTAGTAATATATAATTATTCAACTATATATATACTACAGTACACATGCAAATTGCAATCTGATGATCCCAGCTAGAGATCTTAGTATGTATTACTTTGATTGATTATTAATAAGCTTGCGGAATAGTTTATTAATAACTTGAAGAACAAACTTGTATATAACAGAATATCTAATCAAAAGCTTCAATATTATTATCAATAATACGAACACACAATTGTGTTAGGGTTTACAACCTTGAAGCCAATAACTAGAATGAATCGTATCATATAGGGTTTTGCAGGATCTCTATTTATAACATATAGAGTCCTTTACAGAATCAAACATATTAGGAATCCTCATCTACTCCTAATATAACTCTAACCAACTTTATCTAACCAACAGTGGTTATCTATATATCTAACAGGGGTAGTACTCGTATATTACTAACAGAGGTTGAGTACTTGATACAAAATACAAATTACACATTCAACAGTGGCACTGTTAGACTAAAACAAATTGACAGTGGCAACTACTAACTAGCAGTGGCAACTACTAACAGTGGTAAACTTCTAACAGCGGCAGCATACTTGTACTCTGAGCAGATCTGACAGTGTCTCAGGTCTCAACAATCTCCCCCTAAACTTGATCATTCTCAGCAATGAATCAAGTTTCTTCATCTTTCTTTTCATCTTTCTGAGTTTGATTCTGTTTTCTCCTTCTCTCCTCCTCTTTCATTCTTTCTAACTCCATTCTTTTATGGAACTGATTGAGCACCATATATAAAGCATTAAATGCTCCTTCTGAAATCACTGTAGTTTTCAATTGAGATGCAAGCACATTTCTTAGAATCTGAGTTCCCAGAACATATCTTCTTTCATCAAGCATGAAGATTGACATTCCACTTCTGAATAGAATCATATGAACTTGTCGTCACCTCGATCAGTCACGGTCGTCAACGCAACGGAAAGAGGACACGGCAGTGGAGTTTTAAATTTATAAGAGCTGGGGACCTAAGTTTTACTACAGCTGTATAGCAGCAGTATGACCTAGGGTCGTTCTTCAAGCTAATCGTATTGTGAAATGGGAGTATCAAGACAAGTCGTTTATTTTAGTGATCGGATTTTTAAAACAGAGTTTGAGTGGGTTTTTGTTACTTAGGTCCGTATTTTAAAGCAATTAAATAAAAAGTAAATAAATGGAAAATAGAAATAGGGGTGAAATCAGTATGGAGGATATGTGTCTGTTATGACTTCGTTAGCTTATGCGGAGGTGATGCTAGGGTTTTAGTATGAAAACGTCTTTTAAAGGTTTGTGTCTTATCTGAGCTTAATTGTTCGTAGTGTAAACACTAGTACCCTACTGATTGGGGAAACCAATCAATATGCCACTGAATACTAGGCCAAATTGAGTCTGATCGGAGGAGGATGCTCAACTCTTCAACGTTATCCAGTGATGGAGTAACGACCCTTCTTGGAATGTTAGTTCCTGGGTGCATGAGATAGAGTAACATACCCACTGAGGTTCCGACCTTTCTTAACACTACGGGGACAACGAAGTCAAATAAGGCATTTAAGATTAAGACTTGGTTTGGTGGTTATTAACTTTATATTAATGGTTATATTTTAGTCTAGAGCTTTCATCACGGTGTACAGTGCGACTATGCATTTCCACAGTTTTCCAGATCCAAGATGTACTAACGGTGTACAGTGCATCTGAGCATTTCCACAGTGTTCCTGATCTTTAGGTGTACTAACGGTGTACAGTGCGATCAAACATTTCCACAGCTTTGAAGTCAAACCAGGATGTGACACAGTCTTCAACCACCGACATTTCCTTAGCTCTACGTATTTGTACTTCACCAAAGGTGTTTCCAACGTTACACGAAGTACAGTGCCGTTTATCGTGGTCTTTCCGGGGTCACATACTTTATGGTCACTCTAGACTAGTTTAAACTACGTTTGTATTAAAGCCCAACCATCTATGATATAAACCAGCCCTCACTATTTCCCAATAAATCCCTGATTGATTCATGGTGTACTATACGAAAGGTTTTAAACAGTATTTCCACAGCTACGCAATTCAGACCATGTTTACAGTTTCAGAAAACATAGATAGGTAGTGACCGTTTGATCAAGGTTCGCGACTCCTTGTCATAAAGGTTCTAACCACGTTTTAATTGGAGGAAAGGCGATTTGGTTTAGAAATTCATAAATACAAGATTAATAGATCACCGGTTTTCATTTATATAATATAACTGGAAACATTATTTCCACAACGGATTGTACCCACGACTTTCATAGCTTCCACGTTCCGTACTACACACATAAGTGATGATTCCGGCGCTATACAAATGAAAGCCGTATAACGTTACCTCCGTTATTTCATAATGTTATCCAATTATATGTTTAAAGCAGCATCACCCCACACATATATAAACTAACTACATCATAACAAACACACAAGGAAAGTACTCATTACGCATAATAACAGATCCTAAATCTAGCATAATAACAATATCAATTATCATTATAACAGATAAGGAGAGAAGTAACCGTTAATAAAGCGTAGATTGAATAAGCGTTTAGAGAGAGAGTACAAGCAGAACTTCCGCAATATCCTTGACAATATTACAATAAAAGCCCCTGGACTATTCCCTACGCTATTACAAAAGTAGTCCCTCCGTTAGTTTCAGTTAAATATTAACTGAGAACTAACTAGACCTAACCCTAATTTCTAGAGAGAGAAAAAAAGAAAGAGAGTTTAGAGAGAGAGAGAGAGTGTGTGAGAGAGAAAGTGGAAATGGAGAAATGAATGGAATGATGAAGTATGTGGAATGATGGAGGGGTGGCCTCCTATTTATAGGCAAAGCTTGAAATCAGCCGTACAACTCGCGAAGCACGCACGTACAAGCAAACGAAGCACAAACGGGCAGCATATGGGGTACACAGGGCCGTATACGGCCTTCATAGGGCCGTATATGGTGTGTTATGGGCCGTATACGGTCTATGAAGGGCCGTATACGGTGGCTAAGGCCGTATACGGCCTCCGTCTGATTTCGTTCGTTGCTTAAAACGTCCGTATCTCCTTCGTTATGCGTCCGTTTGACCTGATTCTTTCGCCTGTGTCTTCGTAATTCCGTTACGCTTCTAATGGTGCCAATATCACTGAAATTGGATGTGTACAACTTTAGGATAGCCGAAATCACTTTATAGGAGTTTGCAATCGTCCAGTCTTTTCCGTCCTTTGTCCGATTTGCATGATTCTTGATTTTCTCGTCTCGATTTTACCTATTACATCATATCATAAGGTTAGAATGTGTTTATCATAGGATAAATGAGGGTACGAGAGTTAGTTGCTGTTTATTTGCTTCGTTTTGTTCGTTATTCGGATGTTTTTACTGATTTTTGTAGCAACGTCTATTTTCTGAGCACTTTAGTGAATTTTGGTAAATAATGATTGTTTTAGAATGTTTTCACTAAAGATGTGCCCAAAAAGTGTGGAATAATGGCCTTGAAAACATGACTTTTTGCGTCACATCAGAACTCCAGCTCTAACAAAATGTCTCCAAGTATTCACAGCATCAATACAATGTAAGAACAAATTGATGAATGGCTCAGGCTCAAACAGCATATTCAGACATCTTCCCAATTCTCTTTCCATAATCACCAATGAAGCTTGCCTATCTCCTTGACTGTTTAGCTCAAACAGATCTAGAATGTCTAATCTATTCACATTCTTAAGCACATCAGCAACAGATGCCAAATATTGCTTATCCCCATTCTCTCTAACAATCTTGATCTGTTCTTTATCACCATCAGCAACTTTTGATTTAATTCCTTCCCATTCAATTATCTTTGATGATCTATCATGATTGATGTGAATATTTTCTTTATAATCCTTCACTTCTTTGATATATTTCTTCAACTCCTCTGCATCTCTCTCTAAATCAGGAACTACATTATCAGAAGCAAGTACTCCATTCCATCTGCTCTTTATATTTTGATCAGAAAGCCTTTTTAACTCTCTTTCTTTGGCTTCTATTTCTTCTTGCTCTTTCTTTTCAATTCTCTCTTCCTCCTCTCTTCTCACTTGCTCAACAATTTTTCTTTCTATCCTCAGCCAACTTTTTCTTAATAAATTTATCTTTCTGAATCCTTTTCTCAAAATCATCCTTCTCCTCATTCTGATATTTTTCATATGCTCTTTCCAGTTTTTGCACATCCCATCCTTCAAGCACACTTCTTGGTGCATATCTATCACCAAGAATTTTGAGCAAGTCCTTTTTCCTCTGAACAGCAGTTGGTGGTTTGTTCCTTTTCTTTTCAAGCTCAGCTTGTCTTTTCAATCTTGCCTTTTCTTCATTAGCTTGTTTAAGCTTTGCAAACCCTGGATCCAAACCATCTTTATCATCCTTTTTGTTGATCATGTTATGAATCTGTTGAGCAGACAACCCTTGACCTTTTTCAGCCATATCATTCAGCATTTGTGCAGCCTTTTGTGACAAAGTTACCACACTAGAGTCTTCCAGTATAACATCAACATCAGGACCTTCCTTTCTCTTAGACTCAACTGCCATTCTTAGCATTCTCTCATCATGCTCTTCCTAAATTCTCCTTGCCTCATTCAAATCAATTGGAGGCTCTACAACCTTCTTAACTTTTCTCTCTTCTTTCAATTTTCCCTTACCTTTGTCCTTTGAATCAATCTTTGGAAGATCAGACTTAGGTTTAGGTGTTTGTGTAGGCTCTCTTATTGTAACAGGCACTTCTAGAGCCCTGGCAGTGGTCGTTGCTGTAGCAGTGGTGTAAACTGGACTAACAGTAGTTGTGATAACAGTGGTAGGAATAGATGTAGTGTTAACAGAGGTTGATATAACAGTGGTTGATTTTGTGCTAACAGAGGTAGGATTTGTAGTGATAACAGGGGTTGTATCAACAGGGGTTGCTGTTGAAGTACCAACAGTGGTAGATACCTCAACAGGGGTAGATACCAAACTACTAGCAGAGGTAGAAACACTACTAGCAGTGGTCAAAAATTGAGTTTCAACAGGGGTTCGTACCTTAGCAGAGGTAGACTTTCTCTTTGGAATTGATTTCTTTCTATTATAAATCTTCACTCTTTCTTCCTCTTTTGCTTCAGGTTTTGCCTCTATAAACTCCCCCTCAATCTCTACATCACCACCTTCCATATCCTCTGTTTCAACAGATTTATCATCCTCATAATCACTCTTTTCTTCATACACCAACCTATCACTAAAACTTACTCTTTTGCTCATATCCAGATTTGCTCCCATAATATCCCAGATATACAGATTAGCCACAGCCTTAAAAGGTAATCCTTTGTTTAATGGAAAAACATTTAAAGCTGGACCACTTTGTGTAGTATCATCTGCAACATTGTCACTTTCTCCCACATACACCACCATTCTCCTATCATTCTCAGCATCCATCACCTGTTCATCCATGTCATCATTAATCACATAATCTGAGACATTCAATTCATCTTCAGCACCTCTATCACTCATCTCATTAAACTCAGGTATATCCATAAAGCTAAAATCACCTGCAGCTTCAGTATAACCATCATTGTTATCATCTTGACCATCTGAATCATCACCATTATTCTTCTTATCTTCAGGCATATCACTCTGCTCATGATCATCATCTTTATTCTCCCCCTTGCCTGAAGATTCCCTAGCAGGCAACAAAACTTTATCAACTGCATCTTCAACAACTGCCAGCCTATTTTGTAAATCAATAATTTCCTCCCTCTGCTTCTTTATCAATGCATCCTGGGCAGCCAACATAACCTGATGCTCCCTTCTCAAAGCTCTTTCCCTCTCAAACTTAGTCCAAATCAACTTGACATCTTGTACCAAATCATCAATAGTCAATTCCCTAGTTTCATTACTAGCCTCATCAACATTGGAGTGTGACCTCCTAGATGAATCATCGACTACATCTGCCACTGCAGATGTCCCTTGGTTATTGGTACTGGGACCTACATTTGAATCATCACCCATAGGTTCATCAAATATAGTTGCCTCTGGTTGGGTCTGAATGATGTTACCACTATCCTGCCCTGCCAGTGGGCTAGAAACAGTAGTGGCAGCCCTTCCAGAATGAACAATTTCATCAAGTATGTTCACCTGTTGTGGTGGATCATTTGACTGAGACTGTGGAGAAACAGGAATCTCCACAGCCTGTGTAGCCTTCTTGGATTTCTTGTCTTTACTTTGGGTAGGCTGTTTGTTCCCTTGTTTTCTTTTGGTGCCACCTCCTGATGTGTGTTCAGAACCAACTTGTGTTGTTGGCCTGTCATCATTTGGTCCAAGTGATGTTGGTAATACACCACCAGTGGCAGAAGGAGCAACTGACATTGTAGAAAATAATGCAGTTTCCTTCTTGGAAAAATTATTCTGATACTGGTTCATGGCTCTAATAGTCCTCAAAGATAGAGTAGAACTAACTATTACACTATCCTCTGCTGGTAGATTTGACAATTGAGTATTCAATAAAAGCTGAACAAATCTAGGGTACATAATGAATGTATCACCCTTTACATTCCTAATCATATTATCTAAGATAAACCTAGACATATTAAATTTAATACCCTGTGGCAAGCAGATAATAGGATATGCAATACTAGAACTAAATTCATTAAAACTAGTTCTCTTTTGTGACAAACATACCAGAAAAGTATGAATGTAGAACTTCCATTGAGGACAGAACCATGACTTCAAGAAAGTATATTCTGATCTTGCTTTTCCAGAACCTTCATACCCCATATCATTTATGCCTTTAAACAAATCAACTCTTGATAATTCCAGAATTCCTCCTTCATCATCAAACTGCAGAAGTTCTCTAAGAACAATCTCAGTCACCATTACCTTCTTACCCTTGACAGTGGAATGAATGTGAGTAATTCCATTAACATTCCCTTCTTTTGCGTTCTGCCAGAATTCTTAAATGTGTGATCGTATCAATCTTGGAGCGACAGTAAGGGCATAAGTAACTGGACAGTTACTCAAGAAATCAATAATAGGGTGAAAATAATCATCTGCAAGTTCTTTGTTCAAGAAAGCCCTCATATTGTGTTTAGAATGAACACTCAGCGTAGAAGTACCAGAATCTGATGAAGATGATGATGCCATTGATGAAATTGATGAAAGAACAAAGAGCGGTTTACAATAAACGAGAGCGATTATTGAAGGGTTTTGAAAATTTTGAAAGCGTAATTGAAAAAGTGAAGTATTTGAGTATTTATATGATGACAGTGCCAAGCCCTAAAAATAGAACTAACAGTGGCACTACTGGTTATTCCTAGCAGGGGCACAATTTACAAATAAGCCCAACAGGGGTACCTCACTTGGTCAATTATAGTCAATCCTTTTTAACCATCTAACAAAGCTAACAGCGGCTGATAGTCTAGCAGGGGTATCCGACCAGGGAAACTCCAGCTTAGAATTAACAGGGGCATAAACTTAGCTTTATTAGAAAAAGAACCGTATTTTTTTTTTAACCAAAATAAGAAGCAACACAGAAAACATTAGACTCCAGCTCAAATGATGTCTCTTTACAGTGGCTGAGTCCTGCAATATTAAACTAAGAAAAACAACCAGCAGGGGTTAATCTACATAAATATACAGCAGGGGTTGAAAATACATTGACAGTGGTAGAAGTAAACTAACAGTGGCACCAACTGTTATCATGATGAAGCTAACAGTGGCAACACTTGACCCTATCACACACAATATACTTCACCCCTGTTAGTATCAAATCCAGACCAATACACTAAGTGAGATTGATCATACCAATATTAGTTATCAAAAATGTAAATCTTCCTACATCAAATGCTTTTGTAAAAAGATCTGCAAGTTGATTATCAGTATGAATTTTAAAAATATGAATCAATCTTTTATCATAACAATCTCGTATAAAGTGATATCTGATCTCAATGTGTTTGGTTTTTGAATGCTTAACTGGATTTTGAATGATACTAATAGCAGAGGTATTATCAATATAATTAGGAGTGTTCATGAAAGTCAAACCATAATCCAACATTTGATTCTGAATCCAAAGAACCTGTGCACAGCAACTTGATGCTGCAACATATTCTGCTTCTGCTGTAGACGTGGAAACTATGGTCTGCTTCTTGCATTGCCATGACACTAACCTATTTCCAAGAAATTGACATCCTCCACTTGTTGATTTTCGATCCATGTTCTCACCACCATAGTCACTATCTGTGAAAGCCTTAAGTTCAAAATCTGAACCTTTAGCATACCAAAGTCCCAAACCTGGTTGACCTTTCAAGTATCTAAAGATCCTTTTCACAGCATACATGTGTGACTGCTTTGGATTGGTTTGGTACCTAGCACAAAGACACACTGCAAACATAATATCAGACCTAGACGAAGTTAAATACATCAAAGAACCAATCATTGACCTGTACAAGTGCACATCTACTTCCTCTCCCTCAGGATCAGAATTAAGATGTTTGTGTGCCTCCATAGGAGTGCTAGCTATCTTTACATCTTTATTGTGACACCCCCAAATTTAATGATTTGCGGAAGCTCGATTTGGGTGTCACTAATCAATATACAAAGCACATAAGATATAATGAACGACCACTATATGCGTCGTTTTAAACTTGTATAGATAAAGTAAATGTTTACATCAAAATATTGTTACATTAGCTCGATTCCTGAAATTGAGAGATTACATAGCATAATTACTTTTACAAAATATAATAATGCAATCCAATCTCTAGTTGTATGAATGCTGACTCGAGCTAATAGTTCCTGCTTGTGCAGCCAACCTACTGCTGAGTACCTGTGATAAATACTAAAATGGGTCAGCGAAAACGCTGGTGAGCTCACAGGTTTGTATGTCAATGTATAGTTGTAAGAACCGCAAGATTTATATTGAATTTAAAATGCAATTAAGCAAAATAAAAGTTATACTGTCCATGAGCACATAGTCTGAGCTTAACTTGAGCGCTAGGTCCAATTAAGGAAACCTAACTGGTTTGCCTCCTACGAGTGTCTAATCCACACTCGTCTTCCCAAATGCTAATACATCCGTTTGACCGGTTAGTGCGTGCTAACCCGGATGAGGATTGTCAATCCCATATGATATCATATACTAACATTCACGCTAAAATATTAGAGACTATGCTTATAGAGGACTTTAATTGATTAGCTTGAAACTCATGTAGTATTTGAAGTTTGGCACTTGCGTTCTACTTGTAAAACAAATCAAAGTAGTAATATCACACCCCTAGTTGAAAAGCAGTGAAAATGGGGCAATGAAACTCACCTGAGTCTTGAAGTGTTTAATTTAATAAACTTGAAGTAATTAGCGGTGAATTGATGTCCAAAGACTTGAAACCTGAATGTGTTCACGACACTTGATTGTTATTAATTGTACCGGTATCTCGAAAGACTACCTTTGTAGTTGTTATACAACTTTATATATATGTCCAAATTACTACGATTTGGTTGATTGAATTGATACAAGTTACAACGACTTGTTTGATTGAATTGATACAAGTTACAACGACTTGTTTGAATGAATTGATACAAGTTACAACGACTTGTTTGATTCTGAAATATGTTTGAAAACATGTACGGCCCGTTGGTGATTAATTGTAACAATAGTCTTGATGTTACCACATTGATTTAGAAGCGTTATACTTGAAAAACAAATTCCATTATGTTTGAAAAGTTGTATCGTATAAGTGTTTTGAAGTTGTACTAGTTTGACACTTGGTGAAAAATGTGCTTACGGAATCTAAGTACGGGGGTCCGGGGGCAGCGCCCCTGGTAGCGGGGTCCAAGGGGCGGCAGCCCCTGGCGGGGTCCAAGGGGCAGAGCCCCTGGCTGGGGTCGAGCTGCCAGGTCAGCTTGGAAAATTTTTATTTCTACTATATTACTTTAAGGAAAAACGCATCTGGACTTGAATTTGGGTGAAATCAAGTGATAAAATTTTGGTCTCGACACTTAGTAAAAAGTTGTAAATATTCTGTTTTATGCGACATAATAATTTGTTATGCGACACAAGGGTTGTGTCGCATAGAAGTGCGACACAATACCTATACGACACAAGGGTTGTGTCGCATAGGTTCGGAATGCTAAATCAATAGCGACATAGTGGTTGTGTCGTATAGAAATACGACATAGTTTGCTACATAGTATGCGACACAATATTGTGTCGCATGGGTTGCGACACTAAAGGTTTGGTACGACATAAGGTGCGACACAGAGGCTTTTATACGACACAAAGGCCAAAATACGACACAACATGCGACACAAGGCTTGTGTCGCACGGATGAACACCAGCCCAGAAAGTCCGGCTGTCACGATTTTTCCGGCCAAAAATCCATTTTAAACTCGTTTTCAAGCTATAAATTCGTGTTCTATACATGTTAATGGACATATATATGTTATATAAACAATTACTAGTGAAAAATACTAAGAATCGAGAGATTTCGGGATTTTGTCGGAAACTTACAAATTGCCGAAATGAAAATCCAGAAAGATAGCGTCGTAGATCGTCGCGAGGTGGTTCCTTTTCCGTAATTATTTTGATGATCCAAGGTCGTTTGATGGTAGTATTTATGCGATTTTGATGGTTTGGTGGTGATGAAACTTGAGAGGAAAAATGAAAGAGAGAGAGAAAGAAAATGAGAAATGAAAAGAAAAGAGGTGGGGGTGGGAGGTTAAACTCCCATTTTCGCCCCGCATTTCCGCCCCGTGCGGTGCTCGTTCGCTCCGTTGTTCAAACGTTAAATGATTTTTACACATTAAAAGATAAGTTTTAAATTACGAATTTATTATAAAATATTTTATTATAATATTTTACCAATTATCTATTTATGGTATTTAAATTGAAATTCGTTTTATTTGTTTGCGCGTTTGTCTGTTTAATCGCGTATACATTAATTGTGTAATAACACTTGGATACGAAATATTACTATAATTAATATTTTGAATAAAAATGGAGTTATTAAATAATATTTGTATTACCTAATAAATTGTTCACCAACGTCCGTATTTATTGTATCGAAATTCATTCGATTTGAAACTCGTACGATTTAAACAAACCGCAAAATTGTGTAGATATATATATATTCAACAATATATATAATATTTGATACATTAATTAGCCTAACACAGAACTAATTACATGTATTAAAACTTGATTAGGCACTAAATTCTAGTCCTAAATTGACAGGTGTCACATTCTCCCCCTGTTAGAAGAATTTCGTCCCGAAATTTATGTTGAAGTCGCGTTTGACGTTGAATCAGTGAAGAGTTGAGGATACTTGAGTCGCATTTGGTCCTTCCGTTCCCAGGTGAATTCCGGACCGCGCCGCGAGTTCCACCTAACTTTGACGATGGGAATACGACTTTGTTTAAGTTGTTTGACCTCACGGTCCATGATTTCGGCGGGTTCCTCAACAAAGTGAAGTTTTTCGTCAACTCGAATTTCATCGAGTGGAATGATAAGTGTCTCATCAGACAGACACTTCTTCAGATTTGAAACATGAAATGTGGGATGCACGCTGCTGAGTTCGGATGGCAGCTGCAATCGATAAGCCACTGGACCAATCCTTTCAAGGATCTCGAATGGTCCAATGTATCTGGGATTCAACTTCCCTCGTTTGCCAAATCGGATTACGCCTTTCCAAGGCGATACTTTGATTAGGACTCGATCCCCAACCTGGAACTCGAGTGGTTTGCGTCTCACGTCAGCATAACTTTTCTGACGATCACGCGCGGCTTTGAGTTTGTTTTGAATTTCTACGATTCTCTCGGTTGTCTCGTGAATGATTTCTGGACCTGTGAGTTGGCTATACCCAACTTTGGTCCAACAGATAGGTGACCGGCACTTACGACCGTACAGTGCCTCGAAAGGTGCAGCTTTGATGCTGGTATGATAACTGTTGTTGTACGAGAACTCGCACAATGGTAGGTGTTTTTCCCAGTTTACACCGAAGTCTACTACGCAGGCCCGTAGCATGTCTTCTAGTGTTTGAATGGTTCGTTCACTTTGACCGTCGGTTTGAGGATGGTATGCGGTACTCATATCAAGTCGAGTACCCAGGGATTTTTGAAGTGATTGCCAAAATTGTGAAGTGAAACGACTATCTCTATCGGAGATAGTTGAGATTGGAACACCGTGTTTGGTCACGATTTCCTTCAGATAAATACTGGTGAGGCGTTCCATTTTGTCGGATTCTTTGATTGCCAAGAAGTGAGCAGATTTTGTGAGACGATCCACGATCACCCAAATGGTATCGCAACCGTTCGAGGATTTGGGTAGTTTGGTTATGAAATCCATGGCAATTTGTTCCCATTTCCATTCAGGAAGACTGGGTTGTTGAAGTAAACCGGAAGGTTTTTGATATTCGATTTTGACTTTGGAGCAAGTAAGGCATTTGCTGACATAGGTGGCGATTTCAGATTTCATGTTCGGCCACCAGTAGAAGTCCTTGATACCGTGGTACATTTTATCGGACCCCGGATGGATAGAATATTTGGACTTGTGAGCTTCATCCATCACCAAGTCTCGTAGGTTCCCAAATTTAGGCAACCAGATTCGGGTTGAGAAATACCTAATCCCGTTAGATTTGATTTCGAATTATTTATCCATGCCCCTCAAGGCTTCATCTTTGACATTTTCGGGTTTTAAGGCTTCCAGTTGAGCAGTGAGAATTTGGATGTTTAAATTGTTGTGAATGGTCATACTGAGGGCTCGGACCCGAAGTGGTTTCACTCGCTCTTTTCGACTGAGGGCATCAGCAACAACATTTGCTTTGCCTGGATGATATTTGAGTTCGCAGTCGTAATCAGTAAGCAACTCGACCCATCGACGTTGCCTCATGTTGAGATCCTTCTGATCGAATATGTGTTGAAGGCTTTTATGGTCGGTAAAGATTGTGCATCTGGTACCGTAAAGGTAATGCCTCCAGATTTTGAGGGCAAAAACGACAGCTCCTAGCTCGAGGTCGTGGGTGGTGTAATTCTTTTCATGAATCTTGAGCTGTCGGGAAGCATAAGCTATGACTTTGTCTCGTTGCATGAGCACACAACCGAGACCTTGATGAGAAGCATCGCAGTATACCACGAAGTCATCGGTGCCTTCGGGTAATGATAGAATAGGAGCACTGCAGAGCTTTTGCTTTAAGAGTTGGAATGCCGACTCTTGTTTATCAGTCCAGTCAAACTTTTTGTCTTTCTGGGTCAGAGTCGTGAGTGGTATGGCTATCTTGGAGAAATTTTCAATGAATCGTCGATAGTATCCGGCCAGTCCTAGAAACTGCCGTACTTCGGTCGGATTGGTTGGCGATTGCCAATCTTTGATAGCCTCGATTTTTGATGGGTCAACATGAATCCCCTGACTGTCAATCACGTGACCAAGGAATTGAACGGTTTTGATCCAGAACTCACACTTAGAGAACTTGGCATAGAGCTCCTCGTGTTTAAGTAGTTCAAGGATGGTTTTGAGGTGTTGCGCGTGTTCTTCTTTGCTTCGTGAATATATGAGGATGTCATCGATGAAGACAATGACAAACTTGTCAAGATAAGGTTTACACACCCGATTCATAAGGTCCATGAATACAGCCGGTGCGTTGGTTAGGCCGAATGGCATCACTTGAAATTCGTAATACCCGTAACGGGTTCTGAAAGCGGTTTTTGGAATATCGGCATCGCGGACACGCAGTTGATGATAACCGGATCGGAGATCAATCTTTGAATAACAACTCGACCCTTGAAGTTGGTCGAACAAATCATCGATTCGAGGAAGTGGATACCGGTTCTTGACAGTTAACTTGTTCAACTCTCGATAGTCGATACACATTCGAAAAGAACCGTCTTTCTTTTTGACAAATAGGACCGGAGCTCCCCAAGGTGAAGAACTCGGCCTGATAAACCCTCGTTCCAGGAGTTCCTGTAATTGGGTGGACAACTCCTGAAGTTCGGATGGAGCTAAGCGGTATGGTGCTCGGGCCACAGGCGCAGCACCTGGTACTAGATCGATTGAGAACTCAACCTGTCTTGGCGGTGGTAGACCAGGTAGTTCTTCGGGAAAGACTTCTGGAAAGTCTCGAACAATTGGAACATCCTCAAGTCGCTTCGCCTCTGACTTTTTCTCCATGATGTGCGCGAGGATTGCTGGGTAACCCTTTCTCATAAATTTCTGGGTTTTTAGGCAAGATATAATGTTAAGCCTCGTCCCACCGGTCTCCCCCTGTATGACCAAGGTTCTACCGACGGCGAGAGGTATGCGAACAATTTTGTCATGGCAAATGATTTCGGCGCGATGTTTGGACAACCAGTCCATGCCTACGATGACATCGAAACTTCCTATCTCAACAGGCATAAGATCTATGGAGAAGATTTCGTCGGCTAGATTTAAAGTGCAATTAGGTATCACACTATTGGTTTCTATCAATTTGCCATTTGCTAGCTCTACGGTGTACTTAACGTCTAAAGCAACAGGTGTGATGTCAAGTAGAGGGCAAAATTCATCGGAAATAAAACTTCTATCGGCACCAGTATCAAACAGAATAGAAGCAGTTAAATTGTTGAGGATGAACATACCCGTGACCACATTCGGGTCCTGACGGGCGTCCCCTAAGTTGATCACGAAGGCGCTACTTTTGACGTTGTTGTTGTTGTTGCGGTGGTTGTTGTGGTTGCCCTTATTCTTCAATTTTGGGCACGTATCCCTAAAGTGTCCCGGGTTTCCACATTCATAGCAGGACTTAGGTTGTCGGGCATTTTTGTCAGAGGGGTTGTTGTTGGATCTGGGGGCTCGGCAATCCTTAGTCGAATGCCCGTACCTCCTGCAGTTGTTGCAAGGGGTATTGCACTGACCAAAGTGGTGATAGTTACACTTGGGACAATAAGGCCTGTCCCCGGTGTAGCTGCGGTTGGATTCAGAGTTGGTGGTCTAGACTTGGATGGCGTTGTTTTTCTTGTTTGGGTGGTGGTGGTGTTCAGTGGATTTGCGTTTGTTGTTGTTGGAGGATGAGGTGTTGGAGGTCTCACGGCTGACAACTAGGGCCATGAGTTCGTGGGCCAATCGAATGGCACTCTCAGTGGTGGTTGGTTTGGATGAGGCGACGTTTCCCTGGATGTTCTCGGGGAGTCCACGAATGTTTCTCTTAATGCCCTTACTTTCTGGTTCGACCAAACTCGGGCATAATAAAGAAAACTGCTGAAATTTGGTGGTATATTCAGCAACATCATTTCCCTGTACTGCCAGATGCCAGAATTCTTCCTCCAGCCTGTGCAATTCTTCTTCAGGACAGTACTTTTCTGTCAGCTTCTTTTTCAGTTCGGCCCAAGGAAGTCGATTTGCAACCTCAAGGCCTACAGAGTTTGCGTGGGTTTTCCACCACGTGAGTGCACCTTCTTGAAAGGTGTAAGCAGCGAATTTGACCTTGTTGTTCTCAGTGCAGTCGCAGAGACTGAAAACAGATTCCATACGCTCAATCCAACGGATCAAGCCAATGGCACCTTCCGTGCCCTTGAGGTATAGCGGTTTACAGCTAAGAAAGTCCTTATAGGAGCAGGGTTTGGGTGGTGGAGTATTGGTTGATGTGTCCTCGCTACCGGGTGGTGTTCGGGTAGCCAAGGCTTCGGTCACACTGCGGGCAATTATTCCCGCGATCTCAGCTTCGCTAAGGGTAATTTGATGACGAGGAGGCATGATACTGAGTAAGAAAGAACAAAGAAAGGAAGTGAGATACTCGTCCGAGTGCGATGAATTTGGTGGTGTGTTTGTCATTCCGAGATAAAATGTTAGAGAGAAAGAGGCCTATATTCATATAATATAATATAGCCTAAAGTTGTAATGAGGTCTATTCATGTAAATATATGTATATTACATAATAACCTATTGAGTGTCTAGCACAGACGTGTTTTGAGTCCAGTTTCTCTCGAGGTCAGAGTCAACTAATGCATTCATGTTCAACATAACTCTTTCAGATTTCACATCATCTTTCTTTAATTGTACATAGTTGATCAGGTTATGTTAAATTAAAGTCATATGCTGTAATCCCTGAACTAGTCATAACTAATAAGGAATACTGCCTAACGGTCATAGTCTAGGCCCACTAAATGCAACCTAGTTCACTATAACCTTAGGCTCTGATACCAATCTGTGACACCCCCAAATTTAATGATTTGCGGAAGCTCGATTTGGGTGTCACTAATCAATATACAAAGCACATAAGATATAATGAACGACCACTATATGCGTCGTTTTAAACTTGTATAGATAAAGTAAATGTTTACATCAAAATATTGTTACATTAGCTCGATTCCTGAAATTGAGAGATTACATAGCATAATTACTTTTACAAAATATAATAATGCAATCCAATCTCTAGTTGTATGAATGCTGACTCGAGCTAATAGTTCCTGCTTGTGCAGCCAACCTACTGCTGAGTACCTGTGATAAATACTAAAATGGGTCAGCGAAAACGCTGGTGAGCTCACAGGTTTGTATGTCAATGTATAGTTGTAAGAACCGCAAGATTTATATTGAATTTAAAATGCAATTAAGCAAAATAAAAGTTATACTGTCCATGAGCACATAGTCTGAGCTTAACTTGAGCGCTAGGTCCAATTAAGGAAACCTAACTGGTTTGCCTCCTACGAGTGTCTAATCCACACTCGTCTTCCCAAATGCTAATACATCCGTTTGACCGGTTAGTGCGTGCTAACCCGGATGAGGATTGTCAATCCCATATGATATCATATACTAACATTCACGCTAAAATATTAGAGACTATGCTTATAGAGGACTTTAATTGATTAGCTTGAAACTCATGTAGTATTTGAAGTTTGGCACTTGCGTTCTACTTGTAAAACAAATCAAAGTAGTAATATCACACCCCTAGTTGAAAAGCAGTGAAAATGGGGCCATGAAACTCACCTGAGTCTTGAAGTGTTTAATTTAATAAACTTGAAGTAATTAGCGGTGAATTGATGTCCAAAGACTTGAAACCTGAATGTGTTCACGACACTTGATTGTTATTAATTGTACCGGTATCTCGAAAGACTACCTTTGTAGTTGTTATACAACTTTATATATATGTCCAAATTACTACGATTTGGTTGATTGAATTGATACAAGTTACAACGACTTGTTTGATTGAATTGATACAAGTTACAACGACTTGTTTGAATGAATTGATACAAGTTACAACGACTTGTTTGATTCTGAAATATGTTTGAAAACATGTACGGCCCGTTGGTGATTAATTGTAACAATAGTCTTGATGTTACCACATTGATTTAGAAGCGTTATACTTGAAAAACAAATTCCATTATGTTTGAAAAGTTGTATCGTATAAGTGTTTTGAAGTTGTACTAGTTTGACACTTGGTGAAAAATGTGCTTACGGAATCTAAGTACGGGGGTCCGGGGGCAGCGCCCCTGGTAGCGGGGTCCAAGGGGCGGCAGCCCCTGGCGGGGTCCAAGGGGCAGAGCCCCTGGCTGGGGTCGAGCTGCCAGGTCAGCTTGGAAAATTTTTATTTCTACTATATTACTTTAAGGAAAAACGCATCTGGACTTGAATTTGGGTGAAATCAAGTGATAAAATTTTGGTCTCGACACTTAGTAAAAAGTTGTAAATATTCTGTTTTATGCGACATAATAATTTGTTATGCGACACAAGGGTTGTGTCGCATAGAAGTGCGACACAATACCTATACGACACAAGGGTTGTGTCGCATAGGTTCGGAATGCTAAATCAATAGCGACATAGTGGTTGTGTCGTATAGAAATACGACATAGTTTGCGACATAGTATGCGACACAATATTGTGTCGCATGGGTTGCAACACAAAAGGTTTGGTACGACATAAGGTGCGACACAGAGGCTTTTATACGACACAAAGGCCAAAATACGACACAACATGCGACACAAGGCTTGTGTCGCATGGATGAACACCAGCCCAGAAAGTCCGGCTGTCACGATTTTTCCGGCCAAAAATCCGTTTTAAACTCGTTTTCAAGCTATAAATTCGTGTTCTATACATGTTAATGGACATATATATGTTATATAAACAATTACTAGTGAAAAATACTAAGAATCGAGAGATTTCGGGATTTTGTCGGAAACTTACAAATTGCCGAAATGAAAATCCGGAAAGATAGCGTCGTAGATCGTCGCGAGGTGGTTCCTTTTCCGTAATTATTTTGATGATCCAAGGTCGTTTGATGGTAGTATTTATGCGATTTTGATGGTTTGGTGGTGATGAAACTTGAGAGGAAAAATGAAAGAGAGAGAGAAAGAAAATGAGAAATGAAAAGAAAAGAGGTGGGGGTGGGAGGTTAAACTCCCATTTTAGCCCTGCATTTCCGCCCCGTGCGGTGCTTGTTCGCTCCGTTGTTCAAACGTTAAATGATTTTTACACATTAAAAGATAAGTTTTAAATTACGAATTTATTATAAAATATTTTATTATAATATTTTACCAATTATCTATTTAGGGTATTTAAATTGAAATTCGTTTTATTTGTTTGCGCGTTTGTCTGTTTAATCGCGTATACATTAATTGTGTAATAACACTTGGATACGAAATATTACTATAATTAATATTTTGAATAAAAATGGAGTTATTAAATAATATTTGTATTACCTAATAAATTGTTCACCAACGTCCGTATTTATTGTATCGAAATTCATTCGATTTGAAACTCGTACGATTTAAACAAACCGCAAAATTGTGTAGATATATATATATTCAACAATATATATAATATTTGATACATTAATTAGCCTAACACAGAACTAATTACATGTATTAAAACTTGATTAGGCACTAAATTCTAGTCCTAAATTGACAGGTGTCACATTTATAACCAAATTTATTCAAAATATCCTGCACATACTTTCCTTGGTTAATAAAGATTCCATCTATCTTCTGTTTAACCTGCAATCCTAAAAAGAAAGTGAGTTCACCCATTGAACTCATCTTGAATTTCTTATGCATTAATCCCTCAAACTCTTTGCACAATGAATCTCTAGTCGACCCAAAAATAATATCATCAACATAAACCTGTACCAACAATATATCTCTTTGAACCCTCTTGGTAAACAAAGTCTTGTCAATAGTACCTCTCTTAAATCCATTCTTGAGAAGATACTCAGATAGAGTATCATACCAAGCTCTTGGTGCTTGATGTAACCCATACAAAGCTTTCTTCAATCTGCACACTCTATCTGGATATGTTGGATCTTCAAACCCTGGTGGTTGGCATACATACACCTCATCATCAATTATACCATGAAGAAAAGCACTCTTCACATCCATTTGATAAACTTTGAAATCCTGATAAGATGCATAAGCTAAAAATAACCTAATAGCTTCTATTCTAGCAACAGGAGCAAAGACATCATCATAATCAATTCCTTCTTCCTGTGTGTACCCCTGTGCTACCAACCTTGCTTTATTCTTTATCACTATTCCTCTTTCATCTCTTTTGTTCTTGAAGATCCACCTTGTGCCTATAGCTTTCTTTCCTTTTGGTAGATCAACCAAATCCCATACATCTTGCAGTTTAAACTGCAACAATTCTTCTTGCATTGACTCTATCCAACTTGGATCTTTGAGAGCTTCCACTGCCTTCTTTGGTTCCATCTGAGAGAGAAAACAAACATATAGTGAAGTATGTAGATCTTCTTCTCTTACCTTTGACTGTTGTCTAGTCAGAACAGATGAATCAATATCACCAATGACCAAATCCAAGGAGTGATCTTTGTAAACCAGATACTTAGATGTGGATATATCAAGTAATTCTCTTTCCAAATTAGGACCCAAAAGATTATCCATTTCTGATTCTGAATAAGAATCTCTTTCCTCTCTTTCTTTTGAAGGCTTTGGAGTTGCTTCATAATCTGACAAAGAAGTCCTTTCCAAAACTTGAAATGGAGGACTTTGTTCAAAATACTTTGGAGATTCATGCTCTCCTTCTGAATCATGCTCTGAATCTGTATGAGAGCCCTTTGAAGTAAATGGTTGATGATTTGTTGGAGTTGAACCAGCTTCATCCTTGTTTTAACCATTTTTGCCAGTTGACCCACTTGTATCATCTGAAGGTTCATCTTGCTCTGATTGGAATGCTTCTGGAGGATCTGGAGACCAAATAGGAAACAATACATACTTCAAATTATCCTTTTTAGTCTGACTTGAGCTTGAAGGCCCAACTTCACCTGCATCATTACTTGCATCTGTACCTGCACTAGTAGACAAATCTGGATATCTAAAAGCATGGGTTAGTGCATCAATATCAAACAATACTTCTGGACCTTTTCCTTCTACATTTGATGTATTTTCATTAAAGGTCACATCCATGGTCTCATCTATGATCCTAGTCCTTTTATTAAATACTCTATAAGCCTTGCTTTGAATAGAGTATCCAACAAATACAGCCTCATCTACCTTACTCTGAAACTTACCAAGGTGATCCCTGGTATTTAAGACAGTACAAGGACATCCAAATGGTTTTAAAAAGCTAACCAAAGGTTTTCTCTTAAAGAATAACTCATAAGGTGTCTTGTTATGAGGTTTAATGATCAAAATCCTATTCAAAACATAACAAGCAGTGCTGACTGCCTCTGCCCAAAAGGACATTGGAAGTTTAGCATCAGCTAGCATGCTTCTAGCAGCCTCAATTAGTGTCCTATTCCTCCTTTCAGCTACTCCATTTTGTTGTGGAGTCCTAGGTGCACTAAACTGTCTTTCTGTACCTTTCTCCTCACAGAACTTATTCATCTCATGATTCTTAAATTCTGTCCCATTATCACACCTGATGATCTTAACCTTTTGATTAGTTGAATTCTCAATCCTAGTTATGAATGATCTAAGTATTTCACCTGTCTCATCCTTGGTCCTAAGAAAGAATACCCAACTCATTCTAGAATAATCATCAGTTATCACCAAACAGTAAGATTTCTTCCCTTGACTAGCTACATTGGTAGGGCCAAACAAGTCCATATGTAACAGGTGTAAGGGAGTGGTATTGGAATTCACAAGCTTGGTCTTATAAGAGGTCTTGTGTTGCTTGCCTTTGAGACAAGCTACACAATGGTCACTACATTCAAATAACTTTTCAGGTAAGCCTCTCACTAGCTTATTCCTAACAAGTTTATTCATGGTCTTGTAATTCAAGTGACACATCCTCCTATGCCATAGTTCAGATTCAGAAACAGTAGCTTTAGAAATAAGACAGTTAACATTTTGAGATTCCATCTTGTTTAAATCACTACAGTATACATTATCCTTTCTTGGAACTCTCATTAAAATTTTATCTTCAGGTATTTTGAGTTTTTCAGAAAGTATAAGGCATTCTGTGTTAGTGAAATAAACAGGATTTTGCTTATCTGTGATTTGACTCACACTAAGCAAATTATATCTCAATTGCTCAACATAATACACATCCTTGAAAGTGAGCTTACTGCTTTTTACCTTACCTTTTCCAGTGATCTTACCTCCTTTAGGATTGCTGCCAAATGCTACATCTCCTCCATTAAATGCTTTGAAGTCCTGCAGCTTTTCCCTATCTCCAGTCATGTGCCTTGAGCAGCCAGAATCAATGTGCCATAAGATCTTTGGCTTGCCCTGCACATATAAAAAGAGAACATATTAGTTTCTCTTGGGAACCCAAACCAATTTGGCTTTGGGTTTCCCATGAGCATTTTTGATATCAACCCTCTTAAAGGTGATTGATCTCAATGCTCCATTGATTTTGGATACATTTGATGTAGATGCATTCTTATGTTTCCAAAAACAATCTGTTTTAGACCTGACAGGGGTTAATGGTCTGACAGTGGTCACCTTCAAATTCGTATTTATTACCCTAGCAGTGGTAGCTTTACTTGGTATAAACATTCTTTTGAAATGTTTAACACCAGCAGAGGTACCATGCCTGACAGTGGTCAAACCCTCCCCTGTTCTTGTCTTACCTCTGTTAGCCTTTGACAGTGGCACTGCTGCAGCATTAACAGGGGTTGCAGCCTTGCCTCTGTTTGGCTTAATTTTCAACATTTGTCCTTTACCACTGTTCCTATTATTTTTAGGATTGTAGTAACAGTCCTGTTGAAGATGATTATACCTACCACAAATAAAACATGATTTTCTTTTCACACATTCAAACCCACTACCCAGCCTTTGTGAAACCAATTGGTTCCAATTTCTCTGATTACCCCTGGGAATGGATTTATTTACATTATTTGCAGTATTTAAATCAGACCTGTTTGATTTACATGCACATTTATCACATTCAGATTTATCTTTTGACTTATCTTTTGATTCATGATTGACTCTTTTGTGCACATAACCTAGACCAGATCTAGATTTATTAGATTTTCTAACTTGATCTATCTGAGCCTTTGCTTTCTCAACAAACAACTTTTTACCCTCTTCTAGTTTAGTACTATTTAGTTCAGAAACTAGACCAGTAATAGGCTTAACACAATCATCCACAGAATTACCACTAGATGAGCTATCACTATCACTCTCATCTTCCTCAGTCCAATCAGATACATCCACTTTATCAAAATTTACATTATTAGCACAATTAACGACTGGATCTACCTTTTTAACCTCCTCAGACACACCTACCTTAAGTTTTTCTAAGTCAAACTCAAGTTTAGATGGGAAGTAAGTATGATTATAAGGTGGGGGTACAGCATTAAGGTTGTAACCTAATCCAATTTTTAATTTATCATGAATTTGAGACTTGATTAAGTTTTGAACACCTTTTGAAGCATTTTCCAATTCATCTACTTTCAGCCTTATTGATTCTTTATCAGAAATTGCCTCAGCCAACTTTGCACTTAGCATATCAACTTTTGTTTGTAAAGCTTTCTTTTCCCAATTCAGATATTTAATATCTAAGTGAAATTGTGATTCATTCTTTTCAAAAGCTTTTATCTGTCTTTCTAAGTTTTCAATAGCTAAAGTTGCATGTTGACTCTTTTCCACACTAGCTTTCAATTCATTACACACAACCATATTATGATCCCTATAAAATTTAACCATTTTCTTACATGTAGGAGAACATAATTTAGATTGTACCTCATATGGAATGTCTGAAGGCTCTGGTTCTTCTGTGACAGCCATTAAAGCTTGATTCTTAACTACAAGCTCTTCCTGGTCACTCCAGTCAAATCCTACCATCCCATCCTGTGCAACCAATGAATCTGAAGTGGTGTTCTGAACAGATACCAATCTTCTTTGTGGACCAGAACTATTTCTTACAATACCATTGGAAGTATTGTGAGATCCTCCAGCCTGTGTGCTCTTGCATTCTCTAGCAAAGTGTCCCATCTTGTGACAGTTGAAACACTCCACCTTGCTCTTATCAAAACCAGCTATACCATCTCTCTTATAAGTAAAGTTTCTGTTCCCTGACCTCTGCATAAACCTTTTTGCCCTTATAGTAATCATAGCCATCTGCCATCTCAAATCCATCTCTTCAAGATCCTCTTCATTAACTTGTTCCAAATCCTCTGTTGTTAAGGATGAATTCACATGACTTGCAAAGAAAGCTTCCAAGACATTATCATTAGCACCAGATGTGCTACAGCTACCAGATTCACCAACAGACACAAAAGCAGCATTGTTAGAGCTACCATTGGACTGTTTTAGAGCCAACACCTCAGGCTTAAAGTTTCTCAGATCATTGTATAGATCTTCAATCTCCTTTTCTTCAAGATTCGCACTTTGTCTAAGTCCTACAGTGTACATATTCCAATCTGTGCCTAGTGATCTTAGAAACTTCCTATTCAAATCATCCTTATCAATCTTGACATTGTGATTTTCAAGATCACCCACAAGTTTTTGAAATCTGTCAAAAGTCTGAGTCAAAGTTTCAGACTTTACACCTGCAAAGTTTTCAAATTGTTGTTTGAGAAGAGATCTCTTATTCTTCTTGGTGTTGTCATTACCACCAAATCTCTTAACAATTGCTTCCATGAGAACCTGAGCATCTTCACAGTTTTCAAATTTTCTTTGATACTCATTAGGAATAGACAAAAGTAGAGTACTTAATGCCTTCCATTCTGTTGCTCTTTCTTTCCTCTCTGCATCAGTCTTTGGTGGTGGTCTTTCCTCCTTTTTACCATCTGCATCCTTAGTATAGTTTGGTCCATTAGTAACCACCTCCCACATCATATAATCCGTAAGCAACATGTATTGCCTAATCCTAGTCTGCCATAGCTCAAACTCATCAGGTTTGAGCATGGGAATCTTTGTAGCTTGTGTACCTTCCATTGTTTAAGTAGACATTTTGTTATTTGTTGAAAAAGCTGTGAACTTCAATTACCTTCTTCAAGATCAAAGTAATAACAAGCTCTGATACCACTTGATAATAAGCTTGCGGAATAGTTTATTAATAACTTGAAGAACAAACTTGTATATAACAGAATATCTAATCAAAAGCTTCAATATTATTATCAATAATACGAACACACAATTGTGTTAGGGTTTACAACCTTGAAGCTAATAACTAGAATGAATCGTATCATATAGGGTTTTGCAGGATCTCTATTTATAACATATAGAGTCCTTTACAGAATCAAACATATTAGGAATCCTCATCTACTCCTAATATAACTCTAACCAACTTTATCTAACCAACAATGGTTATCTATATATCTAACAGGGGTAGTACTCGTATATTACTAACAGAGGTTGAGTACTTGATACAAAATACAAATTACACATTCAACAGTGGCACTGTTAGACTAAAACAAATTGACAGTGGCAACTACTAACTAGCAGTGGCAACTACTAATAGTGGTAAACTTCTAACAGCGGCAGCATACTTGTACTCTGAGCAGATCTGACAGTGTCTCAGGTCTCAACACAATCCCAAGATTAATAATATACAGAATATGTATCAGAATATAAGCAAATGACAATTAAAATAACAATTTCTAATTCACACCTGGTATATTCAATAAAAGGTATATAATTTGTTGGTACATCAATGTGTGTCTGTCAGTTGGTCTCAGTCTGTAATCGTGTCGAAATTGTAATTACGTATTGAATTGTTTAAGTTCTAGTTTATTTACAGTTTCTGTCATCATGCGACACAAGCACTGTGTCGCAGAAGCATTCTATGCGACACAAGGCTTGTGTCGCAGAATCATCTCATGCGACACAATGCTTATGTCGCATAAGCCTTCATGCGACACAAAGCTTGTGTCGCATACAGTTTGGTCCAGGCTATAAATAGAGACTCGCCAGTTTCTGTTTACCAAGCCTCAACACAAAAACACACACATAACACCACGAAAATCACAGAAGAAAAACTTCATTATAGTGTTATTTTGATCTTTGTGTGTCTAGTATAAAGTGTTTGTAATCTTACTTGTTGATTATATATAAACTCACACTTTGTGTTTTGGTCATTTACTTGTGAACATCTAGCATATCTTGTGTGTTTAATTTCCGCTTTTATATACAAGTTCAAGCTACTCGATTTGGTCCGTATATGGAACCTACAATTGGTATCAGAGCCGCATACTCTTGAGTTGCGGTTTCGAGTTAGTTTGGTGCTAGATTTTGGTCCAAAAACATTATTTTCATAATTTATGTTTTTAAATGTTCTTGGTGTTCTTGATGTTCTTGGTTCAAAAAGGGTTATTTTGATCATATTTGGTTGTTAATCTTCAAAGATTTTTGTTGTTGATTTGTTTGGTGAAAAGTTAGTAATCATTTTGCTTAAAAGTTTGAGAAACCAGTCTGATGAAGCATGGTGTAGTTGGTTTGTAATGATTTGTTTTGAAAATTGAAACTTTTTGTGGGATCAAAAACTGTCTGCACGTGCACTTTTGCGACACAAGGCTTGTGTCGTATCACTGTTCATACGACACAACAATACGACATTAAATTGTCTGCGACATAACGTGCGACATAACCTTGCGACATAACACTTTTTGACCTTGACTGGTCTGCGACACAAGTTGCGACATAACATACGACATAACTGTTGTGTCGCATTTTTGTCTTCTGTCAGATTAAGTTCTGCGACACTACATCTGTGTCGTATTTGTACTCTGCGACACAAATCTTATGTCGTATTGATACTCTGCGACATAACATTGTGTCGCATAATTCCTGACTTAGACAAAAATCAGTTTGTTTGGTGTGTATTTTCTAATTTGTTTTGCAGATTTTCATCATGTCTCTTCAAAGCGTTGATGCAGTTTTACAACATAATGCTACGATTGGTAGTGCAAATAAACCTCCTTATTTTGCACCGAGTTTGCCATTTCGAGCATGGAAACAACGGTTCATATCGTTTGTTTTATTCACCGATCCTGATATGGAGTTGGCTCTTCTTGAACGATATGTTCCACCTGTTGCTCTTGGAGAACACATGGGTGTTCCTCCTCCCAAACCCGTTCGCTCATACACTCCCGAAGAACGTAAAGCATGGGAAATTGAGCGGAAGACTCACTCTGCTATTACTATGTCGCTTCCAACTGACGTTTTGGATATGTTTCCACAAACTATTGCTTATGATCTTTGGACTGCAATTGAAAAGAGATTTTGTGGCAACACTGAGTACATCGAAAGCAAATTGGAATTAGTCAAAACTCAGTTTGATTATTTCTATATCCAGAAGAATGAAACTGTCAGAGACATGCTTTGCAGATTTACCCGCATAGTAAATGAACTGCAAGCTGGCGGATATAATCTCAAAAATTCTGAGATTAACAAAAAGGCTTTAGCTGCTCTGCCATCAAGTTGGGAAACACGAGTTTTGTTATTGGAAAGCGATCCAAAAACAAAGCAATTGTCTCTGGATGATCTTATTGGAAAACTTGAAGCTGGGGCATTGGATATTGAAAAGAAGGAAACAAGATCTACTGCTCGTGCATCAGAATCAAGTCATGGTGGAACAGCTTTCATCTCAGCTGAGACAAATTCTCAGAGATTCTCTTCTTACAGTAATCCTACTGTAGGAACATTTTCAGCCCTACCAGCTTATAATGCTTCTTCAAGCAGTACATGTTCATCACCATCTGTTCCTACTTCAGCAACCACTGATGAACATGCAGCCATGTTTACTGCTTTCTTGTCATCATATGAAGACTTTCTTTCTAAAAGAGTCAGTACATTGGAACTGACTGATGAAGACTTCAATCAGGTTGATCCCGATGAGTTAGAAAGGATCGACATTAGATGGAATATGGCTATGCTCACTCGTAGAGCCAAAAACTATCTAAGACGAACTGGAAAGAGATCTCTTGAAGATGCAGCTGACCGAACACCAACGGGATTCGATAAAAGCAAAATCAAGTGTTATAAGTGTCAGAATCTTGGACACTTTGCCCGTGAATGTGAGAAAGGACGACAGCCTGCTTCGGGTTTCACTAAACCATCTGTTGTTCCAAAACAGATTGAGCATACTACTGCTAAGGCTGCATTGTTGATTGAGGATGGAGATGCTTATGATTTTTCTGCTCATGAAACTCAAGAGCAATGCTTCATGACTATCAACAATGAGGTACCATTTGCTAAATTTACTTGTGATTCATGTATTAGTTTAACTGGTAAAGTAAATGGGCTTATGGAACATAATGACAACTTGAAGTCAGATATCTTGAATTTGATGGAAGCAAACAAAGTTTTAAAAAATAATGAGAAACACTTTGAAAGTAACATTAATCAACTTATTGAAGATAAAAAAGGAGCTGAAAGCTCTAATTTTCAGTAATCAAGATGAAATTGACAGTTACTTAAAAATGATTGCTCATTTGAAAAAGGAATTGGCTGACTCTCAAGCCAAAGCTGTTGATTTGCAACGAAAACTCAAGAATATCAACACTTCAGCCTTGGTCTTTACTGATATCCTGCAGACGGGTAGAACTAGTTCTAAAGATAAGTCTGGTTATGGTTATCATAATCAACCGCCTCCGTCTTTAGATGTGAATTTGTGTAGACCGTCTAAGGATGAAATTAAAGATTTTGTGCCTACTGCTTTAGTTGATGCAAAGCCCATTGAAATATCAGTTAATGAGCCTGTTGTTAAGAATGTAGCTATGCCTGTATGTAAACCTGTTAGTTTGAATCCGTTTAAGTTGCCTGAATTCTATAAAGCCAACATAGAAGTTAACCATGATAAGAAGAAACCTAAGACAATTAAGGCTGAACCCGTGAAGCCTTTTGAACCTGTTAGGTTTACCCCCTCAGGAACCATCAAGTTTACCCCATTTGGTCGTTTTTCGCCTGCTCCCTTAAAAACTATTGAAGAAAAGGTCGAAGTTGAGGATGTTCCCTGTAAGTTTGTGCCTCAATGTGAAAAGAAAAACATTAAGCCTGAACATCACATTCTCACTACTGAATCAGATGATGAAACTTTTCCAATGAATACTAAGGTTAAGGCTGAACATAAAAGGAAAGATTTACAGAATACTAATGACAAATCAATTAAGAATTCTGTTAAACCTTCTGTTTCACATTCTGGTGCATCCACTTCAACATGCTCACATAAGTTACCTGTCTCACCTCAATCTTTAGGCAGTAACGACCGCACCTTTAGGGAAAGACGATCATGTTTCTACTGTAAGAAACAAGGTCACTTGATCAATCAATGCCCGTTGCTTTTGAGAAAGAAGTTTTCAAAAGGTGTTCCCAGAAATTCTGTTTACAAAAATTTATCTGTTAAATCTTTTTCAAAGAAGGGTTCACTCTCTCATACTTCTATCCCAAAAGTTAATGCTGCTAGGCCTAGTAAACCTCCGGTTAAACAGCCTGACAATGTTAACAAGCAACCCACTATTGTTCCTGTGAAAATTTGGAGACCAAAAGAGTCGTTAAATGACTCATCATCAAGTAATACTGCATCAGGAATTGCACCTGATTTATTGAAAAACAAAGTTTTAACTGATGTAGTTATTATTGATGAGGTCTCTGGAGTACCCAAGTCTGTAAAGGCCTGGGTCTCCATTTCTAACTAACTTTCTCTCTATGTTGTGCTGTAGCAGTCAGATCATATATAAAGAAGTAAATGGTATGTGGATAGTGGCTGCTCACGGCACATGACTGGTGACATGTCCCTTCTGTCTGATGTGAAACCATATCGAGGAGGACATGTTGCTTTTGCGGGAGATACAGGTGGTAATATCACGGGTCAGGGTACTCTTTCTAATGGGCAAGTGAGTTTTGATAAAGTGAACTATGTCAAGGAACTGCAACACAATCTGATCAGTGTTTCTCAAATCTGCGACAAGAAGTTCACTACTGCATTTACAGATGTTGAATGTTTAATTTTGAAACCGGGATTTGTTATTCCCGAGGAATGGGTGTTACTGAGAGCACCCCGTGTACGCAACTCGTACATTTTGGATATGCAAACTGTGATTACCAAGGAGCATACTTGTTTGCTATCAAAAGCATCTTCTAAAGATTCACTGCTTTGGCACAGACGAATGGGACATATTCATTTTCGCAGAATGAATTATCTTGTTAATAATGATCTTGTGTTAGGTGTGCCCAAAAAGTCATTCGTAACAGATGATGAATGCGTTTCCTGTCTCAAAGGGAAACAACACAAGAAGTTCCATAAGTCTAAGCAGGTGAACTCTATTGAATCTCCATTGGAGCTGCTTCACATGGATCTGTTCGGTCCTGTGAATAAGAAAAGTATTGGAGGAAAATCATACTGTCTGGTTGTCACTGATGATTACTCAAGGTTTTCTTGGGTATATTTCTTGGCTGGAAAGGATGAAACCGCTGATACTTTAACTTACTTGTTCGACAGACTGGAAAATCTGTGTAATCTGAAAATCAAGAAACTGCGCAGTGATAATGGAACAGAATTCAAGAACAGAACTTTGGAAATGTATTGTCTTCGAAAGGGAATCTTTCATCAGTTTAGTGCTGCTCGTACTCCTCAGCAAAATGGAGTAGCTGAAAGAAAGAATAGGACAATCATTGAGGCAGCAAGAACCATGTTGTCTGATGCTCATCTGCCAACCACTTTCTGGGCAGAAGCTGTTAACACTGCCTGCTATGTGTTAAATAGGGTTTCGATTGTTAAAAAGCGAAAGAAAACATGTTACGAATTGCTGAACAATCGCAAACCAAATTTGAAGTTTCTTGAGCCTTTCGGGTGTCCTTGCTCAATTTTAATTACTAAGGACTCGGTAGGCAAATTTGATGAAAAAGCAGTCGATGGGTTATTTTTGGGATATTCTGTGAACTCTCCAAATAAAAGAGTTTTCAACAAGTTTACTGGGAGAATAGAAGAACATTTTGAAGTAAGGTTTATGAAATATACTGATTCTCCAAAAGGCAAGGGACCTGATTCCTTATTTGAGTATGATAAGTTGGTGGACTCTTTCAATCTTCCCAAATTTAGTGAAGAAGAACAGGTGGTGTCTCTACTTCATGGATTGGATCTTACCTCTGACGACTCAATCTCCAATTCTAGAGTAGTACCTCCTGAGAATGTTGTCAATGATGACAATCCCTCCGATGTTGATCAAGTGGCTTCTGAATCTAATCCTCAAACTGAAACCGATATTGTCACACCAATTGACAATGAGGATACTGCCACTAATAGCTCAATTGAAATTGAAAATCCTGGAGGTGATCTGTCAAATTTGGATTCAATCATTGTGCCTGATCCGATTCCTCAGCTTAGAATTCATTCTACTCACCCCACTGAAAACATCATTGGTGATCTTCAACAAGGTGTCTTAACTAGGCATCAATCTGCTGCTAATGAAGTCCGTGAAGAATCTTCATCTGCCAATTTTGCCTGTGTTGAAGAAGAATTGGAAGAATGCTTCTTGTCTCAGCATGAACCAAAGAAAATTGCTGAAGCTTTGAAAGATCCATACTGGGTTGAGGCTATGCAGGAAGAATTGAATCAATTCAAAAAGCTTGATGTCTGGGAGTTGGTTCCTTTACCAATGGATGTCGATCCAATTGGAACTCGCTGGGTTTATCGTGTGAAGAAAGATGACAGAGGCGTAGTTATTCGGAATAAGGCTCGGCTGGTTGTTCAAGGTTTTACTCAGATTGAGGGTTTGGACTATGATGATGTGTTTGCTCCAGTTGCAAGATTGGAGTCCATTCGCATTTTTCTGGCCTATGCGACATTTAAAGGTTTTCGCGTTTATCAACTCGATGTCAAGAGCGCATTTCTGTATGGAGAGGTTTTGAAGGATGTGTATGTCTTGCAACCTCCTGGTTTTGAAGATCCAAACCATCCTGATTATGTGTGCAAGTTAGGCAAGGCATTATATGGTCTTCATCAAGCTCCAAGAGCTTGGTATGCGAGGTTGGCAAATCATCTCACGAGAAATGGCTTCTCACGAGGCCAAATTGATAGCACTCTCTTCATAAAAAGGGTTGGAAAAGATTTGTTACTTGTGCAGGTTTACGTGGACGACATCATATTTGGTTCAACAAATGATTCTTTGTGCAGAGACTTCGAGAAGATTATGAAGTCCGAGTTTGAGATGAGTGCCATGGGAGAACTTAAGTTCTTTCTAGGTGTACAGGTTGAGCAGTCTGACAAGGGTTTCTACATTCATCAGTCCAAATATGTCAATGACATGTTGACTCGGTATGAACTCCATGACTGTAAGCCATATGGTACTCCCATTGAAACTGATCACAAACTCGGACCCGCTGAACACGAAGAAGATTGCAAGGAGCGGGACTATCGTTCTATGATAGGATCATTGATGTATCTCACTGCATCCAGACCAGATATTGTGTTTGCTGTGTCTATCTGTTCCAGATATCAATCAAAGCCCAAAGTTTCTCACATGAAGGCTGTGAAGCGAATTTTTGGTTACCTCAAATATAGACCATCACTTGGTCTATGGTACTCAAATGAGAAAAATTTCGCTCTCACTGCCTATTCTGATTCTGATTATGGCGGCTGCAATTCGGATAAAAAGTCAACTACAGGAGGATGCCAATACCTCGGTTCTCGACTGGTGTCTTGGCAGTGTAAGAAGCAAACCACAGTTTCCACCTCAACAGCGGAAGCTGAATACATTGCTGCTGCAAGCTGTTGTTCACAGATTTTGTGGATTCAACATCAATTGCGTGACTATGGGTTACTTCTTACTTTGACTCCTATTCATATTGATAATACTGCTGCTATATCTATTATTCGCAATCCCGTTCAACATTCTAAGACCAAGCACATAGAGATTAGGTTTCACTTCATACGAGATTGCTATGAGAAACATTTAATTGACCTCATTCACATAGATACCCTTAAGCAAAAGGCCGACTTATTCACTAAAGCTTTTTCGCGTGCTCGTTTCAACGAGCTTGTGGATATGATAGGGATGATTTCCCTTGATCTCAAGAAATGATGTGTGACTTATTTTCTGTACAGTTTATTTTCTTTTCTTGTGTAAAAAAAAAAAAAAAAAAAAAAAAAGGGGCAACCGCCACTCTTTATACTCGTTAGTATCAAGGAAAAGCAATGGTTGCTACATTTTTTAAAATAGACGTTGAGTTGAGTCTGTAAACAACTTGGGATATGATAGTACATCGAGTGACATGCACAAAATGGAATTTTAAGTTTTATCTTTGATGTGTCAGTAGGTTTATCTGACACACTTAAAACTGTTTTTATGAAAATTGTCTTCATCATGCGATGTACCGGTAGGCATGATACACACCTGTCTCTGGGTTATTAAGAAATCATTTAAATATGTGTCTATTATCTTGTGGTAAACTCCGTATGATGTACGACTCAATGTCTTAATTCCTTAACGTAGCTTAACATATTTCTATCTTTGGAACTTTTATCTGAAATCATTTGGGAGTTTATGCTGGTTGTTGCCTCTGTTGTACGAAAGTACAGAACTGGCAACAGTTACTATAAACTTGGGGTTAAGCAATTACAGGTCAATGCACTTGAAAAATCTTAATGATACTGAACAAGGTCGCTGTTTGGGAAACTCCAAATCCAGTTTGACTGCGATCGGTTTTGCTTAATCCTAAATCATACTAACCAAGGTCGCTGTTTGGGAAACTCCAACTTCAGTTTGACTGCGATTGGTTGTGATTATACTTGAATCACGTTAGGTTGCTTTGCTGTACTTCTGTACTGACCTGTCAACTCTAGCCTGATTCTTAAAAATGATCTTTCTTTATTCTTTCTAAATATGGAAACTATGTTATTGTCTAGAGTATAGGGGTATATCAATGGTGGGTGCCACAGAGACTTATACATTCTAACAATAAAAGGTTAACTCCACAAACTTGGTTGTAACATGCTTAAGTGGATAAACAATATCGATAATCGTCTTGAAATATTTTTTATAAAACGTGTTTTAAATGTGCCACGTAAATTTAAAGTGGACAAATATACTGATAATCGAAATAACTCTTTCTATTCCTAATAATTGTATGTTATTTCGGTATGATCCCTAACCAGTATCTCAACTCCGTCACCAAAACGATTTTATAAATTTCTCGCTTTTAGTTGTATTTGTTTCTTTTATTTTATGTTTATATTTAGTTTTATCTCTTTAATATTCTTTAAATTGTATCTTTTCTTTTTAATTTTTTTTGTCACAAATCATCTTCTATGCGAAAATTCTAAAATCAAAATCCGAATCGGCACAAAAAATCGAATTTTTAATCTTGAAAATTTCTGATTTGTGTTCTGTGCGACACAACCACTGTGTCGTACTCCTGTTATACGACACAACATCTGTGTCGTATAAGTCAGTTTTGTTTGTGTCGTATACTATGTCGTATGCGGGTCAGGGATAACTATTCACAACATACGACATAATCATTTACGTTTTCAAATCTTTCACGACACAAACTATACGACATAAAGGCGATTTTGCGACACAAGCGTTTTTCGATCGGATTCGTGATTTCGAAGGCTTTTCTTCGCGTTTTGTTGCTCGATTCTTGTTCATCATCTGTTTGCGCATCCTTAGGTATAATTCTTTCGTGTTTTTATCGCGTATTATGTCTTGAATTCGATCGACCCGTATTACGTTTTTAGGGTTTCGGTTTTTCGTTAAATTATTTAGGGTTTAGGGGTTATTAGGGTTAGATAAATACGTATTATTGATCCCCTGATGTGTACGAACCCTAGGGTATGACTGGATTTTGAAAACCCCAAAAACTTTCATCGATCGAATCTGGGTTGCTTTGATGTTCATCTTTGCGACATAACATACGACATAGTCGTTATGTCGCATAGATACTTGGTTTTTATGTCGTATTGATCACCGGTCCTTATGTCGTATTTTTATATGACACCAACGTTATGTCGTATTTTTATACGACACCAACGTTATGTCGTACCCACTTTATACGACACACGATACGACACAGCGACTATGTCGCATTCGAGATTAATTTCTCAATTATTGCTAAATGCAGGGGAAATGTTGTCCGCGTGACACGTGTCATACGACACAATGCTTGTGTCGTATTATTCTTATACGACACAGTCCTTATGTCGTATGAACCTCATGCGACACAACTGATGTGTCGCAGAACTTTTGTAAAAATAAAACGCGAATTATTTTTTGGTACTAACGCTAACGCATTTCGAGTTTTGGCTGTATTACTGTTATTTTTGTAGAAATGGCTGAACAACCTGCTCAAGCTGCTCCAGCTGCTCCAGCACTCCCAGAGATCGACATCTCTAAATACTTCTGGGAGCCACGTCACAACATTGTGGCGTTCATGAACACAACGGTCGAGACTTCCCGCCCGTATCGCCCAATGATCGCATTTCTTCAACGCTCGCGTATTTACAAAGCTATCACTGCAGATACTCGGATCCTGACAAATCACATTACCGAGTTTTGGGATAATGCGGTGGTAAACTATGATGAAGCTGATACTAGGATCATTTCTACTGTCCGCGGCCGCCAAGTCATCTTTTCTGAGCAGCTTATTCGAGATTTCTTCGAATTCGGTGATAATTCTGACATGATCACCCAGTTTTCTTCAGCTGCTATTGCTCAGGGCATGCGATCGATTGGTTATCAAGACATTCCAGTTGATCAGTACAAGAAAACCTATATGACAAAAGTTTGGAGGTATCTGGCTCACATCGTCATTGTGTGCTTATCCAGTCGCAAGGCAGGTCTTGAAGGGATGAAATTTGCGACTGCCTCTGCTATTCTTGCCCTGATATACAACAAGCCCTTCAACTTCTCAGGCTATATCTTCAGTGGTTTTGTGAACAACGCTTTGGATAATAAAGACAAATGGGCGTTGTATCCCCGATTCACTCAGCTGTTACTCAACCATTTGCACTCGGATCTTCCAGTGATCAACTCTTTTACCTATGCGCAAACGCCGATGAATACCAGAATTTATACTGCTTGTACAAAGTTTGCGAAGTCAGGCGAAGCACCGGAACGTGAGGTTGTGTTGTTCGGTCACATTGTGGATCCTGATTATGTACCTCCTCCAGGCGAACAATTTAATGATCCACCTGCTCAGCAACCTCAAATCCCGAGGCCCCCAGTACAACAGCCTCCGGTTCAGCAGCCACCCGTTCAACAGCCTCCCGTTCAGCAGCCTCCAGTTCAACAACCTCCAGCTCAACAACCGCCAGTTCAGCCTGTTGTAGCTGATCCAGAGTTGGTAGATCTTGATCTTGAGATCGATAATTATCAGCCTTCTTCTCCACTCCCTGAATCTTCTACCCGAGGAAAAAGGCCTCGAGATGTTTCTGACATTGCTGATTTGAATCCTCTGGTCAGATGTTCCCGTACTTCCACTTCCACATCTTCTGAGCCCCTAAGGACTGAAACTCCAATCACTCCTCATCCAGCTGTCATTCAGGAGCTCTTGTCAAAGATTGAAAAGATGCAGCAGACTATGGAAGCTCAAGCATCAGTTTCTGAAGCTCAGGATGCTAGGATCTCTCGCCTGGAGAAAGAGAATGAAGAATTGAAGACAAAGGTTCTGCAGCTGGAAACCCAAGCTATTGCTTCGGGGGAGACAGCCCAACCGGCCTTAGAATCAATTCCTAGGGTTTCCGCCGAAGGCGAAGAAAATGTAAATCCTGAAAATGTAAATGCTTCTGATATTAATGAAACAACTCTTATTCTTGAGTATATTATTGAGCAACCAGGGCAACCAAAACCGTTAGCTGTAGATTACACGTATTGTAATCTGACTTACTTTCAATCTGCGGTTGACGATGACGATCGAGCGCCTGAAGAACATTTTGACTTCAACTCAGCTGATAATGACGATGATGTTGATGTTGAACGAGAAGAGCTTAATCCTGATGAAGAATATTCTGATTGTCCAGCCTATCCTCAAGAGGGTGTTGTATTATCTGATTCTTCAGACGATGAGTCAGGGCCAGCGTTCAATTACGTTCCAGGATCTTCTTCTCAACCTGGTCCTGCTCAAGAATCTTCTGCACCCTCCAGTTCTTCACAAGCACAACCAGTCCCTGTTCGAGAAACGACAAATTACAATGACATTTTCCCTCTTGATACATCTGAATGTGTATCTTTTGACAAGGAAATGCCCATCAGAGAAAGGGATAACTGGTTTCCAAAAGGAAAAAATCCAGAACCTGCTCCAGTTACATGCAAGAAATATCAGGTTGGTGGTAATTATACAGGCCTGATAAAAAGCTGGAAGGTGAGCAAAGGAAGGTTGATGATTAAAAGACTTGACGGTATCCAGTACTTTCGTCGATCACTGAGGATATTGAGTACATTGCCAAAGCATGATATCGTTCGTCTTACTCAGCTTCAGTTGATAAATCCTTACGATGATGGAGTTGCAGATGTTATTCAAAAGGTTATGCGTGAGGAAATTAAACGAAAGAAATATCATTATGTCAAACCAGTACTGGGTACAAGGTACACGTTCAAGAAGAAGCTCGATCCAAAGACCAAGCAGCCAATTGTAAAAGTTCACTATCCGCCTGCTAAATGTCTGACTGAAATAGCTCTGGAAACAGTTCCATTCAATCTACTGAAACGTTTTCATTACTGGGAACTGGATGCTCACACTGGCGAAGCCGTCTTAGTTTTTGTACCAGATTCAGAGCCTCAGACAGGATCTTTATGGGGTCTACGAAAAGCTAACTTCAGAATATTTGACCCAATGAGCTTGATTAATCTGTCAAGAGATGACATGAAGAAGCTATTCGACAATCGGATTCGCTACAATCCAGGAAACGAGTTCAACTCTGTTTTAGCGAAACGATTTCAGAAAATTGTTGATATATGCTTCACCTACGGCATACACGCTGGTGGAAACTTTCCACCTGGATGGGTTTGAGGACTGAAGAAAATTGAAGACCAAGCTGAAGACACGGGGGAGTTTGTTGGTACATCAATGTGTGTCTGTCAGTTGGTCTCAGTCTGTAATCGTGTCGAAATTGTAATTACGTATTGAATTGTTTAAGTTCTAGTTTATTTATAGTTTCTGTCATCATGCGACACAAGCACTGTGTCGCAGAAGCATTCTATGCGACACAAGGCTTGTGTCGCAGAATCATCTCATGCGACACAATGCTTATGTCGCATAAGCCTTCATGCGACACAAAGCTTGTGTCGAATACAGTTTGGTCCAGGCTATAAATAGAGACTCGCCAGTTTCTGTTTACCAAGCCTCAACACAAAAACACACACATAACACCACGAAAATCACAGAAGAAAAACTTCATTATAGTGTTATTTTGATCTTTGTGTGTCTAGTATAAAGTGTTTGTAATCTTACTTGTTGATTATATATAAACTCACACTTTGTGTTTTGGTCATTTACTTGTGAACATCTAGCATATCTTGTGTGTTTAATTTCCGCTTTTATATACAAGTTCAAGCTACTCGATTTGGTCCGTATATGGAACCTACATAATTTAATGTGTGTGTATATATATATATATAGATATATAGATGCACACAACGATTATATATCAACAACACACATGTTCAGTTCATTTCATATATTCCATCAATTTCTGCACATATGGACCACACATGAATCACTTTCTACACACGCGCGAGGACAATAATAGATAATCAATAAACATACGGACATACATCACTTTCCATAAAGAGATACTTTAAATAACGATAGATCTCAGCAACATTTGCATAAAATGTACAGTATCTGTCGGATATTCATATAGCAATTACTACTATTAAAGTACCAAACGACAAACATCAACTTTATATCAAACCGCTTTATATATAACCCAGATTTAAAGTTAAATATCAAAACCTTCAAACGATGATATGATAATTTCCTTTCTGTGTTAGAACATGTTGTTCTAACATTTTGTGACAATAGTTTGTATATCGTATTAGCTTAGATTGAATGTAGAAAATGACACATTGTACTGCGACAATGGTATTGCGACAAAGACCATTGTCGGATGGTTAAGTCAATACGACAATAGGATTGTCGCATTGACCAGGTTTGACTTCATTAAGTCTTATTATCGCAGGCTTGTTTGTAAGTCTATAAATAGGCTTTGTTAGGTCATTTTCAAAAAGAAGTTTTTAAAGAGAAGCATTTCTCATTTTGGTAACTCTTTGATTGTAATATCTAGAGAGAGAGCTTGAGAGAGAGAATTCAAGTTGATTGTACATGCTTTGTGATCAAATAAAAGTTCATTACTTTTATTCATCTAGAATATTCTGATTTCGCATTCAGATTCTGATTTTGTTCTCGTGTTCACGTTCTATATAAATACACAATTTTCGCTCTTGTGTTTGAGATTCGATCAGCTGTAGATTCTACGGTCTTTCATTCTGAAAACAACGGAAAGAACGGATCAGAATTTCACAATGCAAAGCTCTCGAAACCCTAAACAATCTCCTAGACGTGTCAAAATAATAAACCCTCAAAAAACTAAACAATTGTTGCACTCTTAACCCTAATATGATGATTTTGTGTGTAGTTGATTAATCGCCAAAGTCGTCCACTGTAATTTCCAGCTGAAAAATTGAGAGTGATAATGAGAAGACAATCTAATTTATCAAAATTTTTGAATTAAAAAATAAAGCGGTTCATTAAAAACCGCCGTATTTATGTAATATAAAGCGGTGGATTTTCCATCTACTTTGACCAATCACCGCCTTATTTTATTTGACCACCGATCAAAACAATTCAATGAAATTTTTTAAAAAAATTATTGGCGCATATGTTCATTTTGGCGGGGTATGAAAAAACTAAAATATTATAATACACATAGTAACATATAATAATAATGGAAAATGATAAAGAGAGCCCTTAGGGATTTACTGATGATATTTCCACAAAGGAAATTGATAAATCCACCACAACAGTGTATCAACTATGTGTACAGTACAACTACTTACTGCATTGTTGTGGTGGATTTATCAATTTCCATGGTGGAAATATCAAGCAATAAATAAATAAGACATAAGAGTATAAATATATAATATATTAAAAGACATAGACGTAATTAAATAGATTAAATAGATAGATACGGAGTATATAATTCAATTATTACTATTTATTTATAAAATTTATATTAAGAAATTTCTATTAATTTATACTTACTAAAACTAATTTGACACCTCAAAGAATTCTCTAATTTTTTAAAAATCATTTGTTTTCATTAATTTATTCATTAGTTTTCATAATCACGATATCATTATTTTAGATGATCAACCAAAGAATCCGTTTATTTATTTTTTTTTAATAAAAATCAATGAAGAATATATAATTATTATTGTCTTCATTAAAATGATGGAATAAATAAAAATCAATGAATGATACATATTTATTATTGTCTTCATTAAAATGATGGAAACCGAAACCAAAACACAAACTAAATCATATAACTGAAGAAAAATATGTAATATATATATATATATATATATATATATATATATATATATATATATATATATATATATATATATATTCAACTAATTTAATTGTGTGGAGCTCACACTACATCGAGCGCTCACACTGCATATCGTTAAATATAGCACACTGCATATCGTTAAATATAGGGTATCGATCACTTCTCCAAATTGGCTCTCTCTCTCCGATAATACTCCAGCAAACCAGCATATCCCGATCGTCCAACCCTGGCAGGGTCCGTATTCTTAGCGGCGCTTTCCTTGACTTTAGCACCTTTTGCCTTCACAAATAAAGAGGAAAAAATCAAATTAAAGTAATTAAATGTGTGGAGCTCTGATGGGATCCGGTGCATTTGTTTAGTAACTGTATGGCCGGTATGCATGCATGCATGCTTAGTTAATTAACTGTATGTAGCTCTGATGGGATCCGGTGCTTAGTTAATTAATTGTGTGCATGCTTAGTTTATTTTATGTTTAATGTCGGTCGTCTGATTAGTGTTTAAAGTTTAGGGTTTATGGAAAATATAATATGGTATTTAATAAACATGTTTAATATATGATTTAGGCGTATATTGTTTAATTAAAGTTTAGGGTTTTGCGTATAAGGTTTATATTATATATATATGTATGTATGTATGTATGTATGTATATAGGGTTAGGTTCAAATGAGAACCAACTAAAAGTTGAGAACCTTGAGAACTACTAGATTACATGTTTGTTCACATGTGATTAACTTCAATCATATGTGAAAATTGATGTACATTTAATTGATAAAGAAAAAAGTCAAAAAATCCTAAACTTACATTGAAAAACACAAAAAACAAATATACGTTCACATGTGAACGGATAATGTGAACAAATAGGTAAAACGTTGTGACACCCGATAAATTAGGAAATTTACTGTACCTAATTTAAACATAAAGTACTTTCATTTAGTTACGTTTTAACGCTAAGTACTCAAGATTTTATATATAATTATATATATAAACATACGCGATTAATTTGAATCACACGAATCGGATGGAATCCGACACCTCAAAATACGGACGTTGGTGAACACAAGTATTAAATAATATGAAATTATTTAATACCTCATTATTTATTATATATTATTTTGATAATATATAAACTGTTAATCGTGACGTATAAAATGAATCATACGCGACAAAAATACGCAATTTGTGCCCGACAAACCGAATGATCTCAAGTTATATTTTTATAACCTAAAACAAAGTATTTTGATATAATACTTCACTTAAAAATATCGAGTTTCGAATCGATAACGAAATCGTACTTATGTATTCGTATAACGTTTAATAAACGTTCAAACGACCAGGGAAACGAACACCGCACGGAGCGCAAACTTGGGGAACAAAAATTGAGAAAACCACACCCTTGTGGGGGCCCACAAGGGCTGATATTTCCAGCCCCAAAACCATTTCCATGAATCATGGATCTTGTTATTTTCTTTTTGACTTAAAACCCCTAAATCACTCATCATGTTCCTCATTCATCTCATCACCTCTTCTCACTCTAATCTCTCTTCCCCCTCTCCTCTTTCACGGCTCCAAGAGCCACCAGCCACACCACCATAATCTACCCTCATCCAATACCTCAATCTTGAAGAAAAACGAAGGAGAACGCAAAGAAACGAAGCTCACAGCCTTCACGCTTTCAAACCTAGCTAGATTCATCGATTTCTTGGTATGAACCACTTTCTCTCACTAGATTTACTTTCTTTTCATATATTTACATGTTAGTAGGTTCATTCAACTCTAAAATGTCCAAGAACCATGCTCAAAATCGTTTTTCATATATATACACTTAAACAGTTTCCTGTCACAGAACATACACCTCAATAAATCGGCCATATCTCGAGTTCAAGGTCGAATAAATACATGAAACTTATGCCAAAATCTTCGTATGTTTGTTGACTACAACTTTCATGTTGAACACTTCCTCCATAAACTCATGGATTTTTCTCACAAATGTCATTTGTGCATGACAGTTGGTTTTGGCCGAAAATTGAACTTGGTTGTTTCTTGATTTTATTTACCCAAGTTAGAGACCTCTAAAAATCATGAGAAAAATTGGTAGAATACTAGGCATATAGTAGAATATGTGTGATTTTTGTTGGAATTGATTTCGAGTTAGAACATATCAAAAACGAGAGGCGAAACAAGTCGACAAAACCGAAAACATGAAATAGGGACTGTTTTGGAATTATTTTAAAAACCGACACTTCGGGTTAATCCCGACACGAACGAATAATTTCCTAGACTCTATTACCTAATTTAAGACTTGTGTAAAAGTTTCGGGTCAAACCGAGGTCGTTTGACTAAGTTCCCAAACTTGAAAAACTTCAGACCTGCGAAACTTCTCGACCTACGAAACTAACCTTTTGCGAAACTGAACTTTCGAACAGACTTGCGAGACTAAACCTTCGCGTTGACTTCGTTTTGAATTTCGGACCATACTTTCGGATATGTTTATTAGCGAAACTACTACTTTCGCCTATATATATATATATATATATATATATATATATATATATATACTTTCGCACAAAATTACTTTCGCAAGTACATACACTTTCGCTTGCAATCGCAGATTCGCACATTAAGATAAAAGCTAGTTTCTCATCTAGTTTCACATCCTAGTTTCTCTTAAATAAATACTTACAACATCGACAACGAATAACAATATACGATACAACTCAGTAACGCATGAACATACTTTATAAGTATAACGTTGCAACATTATAATAATAATACTTTAAAATTATTGTTACTCAGACTCACCAACGGGCCGTACATGTTTTCAAAACACAAACAAACAACCAAAGTACTTGGAAATTTCTAGTGAGTGGACAACTAGTTAGAACAACTTATTAGTTACTCACTCACATATAACCTCACGCGTTTAGGACGCTAGGAGGTTACTAGTTGGACAACACGCGTATCTTAGGAACGCTAGCTCCCTCAGGTGAGTTCATAGCCCCACTCTTTCAACTGTTTTACTGTTTTTGGGGTGAGAATGCATGCACACTGTTTTTATAAACTTTTGTTTATTGAAAACTATTACTGATATCGCGTTAACGGTTTACTACAGGTACACTAGATTTATACTTCAGCAACTTTTATATGATGTGAATTTGATCTAGCTTTCCAAAGTGTGAACTCTCATGTGTACAAGAAATACTGTGAATACATTTATAGGATTTCAAGAACACTAGATTACTATAGACTAAGATTACAAGAATACAAGAAATCTGTAGATTACTATCTAAGAATACAAGAATACTTGAGGATAGAATTCAAGACTACTATGGCTAAGAATGCAAGACTACTATAGCTTAAGAAATACAAGAATACTGAGGATTAGAATACAAGATTAATTCAAGAATAGAATACAAGAATCTTAGAACCTAGAATCAAGAATCAAGAATTACAAGACACTTAGAACACAAGAATCAATAGTACAATATATACTTTGTATGTGCAAGAACTCAATAAATACAAGGAATGCAAGAATGTGCAAGAAACTTATGTGCAAGAATTCAAGAAATATCAAGAACCCTATGTGCAAGAATCCAAGAATGTGCAAGAATCAAGAATTTGCAAGAAATAGGAACTAGAATATCAAGAAAACTATTTGATTCATACTTTCATACAAGAATTTCAAGAAACTAAGATCCAAGAATTTCAAGAAACTAGAAAACTAGATAAACAAGAATGTGAAATAAGATTTCAAGAAACACTTTGACATAGACTTTAATACAAGATTTTATTTAAAATCTTTCACTGATTTTACTACTTTGTCAAGAAATGCTTTGGAAACTCATAACACCCGTGCTACTACTTTTCTGATAAAACCTACGAACTCACCAGCTTTATAGCTGACCGTTTTAGTGTGCATTCTCAGGTACCCTGCAATAGTAGGATCGGCCCATCAGGATCCTAGCTCAAGTTGCATGCATACAATTATTCAGAGTTTCTTTGCATTATTTTTGTAATATTAGTTATGTATTGAAATCTCTAGAATCATTTGCAAACTTCAGTTGTTTAGTAAAACTTAATATTTTATGTAATGTATTTTCAAACGTCTCATATAGAGTCGTTCATTTTATATCTTATGTGCTGTGATTATTGATTAGTCGCGCCCCGACCCGAAACGCTTCCGCACAGTAAATTTTGGGGTGCAACAAACGTGTTTTAAGATGTAATTTTAGGATTTTTTTGACATTTTTTTCTTTCTCATCTAACCTAAATCAATGTTCACATGTGAACAAACACGTTATCTACTAGTTCTCAAGGTTCTCAACTTTTAGTTGGTTTTCATTTGAACTTAACCCTATTATTTATATATATATATATATATATATATATATATATATATATATATATATATATATATATATATATATATATATATATATATATATAATTTAGTATATTAAATTATATCCTTCTAATAAACGGGTTTTAATGGTTAAAAAGCCGGGCTCTAATTAGGGCATATGGTTTAGGGGTTAGGGTTTATGCGAAAAATAATTTAGGGTTTAGGGTTTAGTTGTGATTTGTTTTCAATTAATGAATTAAATATAGCTACACATTATTGATTATTCCCAGTTTTTGTATATATATATTATTCAAAAGGGCAAAAGAAACACCACACATTAACATTACCACACCAAATTGAATATGCAGTACATCTTCTTCCTTTCTTTTTATTTGATCAGATCGATCACTCTTTACGATAATCTTTTTCACAACGAAGGTTAACATTTCTTAGCGATGGCGCTTTCTTTGTTTAAATCCGATTTCATCGTTTCACGATTATAGTCTCGGTGATGGAGTTGAGTATTGAAAAAAAATCAAACCACCAACAAGATTACCAATTCAGGAACTTTGAAAGTTAAACCATTGTTGACTAACCTCACCAACCAGGTCCGAAAAAGGGATATCTTGTTCTTTTAACAGTATAGTTATGGAACTCGAAGATCGTCTTTAGGTTTGTAATAACTTGATCTTGCGTCGGTGTGATAATGTCAACATGCTCAATCTGTCATCAGATACCGAACAAGGGGTTACCATTTGGGAACCAATGAAGATGACGGAGTATATATATATCTATTGATTATGTAATTTTGTTTTTATCGTCGTTAATTTCACGTAATTAGCAAATCGATCGTATGAATTCCGTGTTACTTTCTCTAGATTTGATTTGTAAACTCATAAAACAAAAAGTTTGAATATATGTATGCAAGAGTAAGAATAAATAAAAAAAGATTAAAAAAAATTTATGAAAGCATTATCAAAGGCGGTCCTTTGCAATCCGCTTTATCATTTAGTATGAGGTATATGAGTAGTGCAAACCATAAGGCGGTTCTTTGCACTACCACTTTATCATTCATAAATTGAGTTCTCGTACAATATTCTCGTTTTTCTATGTATGCGTTTTAAGACGATGAAAGGAAAAACCGCCGTTAGATACGATAATGTAAATGCAAATGCAATGATCTGTCTATATATACTATGGACTTGTATTATTTTGTTATCGATAAGTTAAACAAAAGTATCCAAAAGGTATGGTCTACTTAGGCTTTCCTTTTTCATTTCATTACATTTCCAGCAGTAAATTTTCTACGACTGTGATTTCCCTGTTTATGTCTAGTAGGGTTTTTATTACTTATGATAGACGGCACAAAGAACTTTTTTTTTGCACTCTTTGTTTGGACGCAGCTGCAATATCTCTGTTAAAATATTCCGGATATCCGATCCCAAAACCCTACTTGGTGATGGTGATGGTGTTAAATTCGGCTAAAATGCCTCAACACTTTGATCGGAATATTACAAAAAAAATCGTGCTTCCTTTTAACATGATTTCTTTTTCAAGTCTTTACATAGAAAAGCAATTGTGTTTACAAGCACGATTTTTTTTAAACCCTTCAGGTTGTTTGTGATAGGGTTCATGATAAAATCACTCGGGTAGATTTAAATGTCGTGATAAACGCATCCATACGCTGTATGGATCATCCATACGCCGTATGGATGTGGCGGTGAAGGCCCAGCATTACGCGGACATGGGCTGGGCTAATAATCAATCCATACGCCGTATGGAAATCCATACGCCGTATGGATCAAAAACACATAAAGTATAAAAACGCGATTTTAACCCCTAAAAAAATGAGTTTGGCTAGGGTTTCTTTCCAGTCGATTGTTTTCGATTCTTAGGGTTTATTTACGAGTGTATTTGGTACTTTGGAGGCACGTAGAGTCAAGATTGAGGATAGTTCGTGTTGATTCTTCGTGATTCGTCTTTTATATTCGGTATAATTTCTTTTATTTGATTTCATTGATGATTTTGATCTTGAATAAATCTGAGTTTACTGTTTGTATGATGAATTGAATATTAAAAGTGGTTGTATGATTGATGTAACTCGGATTATGATTATTGAATGATTATAATTGCGTATTGACTAAGTTATTTAATTGAAAACTATTATATTGCTCGTGGATCCTTGTTTATTGGTAACTAGTAGTTATTGTTACTCAACGTGGTTAATAAGATTGATGAGATTGATTTCCTGTAATGTTAGTTATTATTGATGGTTATAATTCTAGGGTTTTGACCATTGCTAAATATGTTGAGTCTGATAGGTTGAGTAAATGATAATTATCTACTTTAAAATGAACAAGACAATAAATAATTATTGGGTATTGTTGAGTCATACCAATAGAGTTAATTATAATGAGTTGTGAATGTTTAATGCTCAGTTTAGGGAAAGGCACACAATTGACTGATCATCTTGTGACACTGGATCGATATTTCATGTTGGACCCTAGATTGTAGGAATTAGTTGGACCCGGAAAGTTGGCTAGTTCACATTCAATTTATGATCTTTGATTAGTGATTAAATTTATATAAAAGAAATCACAATTAGATAATCAATACGTAATTAATCAGGATATATGGATCTGAGTGAAGTTAATTATACAATTACTTATTCCTTCCTATTGTTCTTTATTTATTAAGTTAAATTTAAGTTTTATTCAGTTTATTCATTTTACTTTATTATTTTATAAACAATTGTTCGAACGGAACTAAAACGCACCCCTGTTTACTGCTTTTATAGTTAATTAATATTTTCTATTTATATAAATACCACCGTTTCCTGTTATCGACTCGGTCTTACCAAGTCTATATTTACATTCGATCAGGTATTCTTGTCTGGTTGTGTGAAAGGTATAAATAAGGTATTTCCATTTATAAATAAATAAAACTAGACTCGTTTCGCACGCATCAAGTTTTTGGCGCTGCTGCCGGGGAAACGGTTGCATTGTTTATTTAAATAGGAATTAGTTAATGTAAACTTTTATATTATAATTTTTGTTAAATATTTTTTTTTTGTAAAGTTGTTAAATTAGTTTATTAAGTGTAAAAATTAAGTTTTGTTAATAAAATGGTTGAAGCGAATTACTTTTTATCTGGTTAAATTTTTAGGTAATTAGTTTCAACCGGTGGATGGAAGTCCATCCGTCGGTTGGAGTTTCTTTTTTTCTTTTTTTTTTAATTTTGTATATTTTATCATATTTATTTATTTTGTGTGAGCTAACTTTCTTTTCGTTAGTTGTTTTTGCATTTCAGAGTTAATTGTTATTTAGGTTTTGATCCAATGGCTAGGAGTTACGAGAGTGACGCAAATGATAACAATTTGGTTAAGGTTGCTGATTCTGCTAGTTCGGATCCGAGCTTCACCGACACAGTTCCTTCTGCCACCTATTTGGACCGTAAGCCTGTTCCTGTCATTTCATCTTGCCAGGGTTTGTTGGATGCTATCGAGGAATTCAGTGAGGAAGTTCCTTTTACGGTTGAGTTGTTGAAGAAATCTACAGTCGATTTCACTGATAACCAGCTCGCTATGATTCAGGATGTGTTTGAAGGTGCAGAGATAGAAATTAACTATGGGTTTATCCGACAGTATTATAATGCACTGGCTGAATTAGGGGAATCATTAGACTCGAGGATTGATGCAAAGAAAGTATTTTTCTTACAGCAGAGGATGCGATTTGTTGAGATTTATGGGATTTTAAGGCAATCTTCCTTCCCTTATTCGGCAAATCAGGCAAGTTGTATATATCGTATGGTGAGGGCACTATATGCTGTTACTGGTCAACCCAGTTCAGATGCTGACAAAGAGTTTCTTAATGGGTTGAGAGAGTTGGTGAGATTGCTGAATTCGGATGACCATCTTAGGGACCCGACACCTCATCGAGTGATAGTAATTAACACCATCCATTTCTATCTTCACAGGATGGTGACTCAGTTAGATCTTTTGGCTAAGGAGGAAGCAGAAAGACTTCACCCAGATTTTATTCACCCACACAGTGAGATTGACCTTGTGTAACATCCTCTCTTGCGGTCTGGTAATTTCTAAGTTTAAATTGTTTATTTGAATTATTTTAGAAATTACTTGATATTATTTGTTTTACTGTGAAACTTAGATAAATAAGTTCCAGAACTTATTGTGGATAGTAAATTGTTGATTATTTTAAATAACTATAGTCAACGGTAAAATAAAATTATATTTCTCGCAAATGGTTTTTAGGTTCCAGACAATAGATTGAAAAGGGACTAGTTTTAAGTGAATACGGAGTCGGTGTTAAAAACTTAGCCGACTTATATACTTTCCCTTTTAGGAAAGTTTTGCATATCCCTCTTTTGGAAACCTAATACCATACTAGTGAAATCAAAAGCAAAATAGATAAATTAGTTGCTGTGATTGATTTCAAGTTTATAATCATCATCATCTACATCCTCTATTACATGTAAGTGGTTATAATCATGTATTTATTATAGCTTGTGGTTTGATTAGTAAATTAAAGAAATTGATTGAGTCTTGAATTTTGAATTATGAGTATTGATGTTATATGATGATCATGAACTGATTTCATAGCTAGAATGGTTGTGGTTATGTACTTAAAATGTGATTTTGATTTAAGTTAGTGAACCAAATGAGTTCATTAGATTTTGGCACGAAATGGGTATTATTGATGTTAATTGTTATTGCTTGAAGTTAGTAGATGCTATAAGACGAGCTTGTGGTGTTAAGAAGTTCCTTGTAGTCGATTTGGTATGTGCAAGTTGTAGTTTTGAAGGTTTGGTTCGTGCAGAGTTTTGGACCTGCAGCTGCTGCTGCTGTAAATGATGAACAAGCCGGCGGGTTGTACCCGAACCCGGTGGGTAGTTCATCAAGACCAGGAACCCGACTGGTAAACCGGGAACCCGGAGGCTCGTATAGGCTTTAAAACGCGAAATACTTCTGTTACCACCAAATATTAATTCACCCGGCGGTTTCGGGTATGACCCGGCGGGTAAGGCCAATACCCGGCGGGTACTTGGACAAACCGGCGGGTAGTGACCCGTTTTTGATGAATTTTGATTTTTAGTCTATTACAAGTTAAATGATAATGCATTTAAGTGCATATGCTTAATTGTGATTGGTAGTATGTGATTAGGAACTTGTAATTGTAATGTTGATTATGTTAAGTTCCTATTGTTATAGATTGATATAAGTTAAGTATTGATGGTTCTAATTATTAACTTATATCTGATTGTGATTCTCAGATCCTCCAAAGACCAAGTAACTTCTGGATTCTGAGTTTGTGACTACAGAGGTATCGGTGAGTGGATTTAGAACTCACCTTTCGATTTAGTTGTAACCGTTTGGTTGCGACAAGTAAATGTAGATTGACTATAAGACTGTTTAGTCTGTGTTATTGATTATGAATCTACGTGATATGTGATTCTATGTGTATCAGATTATTGAGGTCAACGTATAGTTGGACTTTTTGGTTATTATGTGAATTACACAGGTTTTGATTCATCTGTTGTGTTTGAGACCTGTGTATGAGTTTAATAATCAATAGTTATCGGTCTATTCTGTAATGGCCATACAGATTGACGTTAAGTGTTCTTGGAGAATCCTCGGGTATTATGATATCTCCAGAGCCACCGATCCTCATTGAAATTGAAACAGAAATGTGTTTACGATTATTTGCTGTAAACAGATTGTTATGCTAAGTTGAATTGTGTGTGATAAATTCATTCACTTAGCTTCGTGCTAATCCCTCATCCTACTTCTTGCAGGTTTTTGATATATATATGTGGGTGTCAAGAAAGGATGCTTTCGCAGGGAATGTCTGACAGATTATTACTCTGATATGGTTTTGTTATAAACCTTGTTTTGTAATATATAATACCCCGTAGTGTGTAGTTTTAAACTGTTTAACTTTGGTGTGTTTTGAACATGTAACTGTTTATGTACATTATCTTAATGTACAGTATATAAATATGTTTTAAATTTATACGCTTCCGAGGAAAATAATAGAATATTATTGTTTAGAAAGAGGGGTGTTATACCATGCTAGTTACTTAGTGGTGAATTTGGACGCTTTGATTGACCGAGGTAAGGTTTTAACCCAGCGAGAACATTTCCACTATGGTATGGTGGAACTTTATACTAGGTTTGTTGAGATATTTAAGAACTCGGGGTTAGAATTTAGTTATGTTCAGGATGAGGTCATTGAAAGGATTGAGAATAGGGTGAAGGATTTAAAGGAAGAGCCTTTGATGATTAAGTACGATGGTATAACTGAGGTTTGTTTAGAGTTCATGACAGAGTTGGAAGAGAATAGCCCGGATCGCGAAGTTACTTTGGAAGGAGATAAAGTACTTTGGGCAGTTGATGGACCAGTAAATACGGTTGAGAGAGAGAGATTGCTTGGGATTTGGTTTATCTTCAGCCGGTGGCTACTGAGCATTTGAGAAATTTCCCTTGCTTTGGTGACGGCGTGATCAATATTTTTAAACAAGTCATGGAGCGTTTTCTTGCCCTTTATCCCCTGAATTGATTCTCATTTCCCATAACTCTTATTGCATTGGATTACTTCTGACATTTTGATTATTTTGGATATTATTAGACATTGTTTATTTTGGATTTTATCTTATTTGTGTGATTGGTTTTGAATATTATTTTGAGTGTTAATCAAGTATGCATTTTTATAGATTGTTAATTTATTTTGTTTATGTATAGTGTGGAATTATGAAGATTTTGAAGTCGTGATTCTCCTCCAGGTTTGGTATTTAATTATATTAAATAAGTGATGGATTTAGGTTAAAAAGTGGTATGAAAATCGATTTTTAAAAAATTTCTGATTTTCAATCCATACGCCGTATGGATATCCATACGCCGTATGGATTGAAGTTGGGCCGCGTGCCGTGTTGACTGGATTTAAAATGGTTTGACTTGGGCCTTTTAATCCATACGCCGTATGGAACATCCATACGCCGTATGGATGAAAAAGGCATAAACTGGCCATAGCCCCTTTCTCTTCCATTTTTTTGAAACCTAAAACACCACCACCATTACCACTGCCGTGGCTGTTCACCACCCAACCACCATTTCCGGCCACGCATTCCCTCTCATTTTTATATTTTCGTGTTCCATTCACTCTCCTCTACAAGGTATAACTTTTGATTTTAATTTTCGTTGATTACTTTTTGCAATTGAAAGTTAGGGTTTGTGTATGTGATTTGGGTATTTCGAATTTGATTATGTTTTTAGGCATGAATTGATTAAATTATGTTTACATTGGATTATATGATGTAATGCAATGCTCGTTTTTATAATGTATTACATATGTTATGTTATTCGATTTATCCGTTAGTATTTATGGAATGAGGTTATGATGTGTACTCAATTTTGCTATGTTTTGATTTAATACTTGTTAATTTTGTGGATACATGATGATTAATGCAAATGTTTGTTTGGTACACATATGTTTGTGATTATGGTTGTGTAATAAGATTGTCGTTTTTCGATTTTGTGATTGTGATAATTCATGTTGAATATTATGAATGATTGCTAGTTACTGAGACTAAAATATTACTGATAGTAAAAAGTGATTATTTTTATGTTCATATTGGTACCAAATTGTCATAGTTCACTTGGAATCGACAATTGCCATGATTATTAATTAAGTATATATTGTTAGCAAGTTGAGTAATTTTATTTCGAGATGCAAAATAGGATTGAAATTGATTGTTGCGGTAGTTTTTAGGCTAAACCTTTATGGTGGATTATTCCATTTTTAGCAGAAATGCTGCCAAAATTTTTAGTGACCTTTTTGCATTAATTAATTATTTGAATTATTAACAATTGTTTTGTTTAGCAGTTAAAATGTCCAGCGGGAGAGCTCGAGGTGGTCAGACTCTGGGGAATCCAATGATCAGACCCCACAGATATCTCAATTTTCATGATTCATACTCTGAGACCACCCGATATTAGTTTAGAGAGCGTCTGACAGCTAATGTTGGCCAGTCAATTGAGGTTTTTGATGCTATAAATTGGAGCGTTTTAGAGCATGTAATGGCTAGAGAAGGGTTTACTAATGGTGCTGAGGCTATTAGGAATTTGCTTGCCACCCCATACGTACTTGAGGATGGAAACATTGGGTTTGTTTCATACGCTTGGTCTCGGTTGTTCAGTATCAGGGAGGATATCTACAGAGAGTTGGTTGTAGAGTTTTATAGCACATTCAGGTTCGATCACAGGTCGACTAGTTGGACTGAGCTTTCAGCTGGGGGGACAGCCTAGACAGATGTCGTTGATTCAGTTTTCTCTTGGGATTGGGTTATATGAGCTGAACGAGCCTAATAATCCCCACTTTCTAGATCATATTTTTGCAGGTGCTGTGAAGAAGCTCACTGATTTGGAGGTTGAGCAGGAGTGGCAGTTTATTGCCCAGGGTGGTTATGGTAGTTCGACACCTTCTTATACGCGTATTCGTGATCCTCGTCATCGACTCATCCGTAGATTGTTGACTTACACCATCGTTGGTCGTAAGGATGGGCCTGAGAAAGTTTCTAGGCCTGACTTGTTTTATTTGAGTTCGATTATCAGGAAGCGGTTAGTGAATGTGCCCTGGAGATTGGCGAAGTGGATGTCCAAGAGAGCTACTGGTACTAGAGATGGGAGCAGTTTGTGTGGAGGTCATTTTGTTACTAGGTTGGCTAGACATTTTGGGTTGGTGACTCAGGATGAGATGGGCTCATGTACGATTGTTCAGCCTTGCATGGGTTGGTTGACTGCACGACGGTTGGAGGCTTTTGTTCTTATTGAGCCGTGTAGTATTAATGGTGGTGGTGCAGATATGTATTATTGGGTTCCTACCACTGCTGTGGGACAGACTTTGCAGCCCAGGCAGGGTAGAGGCAGAGGAGATACTAGTGGGAGTGATGCAGGTCGAGGAGCGGCTCGTGGCCGCAACAGAGGTTATGCTGTTGAGTTTGACCGTTTATCGCAGCAGATAGATCAGATGTCCCTGCGCCACACTCAGAGTTTTGATCAGCTGGATTTTATGCAGAGGCAGCACTTCCACCAAACTAGTGCTCATTTGGATTATCAGGATGGTTTGTTTCAGCAGCTGTTTGGTCAGTATCCTGCTGATCTTACCTATCAGCCTTTCCAGTACCATATGCCGCAGGAGTTTATGAGACCACCACCACCATAGCCAGATCAGGTCGGACCGTCTTATACATATCAGCAGCCAGGATCATCATATCAGTATCGGAGCAGGGATGATCAGGAGGAGGATAGTGATTAGGATGTTGTTCATCCTATGTGGTTTATGATTCCAGACACTATTTCTATTTTTATTATTATTATGACTGATTTTATTTGTAGGATTTTTTAATTATGTTGGATTGGTAGCTTTAGGTTTGGTTGTTTTTATTTAGGATGTTTATATTTGGTATTGTTTAATCTTGTGTGTTGATTGATCCCTCAGAATTGTGTTGTGAGTACGTGTTATGCTGGCAGTAAGTTCAGCGCAACAAATTGAATCGAGAGGATGTGGGAATTTCATATCATCCTTGTCATGACCGTTAAGCACACTATTCCAGGGGAGTTTTGATGTCTAATTTCTTTTCTCTTTTTCCCGTTTTAGCAATTCATTATTTGTACAATGAGGGCATTGTACAGCTTTAAGTAGGGGATGGGAGAGAAAAGAGTTAAGTTTCCACATAATTGTCCTATTAAGTAAGTAGAGAATGTGTAATTTGGATTAATAGTTATCTTATTAAGATACGTAACTAGGATGTTATAAATTGCCCATTTTTCAAAATATGTCTTGATTTGAAAAATGATTGTTTTGATAGGAACTTCAAAATATGTAATGTTGGCATGTTATGAGTATGAGAGTATATAGCTTTTGGGAGTTTAAGGGAACATTTACGTGAATAATAATGAGTTGAGCTCAACTATTTGAATATAGATTGTTTAAGTGGATAACAATATCAGTAATCATTGTGAACTACTTAATGTTTTAAGAATAATAACTTCGTGTGTAGATTATTTTTGTAATCTCATAGTTTCTTAATAATTGTTTTTAGAATTAACAAATTTTTAAATTTAAATGTTTGAGTTGAAGATGGGTAATGTTATGTAATTCCTTTGTTAGTTATTTAGGTTAATGAAGATGACTGTTTTCTTAAGAAAATTGATTTTTGAATCAATTGTCTACTTGAGGACAAGTATGATTCAAGTGGGGGATGTTTGATAAACGCTTAAAAGTACTATATTTTAGTAGTATTTTACCCCTATTCTTGGATGTTTCTATTGCATTTATTTAAGAATAGATATTGATTTCGTTCATATATGCAATTAGATGTGGAAATGGAGTGTTATGAAGAAAGGAACGGAAAACAGTCAATAAACGAGTTAAATGATGCATTTTTGAAGAATAAAGTGAAGCCGAAGTTGAAGATAAGGTTAAAAGAAGAAAAATGAAGAAATCGGCTGAAAAATGCATCCATACGCCGTATGGAGCATCCATACGCCGTATGGATGAGGCGGTGGAGGCCCAGCATTACGCGGACATGGGCCGGGCTAATAATTAATCCATACGCCCTATGGAAATCCATACGCCGTATGGATCAAAAACACAGAAAGTATAAAAACGCGATTTTAACCCCAGAAAAAGGAGTTCGGCTAGGGTTTATTTCCAGTCGATTGTTTTCGGTTTTTAGGGTTTATTTACGAATTTATTTGGTACTTTGGAGGCACGTAGATTCAAGATTGAGGATAGTTCGTGTTGATTCTTCGTGATTCGTCTTTTATATTCGGTATAATTTCTTTTATTTGATTTCATTGATGATTTTGATCTTGAATAAATCTGAGTTTACTGTTTGTATGATGAATTGAATATTAAAAGTGGTTGTATGATTGATGTAACTCGGATTATGATTGTTGAATGATTATAATTGCGTATTGACTAAGTTATTTAATTGAAAACTATTATATTGCTCGTGGATCCTTGTTTATTGGTAACTAGTAGTTATTGTTACTCAACGTGGTTAATAAGATTGATGAGATTGATTTCCTTTAATGTTATTAATTATTGATGGTTATAATTCTAGGGTTTTGACCATTGCTAAATATGTTGAGTCTGATAGGTTGAGTAAATAATAATTATCTACTTTAAAATGAACAAGACAATAAGTAATTATTGAGTATTGTTGAGTCATACCAATAGAGTTAATTATAATGAGTTGTGAATATTTAATGCTCAGTTTAGGGAAAGGCACACAATTGACTGATCATCTTGTGACATTGGATCGATGTTTCATGTTGGACCCTAAATTGTAGGAATTAGTTGGACCCGGAAAGTTGGCTAGTTCACATTCAATTTATGATCTTTGATTAGTGATTAAATTGATATAAAAGAAATCACAATTAGATAATCAATACGTAATAAATCAGGATATATGAATCTGAGTGAAGTTAATTATACAATTACTTATTCCTTCCTATTGTTCTTTATTTATTAAGTTAAATTTAAGTTTTATTTAGTTTATTCATTTTACTTTATTGTTTTATAAATATTTGTTCGAACGGAACTAAAACGCACCCATGTTTACTGCTTTTATAGTTAATTAATATTTTCTATTTATATAAATACCACCGTTTCCTGTGATCGACTCGGTCTTACCAAGTCTAAACCAAATTTTTAAATTTAAATTTTTGTTTTTCTAGAGATAATTATTTTGTAACAATGTAGGTTAATTTAAAAATTTTCTACACTTTTAATTAAATATTAAATTATGAAAAATGTTATTTATTTTCATTATATGATGTATTGATAGGCAATCTATATAAGAGATTTTGAGCTTTTAAGAAATGAAAATAAAGGAGTGCATGTTACTTTTAGACGAACTTTAGTTATGTATGACGTATGTCTTAATTTTCATATTATTAGCGTGCAATATGTCATATTTTTGGAATTTAAATTACCATCATTTGGGGATATACTGGGTGTTGTTTTCTTTGTTGTACGAAAGTACAGACCTGGTCTCCGTCAGTATATCTAATGAAAAAGAGCAAAAGAGTTTAATAACTCAAGATTTTAAAATGTAGTCAAATTAAGTTGCTTTGTTGGTTTGACTAAAGATTTTATATTGCTAAACCAAAATCAAGTTACGTCGCTTTGTTGTGTTGAGGCACAGACCTGTCACCTCTGTCTTGATTTGAAAAATGATTGTTTTGATTTGATTTTCAAAATATGTAATATTGGCATGTTATGAGTATGAGAGTATATAGCTTTTGGGAGTTTAAGGGAACATCTACGTGAATAATAATGAGTTAAGCTCAACTATTTGAATATAGATTGTTTAAGTGGATAACAATATCAGTAATCATTGTGAACTACTTAATGTTTTAAGAATAATAATTTCGTGTGTAGATTATTTTTGTAATCTCATAGTTTCTTAATAATTGTTTTTTGAATTAACAGATTTTTAAATTTAAATGTTTGAGTTGAAAAAGGGTAATGTGGTGTAATTCCTTTGTTAGTTATTTAGATTAATGAAGATGACAGTTTTCTTAAGAATTAGATTTTTGAATCGATAGTCTACTTGAGGACAAGTAGGATTTAAGTGGGGGATGTTTGATAAACGCTCAAAAGTACTATATTTTAGTAGTATTTTACCCCTATTCTTGGATGTTTCTATTGCATTTATTTAAGAATAGATATTGATTTCGTTCATATTTGCAATTAGATGTGGAAATGGAGCGTTATGAAGAAAGGAACGGAAAACAGTCAATAAACGAGTTAAATGATGCATTTTTGAATAATAAAGTGAAGCCGAAGTTGAAGATAAGATTAAAAGAAGAAAAATGAAGAAATCGGCTGAAAAATGCATCCATACGCCGTATGAAGCATCCATACGCCGTATGGATGTGGCGGTGGAGGCCCAGCATTACGCAGACATGGGACGGGCTAATAATCAATCCATACGCCGTATGGAAATCCATACGCAGTATGGATCAAAAATACAGAAAGTATAAAAACGCGATTTTAACCCCAGAAAAAAGAGTTCGGCTAGGGTTTCTTTCCAGTCGATTGTTTTCGATTCTTAGGGTTTATTTACGAGTTTATTTGGTACTTTGGAGTCATGAAGAGTCAAGATTGAGGATAGTTCGTTCTAGTTCTTCGTGATTCGTCTTTTTAATTCGGTATAATTTCTTTTATCAAGTTTCATTGATGACTTTAAGCTTGAATAATCTGATGTTTACTGTTTTAATGATGAATTGAATATTAAAGTGATTGTGTAATTGATTTAGCTCAGATTATGATTATTGAATGATTATAATTGCGTATTAACTAAGTTATTTAATTGAAAACGATTATATTACTCGTGGATCCTTATTTATTGGTAACTGGTAATTATTATTGCTCAAGGTGGTTGATAATGTTAATGAGATTGATTTCCTTTAATGTTATTAATTATTGATGGTTATAAATCTTAGGGTTTTGACTATTGCTAAATATGTTGAGTCTGATAGGTTGAGAAAGTAATAATTATACACTTTAAAATGAATAAGACAATAAGAAATTATTGGGCATTGTTGAGTCATGCCACTAGAATTAATTATAATAAGTTGTGAATGTTTAATGCTCAATTTAGGGAAAAGCACACAATTGACTGATCATCTTGTGACATTGGATCGATGTTTCATGTTGGACCCTAGATTGTAGGAATTAGTTGGACCCGGAAAGTTGGCTAGTTCACATTCAATTTATGATCTTTGATTAGTGATTAAATTGATATAAAAGAAATCACAATTAGATAATTAATACGTAATAAATCAGGATATATGAATCTGAGTGAAGTTAATTATACAATTGCTTATTCCTTCCTATTGTTCTTTATTTATTAAGTTAAATTTAAGTTTTATTCAGTTTATTCATTTTACTTTATTATTTTATAAACAATTGTTCGAACGGAACTAAAACGCACCCCTGTTTACTGCTTTTATAGTTAATTAATATTTTCTATTTATATAAATACCACCATTTCCTGTGATCGACTCGGTCTTACCAAGTTTATATTTACATTCGATCAGGTATTCTTGCCTGGTTGTGTGAAAGGTATAAATAAGGTATTTCCATTTATAAATAAATAAAACTAGACTCGTTTCGCACGCATCATGTTGCTAGCTGCCATTGACGTGCAACGTTGCATACAAAAGCTATTCTCTTCATTTTTATTCTTAACACCTTTTTCATCATTGCAAAGAGCTCTTTGTTTGAACGGATTCAATAGTAAATTTGTAATGTTACTTTTGGTCAAGATTGTTATCTTCAATTGTAATGTTATCTTTTGTTAAGATTGTTATCTTCAATTGTAATGTTATCTTATGCCAAGATTGTTATTGTTATCTTATGTTAATACTCAACACATCTTGTATTTCATTAAAACATAAACTTGCACGTACCTAAATAAAATAAAATTAACCATTAACAGACAAACAAAAAAAGGGAAAAAAATTTAAAAAAGAAAGAAAAGGAAAAAAAGGAAGAAATAAAAAACCTTAATCATCATATAAACAAGGGAGATCCTCGTTCATCCATTTCTCTTTTTTTTTTCCGATCATCTTATCGAGCGTTTTTACCATTTTCTTGCCATTATCTAGCATCTTCTTTTCTTCGTCAATCGATTTATTGAGAGTCTATATATACGAAGATTCAATTATATGAATCATCATATCTCTTCGTTCGATCGATATTATTTTCTGTGCTTTTTCGTGGATTGAATGATTTATTTTTACAATCATCGTTTTCAATTTCTCTTTTTTCTTTTTATCCTCTTCAAGCATCTGGTTGATCAAATCTGTGTATCTTTTTGAATAAATTTTAAATCGACTATCTAAAATAAAACCTCTTTTAGAACGTGGTTTTGATGAAGCTGTCGATTCTTTCATTGTAAAGAGTAAAATGTGTATGTTCAATATGTTTGTTGGAAAATTGAAACTTAAGTCAAATCATTTATAAGCTCTCGGAGTAAATTTTATATGTATATTAAATTAATTAAACGCCCAACTGTATAAAATGCCCTTAATTGCTTACGTCGGGTAGAGTTATCATGAAAGGCCTGTCAAACACCGCCACATTGCATGCTATGTAAAAGCGGGTTATCGTAAACCGCCACCATTTATTATTCGTAAGGAGGGTTCTTGTTACCCGCTCTAGTTACTTATCGAAAACCGCCATTAATTGACGTTTGTCCCTACCTTTTTTGGTCGACAAGCGGTTTTCTATCTAGGACCGCCTTTTCCTAGCGCCTTAATAGCTTACTTTTGTAGTAGTGTTTGCTTCTTGTATTATATATTATTATTATTATTATTATTATTATTATTATTATTATTATTATTATTATTATTATCTACTTTAATAAATTAAAAGTACTTTAATTTTTAATTTAAAGTATTATATATATATATATATATATATATATATATATATATATATATATATATATATATATATATATATATATATATATGAATACATGAGTATAAAATTGAGATTTGAGACAATATTATACTATAAAATATATAAATAAATAAATAAACAGGTGAGCCTAATTGATTAAGCGGATTTTATTTTAAATGATATATAATGTAAAATAACTAAATAAATAGATGGGTCTAATTGATTAATTCAATTTAATTTAAATGATGATATCACAAAGGTGAATCATATATTATATTTAAGATAAGATAAGATTAATAATAATATAACCTTATTATAGGTAGTGTTAATATATACTATTCTACACTAATTTAAAATCTTAAACTATCAATGTAACACGGCAGCATTTAGTCGTTGATACATCGTTTGACATTACCTTTCACGAGTTAAAGTGATACCCCTTTGAAGTCAATGTAGAAACCAAAAGGTTGAAACCTCCATTCAAATAGTACTAATTTGGTTAGTTCCGTTCAGATTAAATATTTGTTTGAATGGATCATATTCACGGATTTATGTAATAATCCGATCCATCGAAACAAATGCCCCTAGTTTTGATACTGTAGGTTCCCGTTGCGACCTTTTGATTCGAAAATGATAAGAACTCGTGCAGAATCCGAAGTACGAACCGTGTAATCGTGAATGTAAAATCGAAAACGATACACGAGAATGTAAATAAAAGTAGTGAACTTTTATTTATTTATCTATAACGTACAACCTATCAACTTGCTTGTCTATCTCTCAAGCTCTCTCTTTCTGATCAATGGAGAATCACACACACTCAATAACCTTACACACAATGAACGCGACACTCATATATATACTATTCAGACACTAAGAAACTTGAACTCCTTGCGAAACTCATTCTGAGTTTCGCAGCATGCAAAACTTAAACATAAGTTTCGCATTACTACTAACTTTCGCACTAAACAGAGTGTCGCAATTCACAATCAATCTAAGCTAATTATTCTATACAAGTTGTTGGCACACATGGTTAATTCTACATCAACAGACTCCCCCTTGACAATAGTGCGCTTGTATAAGTCTTCGAATCTTCAACTTTAGCCTGATTTGTCGAGACTTTTAGCTTGATTGATGAGCTTGATGAGAGAGAATTTACTTTTAACATTTTTCACAAATAAGATCTGACTGTTCAATATTCTGATTCATCAGAATAAACTACCCCCCATGAACAACAGAATTGTCTCTTTGGTCTTTTATCAATTAGGCAGCAACAACTTTAGGAACCCATCTGAGCACAGTTCCAACAGGCTTTATAAGTCTTGAAAGCCATCTATAAGTTGTATATATATAGTCCAAGGACATCGAATTCCATCTAGAATTGAAACGCAGTGTTTCATATCTAAATTATTTCCGTGGAATCGATGGTGAAGGAGTTCTCCTTGGGGAGAAAGGAACAAAATCTTTCTGTTGTTTTTGCACCATACGATGACATCGTGGTGGTGGAAATGCAAACATCTGTGCACGGGTCTATACACAAGATTTTGTTTGTCTTGATTCTGGTGATTGTGTTGGTTTGAAAGCTCCTTTAGTCTTCTGTTGTCTTGAAACCGACTTTTTAGCATGTTGAGAGTAACCAGAATCATAACAATAAACCGTATGATGTTAACGATGTTCGGTTGATTGCGATTTCTCATAATACTTCTTATTCTTTTGTAAAGAATAATTAGTAAACTGTGAAATCTTTTTCTCACATGAAGATTTACTTGCGTAAATCTTTTTCACAACCTTTTCAGGTTGTGTTGTTGAGTGAGAGTCATGAGAGAGTTGTTCACGAAGATCTTGAATAGTTTGCAATGCAAGCTTATGATCTTCTTGTAGCCTGGTTAACATTGTTTGTTGGCTCTCAAGTTTCAGAATCCGCTCTTCCATTCTGACAATCTTTAAATGTAATTCTTCACGTTCATTCTCCATGTTGAGCATGTGAGATTGAAGTATCTTCATTTTTTCTTCCTTCTTTAACCATTTCTCATGCATCCGTAACTTGTCTTCACCAAATTTTCTTTATCAATTCATAAAAAATTCTAAGTGAACATCACCAGTTAAATGAGTCCATTCAAAAATCCATCTTTTCAATGTCTTTTGTTTATTTTTAGCTAATTTTGTTAAAATTTATTTTTTAAATGATTTTTTTATTAAACAACGAGGTTTTATGAATAAATATTTATTATTAAAGACATCATTTAAGTTATTTTTTTTATAAAAGTATATTTTTTTTAAAAATGTTTGTAATAAAAATTGTTTTTTATACTTGATAAAAACGTTTTAATAAAACTTTTAATAAAAAATGTGTTTTTTTTATATAAATGGGTATTCTTTTTATAAGAAAGAATTAATTAAAAGTAGGAGAAAATAGGAAGAAGAAAAAAAGCACTAAAAACAAAAAAATAAAACTTGATATGATAATTAAGGGGTATATATTTAGAAAATTGAGAGATTTCAATTGCACACCCCATTAATTCTAAGTGCACACCCGTTTTCAAATTAATCCATTCATAAGTAAAACTTGTAATTACTTTTGTATATTTTTTGCAATTTTGTTAAAAAATGTTATTTTAAGAGAAAATTTTCTAAAACAAAGTATTTTATAAATAAACTTTTTATAAAAAGTTCGTCATTTAAGTTTTTCATCCTAAAAAGTTCATCATGCATAAAAAATTTCTCATTCAAGTTCATCTTAAAAAATGTTTTTAATAAAAGAATGTTTTTCATAAAAAAAGATTTTTATAAAAATACAGTTTAAATAAATATATTTTATATAATTAATGTATTATTTACAAAAATAATATATTAAAAACATTCTAAAACAAAAAGGAAAGCACTAAAGAAAGTCGACATGATAATCAAAGGGATGTATAATTTAAAATTTTAGAAAAAGACAAATAAAAAGGACGATTTGATATGGTAAGGGGAGTACACCCAGTAAAAATGGGTGTGTAAATAGTAGGTCCCTTTAGAGGTATTTTCACTCTTTGATCACGTGGGTCCCAAGACCCATGTTGTATTTTAATATTGTGAATAGTATGTATTAGTTTAACTAAAAACCCAGGTTTAAAAAAAATGGATTTTGATAAACACTGCCCTAAGGGTAGTGGTTAAGCATACCTAAAATAAATCCAAACAATTAATTTATCATCAACTTTCCATACATACAACAAGATTGTAATAAGTATTATTATATATATCACTAATTATGGAATGTTTATATTCTAAACATGGAATGTTTGTGTTTAATTAGTAGGTTGAATTTATTTTCGGAAAGCTTAACCACTGCCTTAAGGGCAGTGATTATCAAAACCCAAAAAAAATATATGGACCCATGTTAAATGAATGAATTATTTCTCTAAAATATATGAACACATTTTATTGTTTAAATCTTAACCATCAACCACTAAAGCCCATAATACATTAATATTAATCATTAAATAAGCACTAACTAAAGCCCAAGTAACTAAATCGTACTAACCTAAATATAATAATTTTCTCATAATACCTAAAATTTGATTTGGATGAACGCTTCAAGCTATTCAACTGGTTTTTACAAATTAAAATAAGTGTACGAGACTTGACTAATTTAGCTTTAATAATTTAGAGTTCTACAAACTATTTACAATTATAAATTTGATATTTTTTCTTTTTTAGTTATGTTGCATACTTTGCACAGGTGCTTTCCAAATAAGGGATGAATGTTTTTTGTTTTTGGGTTTTATCACTTACAATCTTGACTTGATCCGACCTGACCAATTACTAAACCTATCAAGGCAATAACATGTCATACCCACTTATTCGGTTACATCTATCAAAATGGACACACGTGACATTTAATTCTAGATTCGTCATTGTGTCCCTTAGAAATTTTAGTAAAAAATAAAATAAGAGATGATTTGATGGGGGTAGGGGTGTGTACCGAGACAAGAGAGGTGTCTAAATACTCGTCACATAAAAAGGGAATGACAAGATTGACACGGAAAGAATATATTTTTTGAAAAACAAAACATAATATCATGCATATCCATTATTTTAGGATTATTAGAGCACACGGAGTGGTGACGGCTTAAACACAATGTTCAGAGTGAGGATTTTGTGGTGAGGATTTTGTGGAGTGGTAACAGTGTTATGGACAGTGTTCTGGACAGTTTTCTGTAATTTTTTATTATTTGTTTGATTTGTTTTTTAATGATGATAATTGTATAATTTAATATATAAAAAAACAAATAAATTAAATAAACCAACAATTGATTCATTAAAACCACTTTTTTGTTTGAAGTTGATCTTTGATCTTGAAGTTGATTGTGAACAAACAAGTGTATATATAGGAATTAAAAAATAAATTTGCTTTTACATAAAAAAAAAAAAAAAAACTTATTTTTTTTGGCTTCCTACATCCGTCGCCAACGAAAGTAGAAAGAATCAAAAAAACAAAAGTAAAAAGAGAAAACAAGTAGAAGAAAACAAGAAAAAGCGAAGGAAGTGGAATAAAAAAACAGAAAAAGTAAAAAAAAATAATAAAAAAAGAAGGATTCTTTGGATAAACAGCGTCGGCAGGCGAACGGTGAAGGGTGAACGCCTATAAGAACGTTGCTGGGAACGGCGTGTGGGAATGGCTGAACGCCGTCCCACGGCGTTCTGGAGCCAAAACGCAGCCAATACTTTGCCCACTCTGAGTGCTCTTAGTGATCGTTATCAACAAAGACAAATATCGAGTGCATATGCGAATGATTGATGCTATACCAAGTTGTCAGATACTCAGATAGATATAACTCATCATCGCAAGTTGATATGAAGCAATCGAGTTGCATAAACTTTTGGTAAGTGTAGCACTTTCACACAACTAAATAACTGATCAAGAATTCAACACTACCTATAAAAATTGAAAAAATTGAACTTTATAGTGACACATATTTACCAACACCACCTATATTTATATACACAAAAAATATAAAAAAAATAGGCCAGGCCTCTCTCTTTGTTATAAATGTTTGGCTAGATACGAAATCGATAAAGACGAACAGGAGTGTGACAAATAACTACTCGCAGGAGAGGTCTGAGAAGAGTGAAATGTGTGTGCCGTTAAGATGTGCGTACTTTATTTTTTTTCTTAAGTGCATGAAAATCTTATAAATTATACTCCCTCCGTCCCAATTTAATTGTCCCCAGACAAAAAACACGCAGTTTAAGAAAACATTAACTTCTCTCTTACTTTTTGATAAGATTACAGTTTTACCCTTTACTTTTTACCTACTTTTTTGTCCTACATATATAAAGTAAGGGTGAAAAAGGATTTTATCTCATCAATTTTATCCATTTATGGAAGTGGACAATTAATTTGGGACAGCCCAAAATGGAATACTGGACTATTAATATGGGACGGAGGGAGTATATAGTTAACAACTTTATGATATAACACCCCTCATTCTGGACATCAATATTATATGATTTTACTCGGAAGCGTATATTAAAAACATAATTTACTATTATACATAATGGAAAGGTACATAAACTTTTTCAGAATATGATACACCACATAGTTTTGAAGTTATTAAAACACTGTACACATATTACACAAACGGGGTATTATGTAATTCCAAACTTAGTTTATAACAAAAACTATATCAGAGTTCACAGAGCAGTCAAACATCCCCTGCCAAAGGCATCAACTTCCTGTCCACCCACATATCTAATCATAACCTGCAGGAAGTAAATGAGGGATTAGCACGAAGCTAAGTGAATGAACTTGTCACGCACGATTCAACTTAGCATAACCATGAGTTTACATCAAATAACCGTAAACACACATATTTCAATGAGGATCGGTGGCTCTTGGGATATCATAATACCCGTGGATTCCCCAAGAACACTTATCGTACATATCCGTATGGCCATAACGGACGAGACCGATAACTATTGGTTATTAAACTCATACACAGGTTTCAAACACAACAAATGAATCAAAACCTATGTAAATCACATAATAACCAAAAAGTCCAACTACACGTTGACCTCAATAATCTGATACACAGAGGTCCACATATCACGTAGATTAATTCAATAACACAGACTAAACAGTCTAATAAACACATCTACGTTTACTTGTTGCAACCAAACAGTTACAACTAAATCAAAAGGTGAGTTCCAAATCCACTCACCGATACCTCTGTAGATTCCACACTCAGTAGTCTTATATCACTGAGTCTTTGAAGTATCTGAAACACCACAAAACACACAAGTTAGTAACTTGTTCCATAATCATCATCATAGTATATTTATCAAATCAGGTAAACCCTGAAGTCTAGGCAAACAAAAATTCAATCAGAAATAAAATCTGAAAATCCCGAATTGACGTTTTAAAACTGAAAAATGTCATTTTCGACCCCTAGATGACCCCGAATGGCCAAAAACTGGCTAGACTCTTAGAATAGAGTCTTGATCATTGGGTCGTTTCCAAGTGGACATGCGAATTTCAGCTCAATCCGAGTTAATGGAAAAATTTGTAAAATTTTAGTCACTAAAGGTGTTAGGAACACTTATGCACTTTTGAAATTTGCGAAACAAAAACTTTTAAAATTCTCGGTTCGCGGTGATCTCAACTCGCAGGTCAACTCGGTTCGCATAAACTCTACTCGCAACGAAGTAACTCGACTCGCAGAGCCATCTCGACTCGCAGAGCCATCTCGATTCGCAGAGTCATCTCGACTCGCGGAGTCACCTCGACTCGCAGCTCAGCTCGCCTCGTTGGACGAACTGGATTTCGAGATTTTCGCTGCTGCTACTAAAAATCGACTCAAATCTCACCATAACTCAAGAAACTCGGTTTCTATGGGTTCTAACACTTTCACTAACATCAAATAACATCTAACAACACCAAATAACAACATAATTAGCTTTGATTTGGTTCAATCACTCAAAACCCCATTTATGAAACTCAAAATTTAAACTCACTTCTTGATGATGAAGAAGGTGATAAGATGACGATGATAATCAGATGATGGTGTAGATGAAATCGAATTAAAATCACAGAACTAGTTTGATTCTAAGTTTTGGTTATGGTTATTTTGGATTTGAAAGTTCTCAAAATGAAATGACAAAGAAGACTTTGAAACATAAGGATACTAAGGTCGGTTTAACAAACCGACTCCACATATAAGATGGTATAATTTTATACCCGTCCTAAATCTATTGTCTGGAACCCGAAAACCATTTGCGAGAAAATTTTTTTATTTTACCGTTAACTATAGTAAATTAAAACAACCAATAATTTACTATCCACAATAAGTCCTGGGACCTATTTACTTAAGTTTCACAGTAAAACAAATAATATCAGGTAATTCCTAAAACAATTAAATAATCAATTTAAACTAGAAATTACCAGGCCACTGGAGAGGATGTTACATATGATGTCATCATTCTAATTAAATTTCAATTTTTCAATTAACCCATTTAATTTTAATAAATTTTAAAATAAGATCCCTAATTTAAAAAAAAAAAAAAAATTAATCAACTACTCACTTACATATAAAAAGAAATTTAATTCATTGATTAAAACATTATCCAAATCGATATGTAATATTTTTATTTCAATTCACCGAGTAGAAATAAAATTACTTGAAAAGCTTAATAAAGACTTAAAATAATTAATTTAGTCAAGTAACTTGGTTTCAAAATATTTTGATTTTATAATCTCTACTTATATAATCCATTTACACAAATAATATTATCATGAATCCAACTAAATGCTTAATATAATATTAACTTACACATCTTATTATTAAAAACAAGATACTAAATACAAAAATTCATATTAAAAATCTATAGCCCGTGTGTATACAAGGGTTTAAAGTCTAGTATAACTATATATGCTTTGCCATTATGGTATACTAGCATTATTCACGTACTATACAGCAGAGTATTATATATTACTGTATTTCATAACTCAAGGATAGTTGTATATTGCGTTCAATTATTTTTAATGAATTACCAATGATGGTAAATCAATAACGGTAATTTGGTGTGTAAAGTTACTAAAATATAAAAATCACACAATTTAGAAGTTAGAAATGTTGAGTCTTAAATTTTAAGATTTCTTAAAATTAATATCAAAATCCATTATATGTAGTATAGATAACAAAGTAGTCAGGGTTACATTATGTGTATTCAATTTTCAAATTATAACTATTGTATATTATTTGGTGACGTGCCTACTTATATTGATGACATGTGACACCTTATATAGCTAACATGCAAATAAAATCAAAGTACCCAAAATAATATGTTATAGCAATGAATAACAAGTTTATTACATAATGACAAGCTGAATAGTTAACTCCATACTTATATGTTAGAGTATACATAATTATATTTTCGAGCACTAAAGCCTTAATATTTACGATCATCTACTTTACTCGAAATATTTTTTTGGAGAAGCAAATAATTTTATAAAAAAAAATCCCAATATGTACAACGAGGTTTCAAAAGGAGCTAAATCTAAATACACCAGATGTAAAAGAAATCAAAAAGTACATCTAAGCTAGTAGAGGCAAATGGTACATTTAAACGAGCTTCGCAACCATGCTCGAGCATAAATAGAACTTAGTTTTTATGTATTCAATTTCACATATCTGAATTCTAAAGTTCAGATTAAGATGAATATAATCCTCACACTTAAACTGAGTTACAAAGTCACACTAGTTTTGAACGTGCACGAACGTCTATGATTATACCGATGAGTAATCGGTTTGAGCCAACTCCATTGTTTGTTGAGAATGTTGTGTCTTATCTTTCATCTTTTTTAAGAATTTGTACTCTCCATAAAAATAAGAAGCAAATCCCCATAGAGAAAGAACTAGTGCAACACCTTTTTCGGCTTGAAACTTCTCTTTGTAGAAAACAACCGCTAATACCTCTGTTACCGGAAGAAGAACAGCGATTATAATGCCCGATAGTAACGAGGATGCACAAAAGATCACTCCTATGGCTCCTAAGAAGAAGCATTGCCAAATTAATGCACTTGCACACAATATGATGTAATAATTAGTTTCCCCTAATCCGAAACCATTTGCTTCCCTTGGAATCACCTACACAAAAACACGATCAAAGTTTACTAAACACCAATAGGTTCAATATTCAATGACAAATTATGGAAGTGGTACCCCAAAATGAAAGGAAAGTCAACTTTACATGACATCTAAATAGAACACACACGTTTTAACTTTAATACATCAATGTCATCATATTCGTGTGGGCCATAAAGCCCACAAATTCAGTCTTGTTTAAAAGCCCACGAAATTAAGAATGATGAGCAGAGATGAGAAAATACGGGTTTGGATGGACTAGTTTCAGTCCAATTTTCCAGTCTTTCTAAAAATTTCAGTCGATTGCCATTCCAGTTCTTTTTTTTTTTTTTTAATTGTTGATCAATTGATAAAATCAAAGAGACAAAAGTTCATAAATAAAGAGATCAAAATGTATCAAATAGGATTTGCTTGAGAACTTAAATTTTAAAAGGGGAAAAAAGTTAAACATCAATAAATAAACATGTGTAGCTTATAATATATTCAAGTCTTTTTTCCAGTTTTAAAACAGTTTCAGTTTTTAATCAGTTTAAACTGATTTCAATTGAAAGTAGGACTGAATTAGGATTTGTCAGGCAGTCCTAGGACCAGTTCAGTCTTTTTTTGGTCCAGCTTTTCCAGAATCGGTCCCAGTCCAGTTTAGGACCAGTTTCAGTTAGATTGTTCAACTCATCTCTGAGTATGGAAAAGTTGGTACTCCCTTCGTCCCAAAATAATTGTCCTGTTTTGACTTTTTGAAGTCTTTTTTTTTTTTACTTTGACTTTAAATATTTTTGTTTGTGTTATATAATACTAGATGCAAAATATATGAATGGATTGGGTTTTAAATGTATTTTCATAAATATAATTTTTATCAAGTATTATATAACACAAACAAAAATATTTAAGATCAAAGTTGAAAAGAAAGACTTCTAAAAGTCAAAACATAACAATTATTTGACTAAGGGGGAGTATTAAACTACTTTAATACCCGTTTTGGTTGGTGATGATCAACCTTATACCAAACACAACCTAAAAGATCTAAACCAACAGATTTGAACTTAATAACACTTTAACAACACACTAAATCTTTTTAATAATTACTTAAAAATTTTCATGTTAATCATCTTGGAAATTTTGGTATCGTCTCTACATGGTGGGGATCGATCTACGTGTCACTTGTTTTAGTAGGGATTGGTTGCAATCAAAAGAACAAACATACTTGTGGGGTCATATGATGAGAGTGGAAGTATTTAGGATGACTTATAGTTTCATCCACTTAATGTGACATAGTAAAAAAGTCTTCATTTGATTTGCTTTACGATTAAGTGGACGATAATTATCGAAGTAAGATGTGACATTTATAGAGAGTAACAAAATATTTAGACTTATGTCGTTTATTATTCCATTTGTTTCAAAACTAAATGTCACTATTTCTATTTATATTATATGTGACATTTATAGAGCGTATCAAAATTTTAGACTTATGTCCTTTGTTATTCCATCTATGTGAAAATAAATGTCGACGTTACTATTTCTATTTAAATCCATCCTAAACTAATTCTTCACTCCCAAAAAAATTACTAAAATTATGGAATCTTCAAATAAATATATTCAATATGATCTCTAGAATTATGGAAATCCGGATCCGGATATTTTTCCCAATTTATATATACTTGAAGAACTATTCATATCATATTATTCGTATCAAAAGTGTTTGAACAAAAACAGGATCAACACATTTATTGTGTGATCCATTTGAAGTTTGATTTTATACTCTTGTTGACTTGATTCACATTTTTTAGCAACTGATATATGTTACTACAGATGATAATTTCCAAAATAATTCACTTTCAGTTTCGAATATTCAATAAAATATCCTTCAAATCGACATATTTAATCTGATAATATTATCTTTAAATAAATCCGGCAGCCTGTGTTTGGTGTGTTCTATGTAAAACAGAGACAAAAAAACAAAAAACAAAAATAATAATTGAAAAAAACATAGCTGTAAAAAGATGTGAGCGTAAGTATGTACGTACCTTAAAGTCGTTGTTAACGATCATACCGACTGTACAAACAATCGTCGCAAACAAACACATAACCATCTGAATCTCCAACACAAGTGTATAAGTAATCCCCTGTTTCGCTTTATTATACGTTAATTCGATCAACGGTAACACGAATCCGTACAACAACGCAGCCACAACCGTCATAACAAACCCTAACATGTACTCCTTTTTACTCTCTCCGTTCGGTCGATCGCTACTCGTATGTAACGCTAAAACGCCCGCCCCAACCGTCAGTAAAACCACTGCGTTAATCGAATACGGTGTGAACTTTTGTTTCACGAGTAAATACGCGAAAAAAGCTGTAAACCCTAGCTGTGATGCGATGATTATGGCTGACGTGGAGACGGGGAGACGCGCGACTCCGTACGCGTAAAGGTAGTCGTCGAGGCCAGTGATTATGCCGATGAAAGCGACTGCAAAGAATAAACGTGGACGCATGTAGATGAAGGTGGTGTTTTCGTTGGTGGTTCGTCGGTAAAAGTAGAGGAATATGAGGACGATTAGGATGAATGGCCAACCGCCGGTTTCAAGGAAGGAAGATAGCCAGATGCGTTTGCCACCGTGGAGGAAGTAGAGACGCATGATTAGTGGGCCGCCGCAGTTTCCGATTGAGAGTAAGATGCAGTTGAGGATTAGGAGTGCATTTCTGGCGGTTGGGCTTACTTTTGCTGTGATTGGTGCAGTGGTGCCCGCCGTGGTGGTGGTGGTGGTGGGTTTTATATGGTCGTTCATGGAGTTTGAATTTGTGCAAAAAATTTATAAATTTGGTTTTTAATTCTTTGGGTGGATAGGGGAATAAAAGGATGGATTGATATTATGCAATTGAATTAAAGTGTTTTTATATATAGGGAGTGTGGTTTAGACAGCTCGTAACCTATAATATCAGAATGCCCATTTTTCAGGTACAACGTCAGCATAACACCAGAACGTCTCAATCACCTTCCTAACCCATAACACCAGAACGTTCATTTTCCCCCTCTGGGACCCACCTACCCACTAACTAAATTTAATATTTATTTATTTAACAATACAAATACAATTTAATTAAAATACAATACAATAATCATATAAATAGAGGTAAGTTAAAATAGATTACGATAAAAAAAAAAAAAAAGTAAGACAATTAAAATTTGCGATTAAACGACGTATATATAAAAAGGACTTTTTTGGCTACATACATATACATATATATATATATATATATATATATATATATATATATATAGATATATATATATATAAAAGAAAATTCAAAAAAGAATGGTAAAAAAATGAAGAATTGAGGAACCAATAGGATTGCTTCATTTCAAAAACCCATTTTCATTTTTTTTTCAAAGTTAAATATCTCACAAACCGTATGTCTATAAATTATAAAAATTACATATTCGGAATCAGCGTCTTTTTCTCTTCGATTCTAGATCGAACAAGATATACTTTCGACAAAGTTTTTTTTTTCATTTTTATTGGGTTTTAATGTGAAATCACATGTGATTTAACACAAAAAAAAAAAATCACACCCGCTTATATCTCCGATTAAACTTTAAATTCAAATCATTGATGATTTAAGAAGATTAAAACATGAAAAATTAAGTTGTAATCACATGCGATGGAATATCAAAGTATCAATCACATGTGATAAAAGAGTAATAAAATACGAATTTTCAAATCATTGACTATAGTTATATAATTAAGTAAAAATCAAGTTGAAATCATATATGAATTATCATATATCAGTAAATTTCTCATCAAATATCAGTTTTTAGATGAAAATCATATGTGATTATATACAAAATCATATGTGATTATATAACAAATCACATGTGATTAAATGTACAAACAACAATCACATGTGATTTTTAATGAAAACTAATGCAATTTTTAATTTTTTATTTATAACTATTAATGTGGATGAATATTAAATTGTAATCACGTGTTAAATAACATATACCATGAATAAATAATCATGAACACATTTTTTATTTTTCATCATAAATCACATGTGATTATATTGTAGAATTGGGTAAAAACCCAAGAAAAAAAATTCCGTCGAAAGTATAGCATATGACATCTCTAATCGAAGAGAAAAAGATGCCGGTTTCGAATATATAATTTTTATAATTTATGGACTTACGGTTTGTGAGATAATTAACCATCGGGGTAAAAATATAATTGGGTTTTGTAGACAAATTGAATAATCCTATTGGTTCTCCCATTCTCTACTTTTTTGTATTCTTAAAAGAACCCACCTCTATATATATATATATTAAAAAATACATGTGTGCTAGATTACATGTAAGAGACGACACAAAGTTAATGGAATCATCAAAATACCGGGTTAATTTCTTGTTTGAATACTATTTTGGTTTAACACCAATATATTTGGTAAGGAAGATTCTCCCCATACCATTTAAATTTACTTCCCATACCATTTTTGAATTAAAAAGTACAAAAAAGTACGGAAAAAGTACAGAAAAAGTACAGAATGTAAGAAAAAGTGATGGAATAAGTACATATTAGTTTATTTAAAAATATATAAATGGTATGTAGAGTAGGAACCGGTAAGGAATCGTTGAAATGTTGATAACTAGCAATGATGAGTTTTGTTTGGTAAATTCATTAAATGTTCAAAATCATAACCAGTATTGTTTGGTAATTCGCAAAATGTTCAAAATCATAACGGCAACACTGAATATTCGTATAAGTTCGTAGGGGCTAAGGCAACACTCTACGAAAGTAGAGGCAAAAACATACATTAGATATATCATATCATATCATATCATATCATATGAAGTATATAATAATATACTAGCCTCAAACCCGCGTATAGCAGCAGGTGAAGAATTCGCGTGTTGGTATTGAGAGACAAATTTAAGATTATTCGATTTATCATTTTCGTTTCGCGGTGGAGATATAATTCATTTACCGTTTAATTTCGTGAGTATTATTTAGTTTATATTTCATTTGTAGATATCTTGATGATAGTAAGTTGACATTTTCAAAATAATGATTGAGATGATATGAATGTTGAATTAATTATCAAGGGCAATTTAGTCAATTCTTTTAGTTGAGTACAATTTAAGATAAGTGGGCAAGTGGCAAAATGCTAAATATGTAGTATTACTAGGTTTTTAGCATGTGCGATGTACGGTCGTTAAAAAATACAATTATATGTTTATTTATAAGTGGTTCAATGAATTAGTGTTGTTAACTTAAAAGGTGCAATTGTCATTGAAAATTGAAAATAAATAATAATTAACATAAACCAAACTATATAATAAATTAATCAAACTATTATAATTAATTGTCAAAATTAATATATGGAGCCAAATAAAGCACAATGTAGAAAGATGGATAATAAGTATTACATGTATTCATAAAAAATTGTAGGTCTTTGAGCTCGTGATCGTACAGTAATGTATGCAAAACTATCATATATTATGAAATTTTTTAATATAACATATTTACAAATGCTAACGTAAAATATTACAATTACAAATGTTATACAACTTTAATATAAGCAACATATATGTAATAGTTTCTAATATTGTTGTCTCAACTCAACATTTCAATCTACCTGAAACGCCCTTCTAACCAAAGGATTTTTTTTTATACCTTGATTTAGTATATTTAACACTCTAATTCGGTAAATTTTTAACTTTGATTCAGTAAAGCTAACACTTTGATTCAGTGAAATTTTTAACACTTTAATTCAGTAATTTAACACTTAACGGAATAAGCCGAAGCTTAGTGAGCATATAAATATAACAATATACTTAGCAACTTATAGTGATCAATCTTGACTAATCATCTTTATCTTTTAACCTTTCATTACTTTAATACTTATAACAAATTAAACTTCTTTAACTAACAATTATGGTGAATTAAGCATAATTAACACCATCTTATCTTCTTACTACTTAAATCATCATTCACGGTCATGCTTTACTTTCAAGACTTAATCACTTTACATCATCATCTTTAGTTTTACTTATATTACCACTTTAATTATACTTTACCATCATAATAACTTTTATACTTAACACCTAGAGTGAACTAACACTCAATTCAAGTTTTTATACAAAACCCACTTTAATTAACCATGAACATAATCAAATTCATAACTTATAACTTGTATTAGTGTTATTTTACATTCTTTTAGCTTACTTAACAACTTAATACAAACTATGTTTAATTTCACTTTACAACTTCTCATGAACAATAAGAACATCAAGAACACTTTATCAAATTAGGTTTCTTTACTTCTAACATGTAATTCGGTTAATTATCATCATTAGAAAGCTTAACCAATATCAATTTAACTTATACAAACCCTAATTTCGTATTTAACTTACTAACTACTTGAAACCCATGAAAAACCCATTTCTAGGGTTAGGAAATTGAAGAATTGAACTTACCTTTGGCTTAGAAGAATTAAGAGGAGAAGAATTGGATGATTTCTAACTTTGATTTCATGTTTCTTATTTGATTTCATCATCTCCTTTTGTTCCCGTGTTTTCTTTCTTCCGTGCGTATGGTGTGTATTGAAAGATATGAAATAGACCGACTTATATGTGTGTATATAATATAAATCGTTAAATTTCATTCCCCGTAATTAGTATTGTCTGGAACTTTAAAACCATTTACAATTATTACTATTTTATTTTACCCCAAATTAATACTAACTTAAAGCAATTACTTTTACCTTTATCATTTTAATACTTTAAATTTTGGGGTGTTACACTACCAATATGTTTAACTCGTAAAATGTCTACATATAGTTGATCATGAATGAAATTTGATTATTAATGAAATAAACTCAATGAGACAATGCCAATGAGACAAAGGGTGTACTTGACTCTTGTGTTAATCAATCCAAAACATACTTACTCAAAATAAACTTAAATGATTAAATTTTGGTCAACTTATAAATTAATTAAGGTGTTTAAACATTTAGAAACAAAAGTTAGAAGGGTTAAAACGAAAAAAATAAAAGTGTGAGGATTAAACTATTATTAACCATTATTTAAAATCTCCTATCTCCTATCTCCTATCTCCTATCTCTTTATATATATAAAAGAAACAAATATATATGTAACCCTTCCTTAATTAAATCAATTTAAACTAATCTCACCCCTTAAATGTTGAAGGGCAATTTATTAGAGCCTTTGATCTTCTATTTTTTTGGGTGACTACCTAAATAGCTAACTCTAATTACTCTAAATTACCCTAATACCCCCATTATTTAGGCTTACTTAGCTATACTAATGTTAACTACGTTTTGAATTTTGAATTAAAATGCTCATCCGGATCTCTTGCCAAAACGATGTCGTTTCTCACCAAATTTTAACCCATTTATCATTGGGGTCAAACAGACAAACCCATCCCTCAAACCCTTTATCACTTTATGCATCTCCTCAGTCCCGACCAACAGTTAACAGCGGACCACATCCATCGCCAATTTCATTCATCTTCTCAACTTCTTTCTTGCTACTCTCTAATCTTTGTAGGGGACAATATTGGCAAATGGATCACATAGTCAAATCAGAGACACAAAAACGCCTAGGAAAGCATATGATTTATTCCGATTATGATACGAATGATGAAATGGATGCCTGTAAGTTCATTAATTTTAATTTTAAGTATTGTTTAATTTCGATTTGGATTCAATTTTGATTCATATTTTATTTCAGTCCATTGATTTGATGATTTTCTAGGCGTATCTGTATAATTGAAATTCTTTAACCCTAATATTGTTGCTGCGAATTTGATTTCAAAAATTAGGGTTTGATGTTTGATTCGTAGGGTATAGGTTTGTTGGGTTGTTTGATTTGGTGATTTTTGTTTTGGGATCTTAAGGATGTTGATCTTAACAGGATCAGTTTTGTAGTATATTTATAGTTTTCTTTTCCGGAATTTTTGTGTAATGGTATAGGAGATATAACTTAAAATATGGGAACGTGAATTCATCCAACGAATTTGCATATTGGTTTGATAAATTCCTCTTATTTTGTAATGTGTGGATACAATTAATGCCATGATGGCCATAGTGTGTATACTTTAATTTTTGTCATTTCGTGTACTGTACTCAATTGTAGGTTAGCCACATCATCTCCATTCGTGCAATTCCTAACATGTTTCCTTGATATGGATACGTGAAGTACTATCTCCCTAGCCCAAAACATAAGGAACTTAAGTAAGATGAACTTCTACGATACTTATAAGTTTATCAATTATAATCATGTTCTCTTGAATTTTTATATATATGGTCTAATTTGTATATCAAGTATTAGCGTTAAAATCCGAAAAAAGGTAATCGACTTTGGTAAAATACTATTTGAGTTGCAAGAGCTAAACATTTTTTATATAATTGTGTTTGCTTGTCATTGGTGCAAACACTTCCTTTTTGTTTCTTACATAAAATATAAAATAGCTAAGAAACAGAGGTATAAAATGTGTCAAGTGAATCCAAAGTTGCTCGCATGTGCTTTTATGATTGATTTTCTTCAAATAATGGTAGTATTAGAATCATTTAAGTTTTGTAATCCCGTTTATGCAGTAAGTTTTTTATAAAAACTTAAAAAGGCTATAATTTTGTACAAAAGATGCTCTGTGTCAACCCATAGAAAGATCCTCCATTCTACCATATAACCCAACTTGCCCAATTGTCCCATCTACTTAGTTCTATTGGTTAATTTTTGATAGGTTTAACTAAACTTGCATAATGTGATTACTTTCTGTAGTTAGTAATATGGTTTTGTTTTGTTATACTAGGCTGTCTACTGTAATGACTTGACGACGATAGTCTTTTTTCCCATAAACCTCTTTGTTCCATACCTTACATACATTAGAATTATTCTCTACCATGATAATTTTGTGAGAAATTATTCAAGTTATCAATGTCGTTTGCTATGATTTATATATTATAATAATAATAGTCACATCTCAAATTGGCCCAATGGGCTACATGTGCAGATTATTTAGAATATGATCTTTATGAATGATGTCATAAGTTACTTTATCAATTTGGCTATGTCCTTACTATAAGAAAATTACATGAATTTTGAAGTTGTTATGGTCGCTACTCCAAATAATCAGGAACTATATGCCTTCGGTATTCAGTTTCAACTCCGCCAACTGAACACTACTCATGAACTTTGTCATCCAAATGTCCATTTCAATGGTGGTCTCGATTAGCAGTGAAGGATGGTATGTGTCCTTTTGACTTTAACTCAAGTTTTAATCATATATGGAATAAAACCAAGCTCTCTGAAAAGTTATGTTTGTTATTTGAATAGAAGTATACAACTATTTGTTTTGTAGGTGGCCCCTTACCCGTTGAACAAGTAATTACTGATCTTTATTGTTAGCTTTTAAGTTTATTTGATCTTTAGATAACGTCATTTAATTTCTTACAGAGCTTGTGTGATGTTGAACTCTAGAATGTTGTGGGTTCGTATATAATCTGGAAAGAAATGCAATTCTATGAATGTCTCTATATCGTCAGTTAGACAATGCTGATTGGTTTCAGGATGGAACTTTGAGGTATTGTGGTATCCTCCTATCTCTCTCCATTATGTCTTCATACTTCAGCTCATTATGTTGTGCACACTGGACATTATGGTTTAACTGGAATGATATGGTCATGCTGTTGCATTATTAGGTAGTAAGTGACTTTGGGTTGTGGTCGTAGGCAGGAATTTAAATGATGATACGTGAGAAAAGGACTTTCGTTTGTAAAGTCAAAAATTTATAGGGTTCTTTACCAGCTATACATCTACGAATACTTACGTGCAACTAAATATATACTTAATCTTAACTTGTGATAAGCTTATATGTTGTATCCATTTTTTACTTGCGTTTCTTTTGTAATTGAATGATGATTATGCCTTTGGTTTATTGACTTGGGAATAAATTTTTCATATCTTAAGTTTACTGAATGGTGGAACGGTGCATTGATCACTATTGTGGATTGTAAGTCAACTCTTTTCTTCTAAAATATTCACTGCGAAATTGCCATCGATTTATCCGGTGTTTAATTGTTTGTTTCCATGTCATGCTTATACAGATAGGTACCCCATCCGTCTCAAGATAATGTACCCAAATGATTAAATTAAAGATCTCTGCTATAACTTCAAACGAGTTTGTGAGCAAACCATGTTGCTAGCTCTATTATATATATTTTAACTCTTTCTATAGCATATGTTAATATGTTGGTATTCAATGAATATATTTAAATGTTTGAAAAGCTACGGAAGTAACCTAATGGATTTTAGTTTTAAACGGTTTCAAGTTATTATGTTATCGGTCACTTGTCTCTACATGAACATGATTTGTATTTTGTAATATATATATGTACTAAAAAAATGGTTCAATTCGTATGAGTAAACGAGTACTTGATGATACACACAAGACAACATCAAAAATATATATTAACTATCATATTCTCATTCTCATTCTCATCAGTTTTATATTATACCCCTATCAGCACCACTTTTATAATTTTCATTTTTACTGTACATTTGAATGTTTAATATGAACAATCATTTGTTACAATATAAATAAACAATTATATTTCAATATAAAATAAATTTTTTTTTTCCGGATGAATAGAGAAATATGTAACAACTACCGATTAGTTTATCCACAAAATGTAGGAATATGCTTATTAGATAAAAAAAAACGCGTTTTTATTACTCGAACTTCATTAAACTTGATAAACTAAAACACATAAATTGTTAGATACAAAAATAATAACATGAGTTTAGTAGTAAACTCATGTGATAGCCCGCGAAATCGCGGGTTATAAACTAGTTATATTTATAATAAACAATAAAATATGTAGACAAATGACATTTATTCCCTCCTAAATTAATTTTCACCCTTCATTTAATTAGCTTCCATACCTAATCATCCTTGATCTTAAACTCCTTATTTGTCCATGTATTAAGTCCCATTAGGCATGCTTCATTTACCTAAATACCCCTAATTCATTACTAATTCAAAAACAAATTCACCCAAATTCATCTCCTAATTAACTGTTAGCCTACCTAAATATCCCTAATTCATTAGTAATTCAAAAACAAATTAATCCAGATTCATCTTCTTATTAATTGTTAGCTGACGTATGGTTTACAACTATATCACTAAATTCACTTTTTCATTTGACATTAAATTAAAACATACTATTTATATTTAATTTATATTCCTACATATATACCTCACATCCGATTATGAAACTGAGCGATAACTACAAGAGGATTGTCCATGGAGTTCATATGAGTCCAATTTTTTTTGTTTTATATATACCATATACTATCTACTATTCGATTATTTCTACTATTACAACAAAGTTTTAAATACGTAGATATAATAAAATTAACCCCCTCAAAGTTAATCTCAACCTTTCAATTCTTTAACCTCCTATATTAATCATCTTATTTACCTAAGTCTTAAATATGCATCATCAGACTTCGTTAAGTTACCTAATTACCCCTAAGTATCATCAGACAAGCAATAACCGATTAATTTGCAAGACTACAACCACTAACCACTCCACAGCCAAGATAATAGAAAATAAAAATTATATGCAATTGTGTATAAAGTTTGAGGATTTCTAATAAGAATGCACATTGCCGGCATTTTTTTCACAATTAAAAAACTAAGAAATCATAGATTTTTTTTTCATAATAGCTAAAAAAACTCAGAAATCATACATTTTTCTAATTTAATTTGAATCAATTTTATATTATGAGTCTTTAGTCAGTTCCAGTTGTAACCCTCCGAATTCGTGGGTTACTAGCAATCAGCACTTGGGTTAGCTTAGGTGTTATGAATAAATGACTACTTCACAAAAATAATAAATGCCCATCAACACTTGAATTATTGGCGATAAATGACTACTTCACAAGGCTACAAGCTCTAAGAACTCATTAGATTGCACGCCCAAAACAAAATAGAAAGCCAAATATTTTTACTCGATCGATCATGGCATAATATATTCTTCAATAACATTTTTTTTAGGGGCGATCATTTATCATCACAATATAATACATACATAGATCATAGATCATATATCTATTAACTGTTAACTCGAGCACTTAACATTTGTAGAATGTTTTCGTATGTAATCCTGCGAATTCGTGGGTTATATACTAGTAATTTATAATAATAATAAAACTATTTTAAAAATGGAAAGCCATGTGGCATCTCTAAAATTGAAAAATAATTTAGGAGTAACCATATTTTAGACATGTCATCATATAATGATTAAAAATATGACACATAAGCAAATTAATATTTGTTTTATATATATGAATAGATTTAGTTTATATTTCCTTTGTAGATATCTTGATGATACTCCCTCCGTCACAATTTTATTGTCCACGGACAAAAAACACACAGTTTAAGAAAAGTGTACTAGTCGTACTATACAACCAATAAGATTTAATCTCTCACCACATTCAAATATTTTGATTGGTTGAAAGTACAAAGTGGACAATAAAATTGGGACATTCCAAAATGGAAATGTGGACTATTAATTTGGGACGGAGGGAGTAGTAAGTTGACATTTCCAAAATAATGATTGAAATGATTTGAATGTTGAATTAATTATCAAGGGCAATTTAGTCATTTCTTTTAGTTGAGTACAATTTAAGATAAGTGGCAAAATGCTTTATATGTAGTATACATATACTACCTCAGTCCTAAAATTATTGTTCAATTTTGACTTTTTGAAGTATTTCATTTTCAACTTTGACCTTAAATATTTTTGTTTGTGTTATATAATATTTGATGAAAATTATGCCAATGAAAATATATTTAAAATTCAATCAATTCATATATTTTGCATCAGGTATTATTTAACACAAACCAAAATATTTAACGTCAAAGTTGAAAACTTAAGACTTCAGAAAGTCAAAACTGGACAATAATTATGGGACGGAGGTAGTAATATATATATATATATATATATATATATATATATATATATATATATATATATATATATATATATATTCTCAGAAAATCATTCTCGACATGTGTATTATTGTGTTATCATCCCTTTAAAATAGTCTCCTATACGACTTGGGAGTTGGGATCATTAACTTTAATTTTGTTGTGTCTCATTGGTGACAAGTTGGATTTTGACATGCATTTTCCAACATGTATCGGAGAGCTCTCAAATCATGAGCGATGAGCTTGTGAGTTTCATCACGTACCTAAAGTCGAAACACTTAAAACTTGTATTTGTCATTACACATACGTTTTCTTAAGTTCGACATCGAAAACATGAAAGTGGCATGCCCTCACTCCTCACTATGACTCGTAGATAGTGTCCGATCAAGTATTGATGGTAACTCGTATCATAATTCCCGTAAACCACTAGTACTACTTACAAAAAAACGAAATTAATTATTCACAGGAATTATTACATTGTGCAAATTAAGTAGACGTACACGTGGCCCGAGCTATCTCTACCTATAAGCTAGCTCCGTTTATGCTCGTAGCATTGTGCAAATTAAGTAGAGTACTAGACGATGAGATACCTATGGTGTTTTAGTACCACTAGTACAATGCATATTAGTCTATCATGTACATAAATATGGTGGGCGAGCTTCAGTTTCAATATACAATTAATCGGCAAAGATAAATTCTAGCCTTTTTTTTCTAGCTACCATGATTATCACATTTTATTTAAGTTTGACAATATACAATTAATCGGCAAAGATAATGCCGATTAAATAATGCCGATTAATGATGTAATATATATAACTAACTTTGTCACGGCAAAAGATTAATGATGTAATATATATAACTAACTTTGTCACGGCAAAAGCTAGCCAGTCCTATATTAAATTATAGGGGTTAGTGTCTAAGAATACATCCAACTTATACCCGATGTCTATTGTACGTATCCAACTTATACCCGATGTCTATTGTACTTACCCAACTTACGTTTGGTATTTTTAATGCATCAAACTTTCAAAACGTATGTTTCAATGTATTTTGGTGACGTTTTGATGACGTGTCACACTCTCCAGATGCCACGTGGCACCTTATACGAGTGACACATCAGCAAAATACATCAAAACACTCTTTTTGAAAGTTATATACATTAAAAATAGCAAAAAGTTGAGTACACACAATAGACATCGAGCACAAGTTAGATGCATTTCCAGACACTAACCCCTAAATCATAAAAAGTTGTTATCTTTTATGATGGTGCTAAAAATATGTAATAAACTAATAATATTGTAAAAGAATATAATACACATGTCAGTAACTAAGACAATATATGGTCAATGAATGGTCAGTGATTAATCTTTAAGAAGATCATAAAGGGATTTAGCACATTCGTGTAAGCGTATGTAATAATTAAGAACCTTATACGACTCCGTTATATAACACTAATGTACTCGCACAATGCGATGAGGCAAATATATAGTTATTAATTCATACGTCTTATTGTTTACATTACTCAAAAGTTAAATCATGAATTAATTGTTGATTCGAGAGTTGAATAAAGTCAACAATAAATTACATCAAACTATACCATCAACTATGTTAAAAAAAAAGAGTTTCGGATTTTAAATCAGATTCTAGTAGCGTAATAAAGATAGTTTTATGTGTAAAAAATTATGATAGTGCAATGTTATTGTTTTCCAATTAATTAGTCATGATAATGAATTGGTGATATTAATATATATTGATTGTACGTCCAACCGCACAAGTGCTTAATCCTATGGCTTCCAGCTGAATATCTCCGATCAGAGTGTTCCTGCAGCACAAATGGAAACACTGCGTTGCAGTGGAGCACATGGATGAACCCTGCGAACCACCTCCAACGTGAGAGTAAGGTTCTGAGTTTTAATGGTGAAATTGAGAATAATAAATTAGGGTTTTTGTGGAGAAGATGAACATACCTAAAAGTGAAGTATGAGTGCCCTTTTACTGTTGTTGTATCTTGGCCTCCAATCTTACATTGGCCAATCACAAATGAGCACTAACAAATGATTCCTTTTAGGCTAATCTGAGCCATCCAAAAGATCTTGTGAATATCCAAGGTTGGTCCCCACTCTAAATTCTGTTAGACATGAGAAAGCGACGTGCAGACTTCCAGGTGGAGGTCGGAAGAGAATAATAATTTGATGGCGATTCCCTAGAAGGTAGCGGACACCTCGTGGGTGTCAGCTGTACGTCACAAGATCAATTGATAATCTCCTTCCGGGTAGAAGCAAATGTATTAGTTTATTCATAGAAGATGGTAACCTCCGGGTGGAGGTTAGTAATAAGTGGGTGGAATATTGGTTACACCATTAAGTCCCCTTAGTCTAGTGGAATGTTGTAGTATACGGAATTTCACTAGACTCAAGAAATGGAGACTTTCAGCTGTTTCTTTCTCTTTTCTGCCGAAGGGTCGTACCTGTCAGAGTTAATTTGACAGCTTTTCGGCTTCCCATTAATATTTCTCATTATTGCTTAACCTGAACGCTTCCATAGTATTAAGGTGGCAATCAGTTATGTAAGTCCCTAGTTCTTAGAATCGATAACTTCGTTATCTATAGTATTAAGGTGCGGAATCCCTCAATACGTCGTTATCTTACTATAACGAATAAGTTCGTGTTCTCGTTTACTAAAACTTAACTTTAAACGATAAACCGTCAAAGTCTAGTCGTTAGGATTGTTTTCTCTGGATTGTTGAATTCGCAAGTCAGGAATGAATAGCAAAAATCGTTATGTTTTTCACGTATTAAAAACATATATATATCACGTCTCAACTCGCAGCCGCTGGGCCTGCGAGTTGACTCGACTCGTTTCGTAAGCCCAAGCCCATAATGGCTTCGGTTCGCTGTGAGCGTTGCGAGTTCATATCTCATCTCGCCAGACTTGAGATCTCGACTCGCCAAACAATATTTATTTTATTTTTGATATTCGTCTAACACTTTAACACATTTAATATATTTAACGAATATTAATAACAAAACAAATATTCATTTACAAATCTAAACCAATTGTACAAACATGATAACAATTACACCAGTCCTATTTCAAGCTAGATCTATTGTCACAAACTATGTTTCAACAAGTTACATAGATTGTGGGCCTCAGCTCCTTCCCCTTTTATGTTTAATCATCCTTTTTCGTTTCAATCTTATAACTTCTAAAAAAATTTCCCCCTTTTCTCTCTCGTGAAAAAAAAAGAAAACCCTAACTTTTTTCCGTACTCCGGCGACCGTTCCACCACTTTTGCAGGTTAGTTTTCTTCTTCTTCTTACTGTTTTGTTCATCCCTCTTGCACCACTATGTCGTTTTGTAAAACCATTCACACAATTTCTAGTGTGTTACGTGAAAACCACTTTAATTATCTCTGTAAAAAGTTTGGAATTTCTGATGCTTATGAACCTTCTCTTCCCAAGTTTAACGAAGTTATATCGAAACCTCTGACGGGAAAATTTGGTGTTTATACCAAGTTGTTCTCTGTTTCTAACCTTCGTCTACCCTTGTCACCATTTTATTTGTCGGTTTTAAAGTATTATCAGTTGCACATTTCCCAAATGTCCCCAATGGGTGCTATTAAAATTCTTGGCTTTAAAATTGCTTGTCGGGCTCATGAGAAAGTACCTACTGTAGGTGTGTTTAGATATTTCTTTTGTTTGGGTGAACCCAATCAGGGGTACTATACTATAGAGAAAAGGTCTGTCGCTCCTAAAATCTTGTTAGGTATAAGAGAGTCTTTGAAAGATTGGAAAGATAACTTCTTTTGGTTGAGTGACAAGTTGATCCCTATTGAGTTTAGAGAGGTTTTACCGTGGAAAAATGATGAAGTGCTGTTGAACGATGCCCCTCGACTTTCGACCCAGGAGGAGGAACTTCGTGCCTTTCTTGACGTAAACTGTCATGTTTTTATTGACGCTTTTGCGGAGGAGGTTCTGGTCCTTCTGGGTATGAGTAAGAATTGGCTAGATGATGGTTCTGTCCCGGTTATTTATAGGAATGGGGAGGGTAAGTTGGAAGATTATGAAATTTATCTTGTCGCTTTGTTATATCTCTAACCGGTGGTTTTAATTGTTTATTTATTTGTGGTGATAGAGATGATGATTGGTGACTTACTTAACTCAGACAGCAAGAAGGGTTTAAAGTTCGGTGTGAAGACTGAAGAGGGAGTGGTTACTACCCCGGGGGCTATTCATGCACAATCAACTCCTACTGCATCTTCCACCCAGGTGGCTTCTCGAACAAGAGCGAATACCAGGAGTTTGGCGGTTCGCGAGCCCACTCAAGAGCAGGTTGGTTCTTTCTCAGGTTCGTATGAGGTAGAAGAGGTTATCGAAAAGAGGAAGGGGAAAAGGGCAGCTACAGGTGGTAAAAGTAAAAAAGGAAAAAGGTTGAAGGATAGTTACTCTCTACCTCTTGTCAACGTCTCTGATTCGGAAACGGAGCTTAGTGATTCGTCAAAGGCTGGAGGTGATGTACATAAGTCTGTATCCCCAAGGACCTATTCTGGCGCTTTCGTGCCCTCTCACTTGACAAAAAGCAAATCTTCTATCCTACCCCATGGTAGCCCTTCTATTCCTCCATCTACTGGAAAGCTTTTTCTGATGAGGACACTGGTAAAGGTACATATGACTCTTCTATTTTTGATATGGCATTTGTTGGTATGAATAGTCCCCATTGTACAAAAAATGGTATATGGGATGGACGTTTTAGGAAATTTTTTATTGATATTGATAACGTTACTAGTTTTGTTGATGAAGATGTTGATGATGACAAGGGTCTGGGTGTCAAAGGTGTTTATGTCCCCCAATGGGGTGTGAGTTGTGGTGATCTTTTAGATAGTGTGGGGTCTAGAGGTGAATTTGTTGCACATGTTCTTCTTCCTGCCTTGAGGGCCCAAAGTATGGAGATTGGTTTGTCTGAGGTTGTGGATGGCTTAAACAAGTTGGTTGTTGATTCAGCTTATTACAATCAAATTGCCATTGAGTACTTGAATCAAGATACTTCGGGGTTTAAGGTTTCTGAATTGACACAGAGGTTGAGGATTTATTGTCAGAGCTTAAGAAGCAAAAGATGCTAGTGTTGGCTAATGAAGCACTGATTAAGGAGAGGGACAACAGGATTTCTAATTCGAACCATGAACTTTTTGTTTTGGAGGGTCAGCTGCAGGATTCAGAGAAGAGGGTTGCTGAGTTGGAGGGTAAGTTGAGAAGATGTGAAGACAGGATGAGTGTTGCGGAGGTGAAGTGTAGTGCTGCGGAGGAACGGCTAGAAGCGGCTAGGGAAGAGCAGGTTGAGTTTGCTAGGAAAGCGTTGGTTCACTACTCTGACCATTTGTTGAAGAGCTATGAATTTTCTGCCCCTATTGCTAGGTTGGTGAGTTGTGCATAGGAGGTTGCTGGTCAAAAGATGCTCGAAGCAATTCATGCTAAGAGTGGTAAGGATGGAGTGTTGTTGGAGAGCTTGCCAGAGTATAATCCTCTTGCTCAAGAAAAGTATGAAGAAGCAGTTGCGGCTTGCAGGGATGTCAGATTTTCCTTTACTCAGAAGATAATCAACGCTGCTCATCTTCCTTTGGCGGAAATTCTGCAGATTACTCCTGATCCAGCTCCTTCCACCTCGCACGACCTCTGATTTGTCTTCGTTGTTTTCTTTTGAACAATATCTACCTTGGTCATGTTTTAAGATAGTATTTGGTTTTGTAAGCTCTTTGTTGAGCAAGACAAGTTGGTGCCAAGTTTTGGCTTGTTGAACTATTTACTTTTTATGCAGTATGGTTTATGTATGATTGCATAAAGTTAGCTCATACTTTTGTTGCTACAATTTAAGCAACTTGCTTTTTATAGATAAGGCATAAATCTAGGTCACGAGTTTACTCTTGAATACACTTTCGAGAAACATCATTTTCTCGGGAAACCATCTCCTCAGAAGTGTGAGAGTTGATCACCATTGTCCGGACTTATACACCAAAAGTGTGGTGTATTTTTGGATTGAACTACACATCAATCCCCTACTATGGGTTGCTATCCCACTTGTAGCGCTTAGGGCCCCAAAAGTGTGGGTAACCCCATCTTACTCCCTGAACACGCATAGGATAGGGTTTTCAAATCTTTTAAATGTAAGATTTGGATAGTTGCAACAAACAATTTTTTGTTACCAAAATTTCATACCTTCATTTAAGATAGACTGTTCGATTTTTTAATTACAAGCAAAACACGTGCTGTGATCTAAGAAAAAATTATCCTAAGTTAAAGGTAACACTTCTTTAAGTTGGTAGCATGCCACATTCGATCCACCATTTTGCCTTGTAAATCTTTGAGCTTGTACGATCCATTCATGTTGGCCTCTGCGACCTGGTAGGGGCCTTCCCAACTTTTTCCGAGCTTTCCCCCTGGAGCAGCCTTGCTAACCTCATTACTTCTCATAACAAATTCTCCAACTTTGAAGGATGTCATTTTCACCTTTGTGTTGTAATATTTTTCCAGCTCCTTCTTGTACTTGGCCTCTCGCATAGCCGCCAATTCTCTTATTTCTTCCAAAAGGTCCAGATTCTCTCTTAGGTCAGCCTTGTTTCTGTTTTCTTCCGTATGGAGATATCTGTGTGAAGGTACACTTATCTCAGCTGGTAGTAGCGCTTCTGACTCGTAGGCTAAACTGAAAGGAGTTTCACCATTGCTTCGCTTTGGAATTGTTCTTAGGGCCCATAACACATTGGGTAATTCGTCAACCCAACCACTTTTGCTTTTTCCCAATCTAGCCTTAATTCCCCGGACCACATCTCTCTTAGTTACTTCCACCTGACCGTTAGCTTGCGGGTGGTATACCGAAGTGAAAGCTTGCTGAATTCTTAGACCGTCACACCATTCCTTGAGCTTTCCTTCAGCAATTGTTTCCCATTGTCGCTTACTATCACCTTCGGTACTCCAAATCTACAAACAATGTTATCCCATACAAAATTTACCACATTCTGCCCGGAGATGGTAGTAAGTGGTTTGGCTTCCACCCACTTTGTGAAGTAATCAACCGCTACTAGCAAGAACTTCACCTTTCCAGGAGCCTCAGGAAATAGGCCTACAATATCGATTCCCCATTTGAAAAAGGGCCAGGCTGAAGTTACTGGGATCAGGTCATGTTTTGGTTGCCTTTGCATTGGTGCATGGATTTGACAAGACTCACAGCTTTGTAGCTCCTCCTTAGTATTGTTATACATGGTTGGCCAGCAATACCCCAAGGTTTTGATCTTTGCTACCACCGTCCTCGGGCCTGAATGCAATTCACAAGAACCTTCATGCACCTCTCAAATGACCCTTTTGGCCTCTTTGGATCCAACACACCTTAACCAAGATTGCAAATGCGATCACCTGTGTAATAACCCTTCGTAGAAGGTGTAATGAGGTGCTCTGGCCTGTATCTTCCTGGCCTTCTGTTTATCCTGTGGTAAACTTCCATGCGTTAGGCAACTGATTATATCCGTCATCCATGGGTCCGTTTCTTCTTCTAGGCACATGACATCCTGACTTTCTTCTATAGAACTTCTGGGCAGTACTTCCACAAGAACTTCCTTTGTGAGGTGCGCAAACTGCATCGATGCAAGCTTACTCAAAGCATCAGCTTTCTTGTTCTGATTTCTTCTAACATGCTCTATTTCTATAACACCCCTCATTTCAGAGCCGATTTTTTTTAAACTCGGAAGCGTCGGTCAAAACATCATTTTATATTAGATAATATAGAAATACTATACCTTTACATTGTACTAAAACTTTGTACATATCATGTCGCACCCCCAAATTTAGTCAACGATGGTTAGCATAAGCATTTGGATTAAGTAGGGGCGCTGACGTAAACGTTGGACATTCATACATATCAGAGCATATGATTATCGCATAACATATAAGTTAAGATGCCATTAAAGTAAATTGTTTACAAAAGCTACTATTCATCGAATCGTAAAAGTATTTAAGTAGTTAAAGTTTTACAAAAGTGGATTTCGTAAATATGACTAAAACATATTAGTTATACAAAAGAAATCCCATTTCTTCAAAAGATGGCATCCTAAATTCACCATGGGTCGCCTAAGTTTCCAAGATGCGTGCAGTCTTACTTGTGCAGCTAATTCCCTGGAAAACATAGTAAAAAATCAACAACAATGTTGAGTGAATTCACAGGTTTTATAAGTGTAGTTTATTGTACCAAATAGTTTATAAATTGTTGACACAAAAGTCAAATAGTGTTTGCGTTGGAATGTTATCCAAATATATGTTTAGTTGGGATGTCCCCCAAAATATATGTTTGAAAATATGTAGCTGGTCGTTTTCCAGTGAGTTCCCACATTTGTACCGGTCGTTCTCCGGTAAGTTCACAAGTTAGCACCGGTCGTTCTCCGGCGAGTTCACAGTTAGTACCGATCGTTCTCCGGTAAGTTCACAAGTTAGCACCGGTCGATCTCCGGCGAGTTCACAGTTAGTACCGGTCGTTCTCCGGTAAGTTTACAAGTTAGCACCGGTCATTCTCCGGCGAGTTCACAGTTAGTACCGATCGTTCTCCAGTAAGTTCACCAATTAGTTTACACAAATGTAACAGTTTATAGTATGAAAATTGATGCGCGCGTGGCGAGCGGTTCGCAACGCCGATCGGTGAATGTTTTAAATTTGTATTTGATGGGGTCTAAGTGTGACTTACTAATACTGAAACAAAGGCTAGTAGATGGTAAGTATGACCTAGAGTCGTTCTTAAAGAGAAACTGAATTGAAATGGAGGTGATCCAATCAATATTTCTTTTCTAGTAACAGGTTTTACAAGAATGCGTTGGGGGTTTTGGTTCAGTTAACTAAGTAAATTAAATAAAGCGAATAAAAGGGTAATAATAAATCAGATAATGGAAAGTAGTATTTGTTGTGATTTCATTAGCTCATAACATGGGATGATGACTTTTAGGGAGAAACATTTAACTAAATTTGGAATGTTTAGTAGCTTTGATAGTTTATGGTATAACCAATAGATTCCTTATTAGTCGGTTATCAACTAATATGTCACGAGGAACTGAGGTGTCATGATTCTGATCAAACAGACAATGCTCAACTCTCCACACTCTCCTATGAGGGAGTCAGTGGCCCTTATTATTGAGTGCATTTGCTCATGGGCGAAGGAACAGAGTAGCAAGTCCATAATAAGTCTAACCGTTATTAATACCATAAAGACTACAAATCCGGCAAACAACTAACTTAGAAAATATGTTCGGACTTAATTGATTAATTCCTATTAATGAAACTTAAGCATGATAAGCGAGGGAAAGTGTTTAGGTTTCCGGCGTACCGTACTTTAGGTTCCATAGTTTAAGGAAAAGTTTCATTTTAAATTGGATTTTAAACTTTCCTTTCTCAATACAATTAACAAATCCCTAGGTTTTCGTGAATGGTTATTTAGCCTATAGCCTACCTACTCTAATCTAATCTAAACTAATTAATCTAATTAAAATGCTGATGGCTTTTGCATAAAGTTAAACCCAGACCATATCAGAAAATACTATGGTAGTTCACAATGTATTTAATCGTCAACCGATGTTTCCGTTGTGAGTTTAGTTGCTTCGCGATGTTTTCATGATAAGTACATTGTGATTGGAAGGGTACTATACTCATGGCAATTCCACATAATCACATTGCATTTTATGATGATTGCATGACGTTACAATTAAACCATAGTTTTGACGTAGATAATTATTGACCAAGTATTAAGGTTCGCGACTCCTCTTTACAAGGTTACAATCACGTTCGTTAATCGAAAGGCGAATATAAGTTTTATGTTTAAAATCATAAGGAGAAGACAAGTCCGTTCATAAATTTCCATTTTTATAATGTCGATCCATAATACAACTACCTTCGGTCATTTACCGACTTCCATACATTTGTACTCCGCTCAAAAGCGTTTCCAGTACTATATCAAGTAAACAGTCGAATAGGGGCCGTCATATTATTTCACGACATATTTAAGGTCATCCCATAATTATTTATGCTAACTACATCACAACAAATACAATAGTAATCTACTCGCTAAGCATGGCACAAACTATCTCTAGCATAATTAAAACATACATATTTAATTAAGATAGATAAGGATAGAAATAACCGAGATTAATATGCGAGAAGGAGTAGACTTGAATTAATAAGAGTTTCTCCAATCTTACACCAAATATTAGAAGCACGTTCCTTGCTTTCGTTATATTCTAACAAGCTTCTTAAACTAACCTAATACTAATTTAAAGTAAGAAAATAAAATAAGAAAGAAAAGCTAGAAGCTAGAGAAATAAGAAAGATATGGAAGGTGTTTTCCAAGCATTGGCCTCCTATTTATAGGTGAAATCCAGCTCATGTTAGCATCTTGAGGAGCACATTAGCAAAAGGTGAAAAAGTTAGTGGCACATGTACCCTAAAGCGCGTAAAGGTGTAGCACATGTACCCTAAAGTTGCGGAAATGTGTGGCACCAGGTACGAGGCGAGTACGGGCAAGGACCAAAAAGGGACCGGGGGATGGGTGGCAGGCAGCCGGTGCCGCCACCATGGCAGCCGGCGGCGGCTGGCCTGCTGCCGCCCCGGTTCGCTTTCTTTTCGCTCGTTTCTTGATTCGTGCGTGTTTTCTTCGTTATGCGTCCGTTTGCATCGATTCTTTTTTGTTGGATTCGTTTTTCAAAAACGTAGACTTTGATGAAAAGAAATCCCAAAAATATGTCTCTGAACTTTGGATGTGTCGTGCAAATCGTTTGAATCTTCCGGTGTACGTAGAATCTTCATTCTTCATCCGTTTTTGCCGATTCTTCTTCTATTGGATTCGTATTTTGAAAACGAACATCTTGGATAAGAGAAATCTCAGTGGTGGGTGCTTTGTCTCTAAATCTTGTTTTGATGTCTTGAATCTTCAATTGTGCGTGGAATCTTCGTTTTTCGCTCGTTTCGCTTGATTTTTCTCGTGCAACCTTGTTTTGACCTACTTGGCATATTATCACTGATTTGTGCATTGTTTGAGTCCAAATGCCAAGTATTGTTCCAGAATGAGAGAGATATCGATAGTAAAAACGTGACTTTTTACGCGATATCAAGTTCCCACACTTAGAACTTTGCTTGTCCTCAAGCAAACTCGAATTCCAAGCATGGTTAAAAATAAGTAGATAATGAAATATTTTAGGGTGGAACTTTTTACTGAGGGGGTTTTGGAAAATAAAATATTCGTGCTTTTGAGAAAGTAAGGTTGTAATCTTTAGGAGCCTGCTTTCGATCTTTGATCTTGGATACATGACTTAGGCGATCCTCTCACGGTGGTCACTCTAATTACTCAAAGTGTTTAGGGTTTCTTATTCTATTATATCAATCACTTAGAACGCCAGTCATGTATCGTTTATTGTCATAGGCTTGATCGAGAATCAAATCGTTACCTTTTAAGTGAGCGCGAAGTCGATCTAGCCACAATCATTCTCGGAGAAGTGATGTAGGGTTTTTGGAGTGGAGTGTTGGTGATATGAGAGGGGGTTGTATTGGTTTTTCATAATTGTTTTTTTGTGAAGAGGAAAGTTGGGATTTTTGGGAGGATTGACGCCCTTTTCTCATGATTTTTGGTAGGAGTCCTCTTTTCTCCATTTGACTTTTTTTTTTCGACATCATATCCTTGTAACTTCTCTTCTTTCATCTTTGGAACTTTCTATGAAGTTTGAGGGATGTTTTTGAGAGGGTAAGGATAACGTATTTTCATTTTTAGGTGCATGGATGGGTTTAAGAATGATGTGATTCAATCTCCTTTTTGACTCACCAGTTCGGATTCGAAATGCATATCAAGAGAAAGTTCTGATTCTAAACGCATACATCGGCACACTCAAGAATCAAAGAAGTGAAGAATTAAAAATGAATGCTTTATATGGCTCAAAATACCTCACGAATCAAAAGTTGGGTTGTTGTGTGCCTAGTCATGCGATGCTCTTTATGGGATTACTAAACTAATTTTCAATGCAATTCATATTTTATTTATCCTTCTTCCCCAAAGTAAATCATTCTTTGTCTAAAATTTTCATTTTCAACATATTTTTAATTCAATTTTGAAAATTTTATTTACTTTTTGGAGAAGGATGGTCTAAAGAGCAGCGAGCTTAGAATTAAGTATATACCATTATCCGTTTTACAATAGTATGACTACTGCTATCCCACACTTAAAGAAACATCGTCCTTGATGTTATTCTAAGTTCTGATTGGGGTAATATCCCACACTTAGGATTTGAAACATCTAGGACGTATTCTTTTAGTAGTGTGTGTTGGGTTTGAATCCCACACTTAGTGATAAGCATATTGGATATGGTATATTTATAACGAAGGAAAGAGAATAGTATAGAAGTACTCCCCGGTAGTTGCATCTGTCGGACTTTGTCTTGGTGGGTGCACTCTTGATCAAGTCTTCTTGTGATTGGTCTCGTAGGTGTGAACATGTGACAACCGTCAATTTAGGACTAGAATTTAGTGCCTAAACAAGTATTAATACATGTAATTAGTTCTGTGTTAGGCTAATTAATGTATCAATTATTATATATATTGTTGAATATATATCTACACAATGATGCGGTTTGTTTAAATCGTACGAGTTTCAAATCGAATGAACTTCGATACATTAAATACGGACGTTGGTGAACAATTTATTTAAGTAATACAAGGATGATTAATAACGTTATCGTATTTAAAAATATTATGTCAATAATATTTAGTATCCAAGTTTATCACACAATTAATATAAACGCGAATAAAATGTAATTGCGCAAACAAAACGATACAATTCATCTTTTATAATGTAATTATTAAATATTTAGTAAAATACTTCAACAAAACAATTAAATCATTATTTGCAATTTAAAACGAAAAATTTAACTTATAAATTAAATAATTAATGATGTAACAATCGGGAAAACGAACACCGCGCGGGACACGAAAACAGAGACTGAAATGGGTATTTAAACCCCATTTCCACCTCCATTCCTTTCATTACATTTCTTTCTCTTCTCTCTCTTCTCCTTTTCTCTCTAATTTGCAAATCACCACACCATCACAAATTCACAAAATAAACACGTTAAACGACCTCGGATCTTCAAGACGCTTTGGAACAAAAGACTCACCTCTTCACGATCTACAATCCTATCTTCCCGGAATTTCATTTCGGCGATTTGTAAGTTTCCGACACAACTCCGAAAACTCTCGTTTTTAAGTTTTATAACTTGCTAGTTGTTTGTATAACCTTGTAATGTCCTAAAATGGGTTGGGTAAAAATATTATGTCGATTGATGGCCGGAAAATGCGTTTTTGAGGTTGAAACTCCGATCAGACTCCGTACGTCGCATTTGGCCTGGAGCAAATGCGACGCAGCGACTTACGTCGCACTATAACCCCAACGTCGCATATAGCGACGCAGCCTATTACGTCGCATTGAATTGCGACGTCGCACTTAGCGACGCAGACCCTTACGTCGCAGAAATCAACTACGTCGCCTATAGCGACGCCACGTACAACGTCGCATTAAATTGCGAAAGTCGCACATAGCGACGCCGTGCCCAACGTCGCAGTCCGGATCTGAGACGTCGCACCCAACGTCGCACCCAACGTCGCACAAACCAGAACCTCAAAAACACATATTTTTACTAAGTGTCGAGGCTCGAAATTTTATCACTTGATTTCACCCAAATTCAAGTCCGGATGCGTTTTTCCTTAAAACAATATAGTAGAAATAAAAATTTTCCAAGCTGACCTGGCAGCTCGACCCCAGCCAGGGGCTCTGCCCCTTGGACCCCGCCAGGGGCTGCCGCCCCTTGGACCCCGCTAACCAGGGGCGCTGCCCCCGGACCCCCGTACTTAGATTCTGTAAGCACATTTTTACAACAAAAATGTCAAACTTGTACAACTTCAAAACGCTTACACGATACAACTTTTCAATCATAATGAAAATTTACTTTTCAAGGTTAACACGTCGAGACATAAGGAGAACATTAACATATTCAAATTCAAACAATCACCAACGGGCCGTATACATTTTCAAAACCTAATTCACAATCAAACAAGTCGTTGTAACTTGTATCAAGTCAATCAAACAAGTCGTAGTAACTTGTAACTATACAATCAACCAAATCGGGGTAATTTGGACATCAAGTTAAGCAAACAATTTCAATGGTAGTCTTTCGAGATACCGGTACAATTAATAACAATTCAAGTGTCGTGGACACATTCAGGTTTCAAGACTTTGGACACCAAAATTACAGCTAATTACCTCAAGTTTATTAAATTAAACACATCAAGAATCAGGTGAGTTTCATGGCCCCATTTTCACTACTTTTACTAGGGGTGTGATATTACTACTCGATTTTGTTTTACAAGTAGAACGCAAGTGCCAAACTTCAAATACTACATGAGTTTCAAGCTAATCAATTTAAAGTCCTCCATAAGCATAGTCTCTAGTATTTTATAGCGTGAATGTTAGTATATGATATCATATGGGATTGACAATCCTCATCCGGGTTAGCACGCACTAACCGGTCAAACGGATGTATTAGCATTTGGGAAGACGAGTGTTGATTAGGCACTCGTAGGAGGCATTTCAAGTTAGGTTTCCTTAATTGGGCCTGACAAATCAAGTTAAGCTCAGACTATGTGCTCATGGACAGTATAACTTTTATTTTGCTTAATTGCATTTTAAATTCAATATAAATCTTGCGGTTCTTACAACTATACATTGACATACAAACCTGTGAACTCACCAGCGTTTTCGCTGACCCATTTTAGTATTTATCACAGGTACCCAGCAGTAGGTTGGCTGCACAAGCAGGAAATATTAGCTCGAGTCAGCATTCATACAACTAGAGATTGGACTGCATTATTATATTTTGTAAAAGTAATTATGCTATGTAATCTCTCAATTTCAGGAACCGAGCTAATGTAACATTATTTTGATGTAACCCGTTTGAGTTGCCTTATACGCAACGATTCTTTGTAGGAGTTTAGCATATATGTCCGGGGTGATTGATGATTAGAGTTCTTCTTCAAACGTATCTATCTCTCGGAGTCGGGTTCGGGTGAAAGGTTTTGAGGGGTCAAGATGAGAGTTAAGCATGGTCTACATTCTCTTGAGATGAGTGGATCTGAAGTGTTGGCGAACGGATTCATAATCAACGGATTCGTCCAATGAGTTGTTGTCTTCGGAGCATTGTATCCTTTTGACTTCAGCCATTTGTGGTGAATCCTCATCTTCCTCCATTTCTTCATATCTTTCCTCTTCTTCTTCGGTTTCTTCTTCCATTTCTTCCTCTTCCTCTTTAGTTTCTTCTTCTTCCTCAGCGGGTTCTTCTTCATCTTCTTCAGGTTCTGATTCTTCCTCCTCCTCTTTAGTTTCTTCTTCTTCCTCAGCGGGTTCTTCTTCATCTTCTTCAGGTTCTGATTCTTCCTCCTCCGAGTCTTCGTCTTCCTCTGCTTCTTGATATTCCTCGTCCTCTTCTCGGTCAGTTTCAGTGTGATATCGCGTAAAAAGTCACGTTTTTAATACCGATATCTCTCTCATTCTGGAGCGATTCTTGGCATTTTAACTCAAATACAGTACAAATCAATGAAATTATGCCAAGATGGTCAAAACAAGGTTGCACGATAAAAATCAAGCAAAACGGATGAAAAACGAAGATTCCACGCACGTTTGAAGATTCAAGGCATCAAAACGAGATTTCAAGATAAAAGTGCCCATCACCAACATCCATCTCATCTAAGATGTTCATTTTCAAATTACGAATTCAACAGAAGAAGAATCAACAAAAACGGACGAAGAATGAAGATTCTACGTACGCCGGAAGATCCAAACGATTCGTACGAGACATCCAAAGATGGGAGACATATTTTTGGGATATCTTTTCATCAAAGTCTTCGTTATTGAATTACGAATCCAACGCAAAAAGAATCGACATAAACGGACACATAACGAAGAAAACACGCACGAATCAAGAAACGAGGCAAAAGAAGGCGAACCGGGGCGGGTGTAGACCAGCCGCCGCCGGCCACCCTACAGCCGCCGCCGGCCACCCTGCTCCCGTCCCATTTCCGCTTTTTGGTCCTTGCGCGTACCTGGTGCACCACCTTTACATGCTTTTTGGTACCCGGTGCACCACCTTTACTTGCTTTTTGGTACCCAGTGCACCACCTTTTCCACCTTTTGCTAATGTGTGCCTTGGAATGCTAATGTGAGCCAGATTTCACCTGTAAATAGGATGCCCATGGCTAATTTGAAACACACACCTTTCATATCTTTCTTACTTCTCTCTAAGGTCAATTTCTTCCAACTTTTATTTTCCTTTTCTCTCTACTTTCTCTCTCTAAGTTAATTTAATTAATTTGGTGAGAGATAAGTAGGAGATTAATTATGTAGTAGTTAGTAGTAGCTAGCTTAGCAATGTAACGCTTTGGAATATTTGGAAGTAATATAAGCATTGTTCTGCTCGCAATTATTACGGGTAATATCTATCCTTTCTTTTATTAATTATTTGTAATGTTCTTGTTTGATGTTTACAATTTATTAACATTAGAAATGTTTATTGCCATGATCTGCGAGTAGTTGCTTATATGTTTGCCATAATTTAGATAGTTATAATGGGATGATATTAAATATTGTGAAGTAATATGACGGCCCCTATTCGACTGTCCTCAGATATAGTGCTGGAAACGCTTTATGCGGAGTACAAACGTACGGAAGTCTGAGAACGACCGAAGGTAGTTATATTACAGATCAATACTATAAATGTGATAAATGAATCTATGTTTAGTTATAATATTATGAACGAACGATGGCATGTTTGGCCAACCGCTTATGACCAGACTGCCCCAACTTATTCCGGTAGGGTAAAACCTGTTTATGCGACTATTTATTCAATAGACCATGCCATGATACAGACATCTCTGACGACCGAGATTGGGGAATAGGATTCGAGGGTAGTTGTTGGCCGATGTGTTCAGTGCATTTGGGAGAACTTCCGGTGTATTGTAATTATTTGTGTTTACTATCCATGTGATATATCTTCTATCTGATTGCGGACAACTCTACGTTAGTTAGTTGATAGGATCGTAAAAACAACTCATTCCAACATAGTTTAAATTTATAAAAAGAAACTTATATGAATGGGAATTATTATACTTTATTATTGTTTAAATATACAACACCAGACCTAATTTATGGAGTACCCTTTTCGGTTATCCACATGACTACAACTTAGATATTAGGGAGTCATGAACCTTAATTGTGGTAAGTAGTTATCTGTGCCCATGACATGCAATAAGTAAGACACAGTGAAACCACTCGTTGTACATATTAGGTTTACATTTCTGCACTGCTTTACATTTAGTTAGTTTAGAGTGTCACTTTCACTGTCAATTACTCTTGACCGCGTGTTGGATGTAAGAAGCCGTGGAACTACCATGTAAAGTACACTGTCCAATTACTGAAAGGCATGGTCTGCATATGAAACACGTTTTAACAAACTGTGAATAATCCAGGGATGTATAACTGTTTGAAAAGGAGAGGTCTAAGTCATAAATCAAAGTAATTAGAGTTTAAGAAAGGTATTAACAAGATCTAGGAGAGTAAAGTCCAAGTGACCTAGGATAGGTAAACCCCCTTTGATCTTACATATTTGATTATTTCAACATAACAAATTAATAATTAGTTACACAATTAGAAGAACGAGAGATAAGCTTAGGTGTTAAGAACGGTCGGACCCATGAGACGATACGCTACTTTATTCATGTACCTCGGTGTCTAACCAAGATAGGTTGCTTATCTTTCAACTAGCTAAGTATTTGAAGTCTAGCGTATCGCTCCGATCAGAATCATGATAACCTAGCTCCTAGTGACATGCCAACGGGATATTAGTTGGTAGGGTTCTAGTGTTTACACCAAGTTCTATCAATCTATTAATCTGAAAGTGTCCCCATCATAAACACCTTCCCGACATTATATTATCTCAAGTCATGGTAAACTACGTGTGACACTCCTCCAAATTAGGTATATAATTATACTTAATTTCATGCATTTCTTACGCTAATTCCCTGCATTTGTTTTAAACTAAACCTATGATGTGATATGAGTCTAGCGAGCCCAATACAATAATACAAAAAGTATTACAGGATACGTAGTATTTATAAATTACGTACGAACGTGTCGAAACTAAGTCGACAAAAATAATTAACCAGATTTGGTTATATGAAATAATTAATAATTCGATTATTAATTACGAGAAATTATATATCTATAACATATAGATAAAATGGTTCAATTATACGTTTAACATATAACGTATTATATAACGAACAGAAACAATTCTAAAACGTACCTAAAAAGTCAAAATATGAAAAATGTTATTTTTCTAGTACGTTTTCAAGTATTTAGAACATTTCTTCGAAATATGAATTTGAAACTCGACTGAAATTTGGCGCTCAATTGGACGTGCGCAGTAAAATATACAAAAATGTACAACTACTAAAAATAATGATAATCTCATTATTCTGAAAATATATTACGAACCAGGGGAGCATCTACAAAATAAAAATATAAAATGTTAAATTTTATATTGCTATAATTATACCCGTACTCGAAATTTCAGTACACAAACCGGCTACCAAACTCAATAATTAAGCAGACCGATTGTTTTTAAACCATACTCCCTCCCTCTCTGTGATCATTCGACATTTACACACACACACAACCATTATTCATTTTCTCTCCTTCACAAATAAATTAACAAGATCAGGGAGTAGCAACAGCAGCATCAAGAAGTGGAAGTGAAACAAAGCCAGTGGCTTCACCATCATCACCATCACTCGTTCATCACCTTCACCATTTCACCTTTGTAAGAAAACTTTCTAACTTTGATTTTCTTGCTTAAATTCGTATATATATCATGTTAAACATCATAATCTAGCTATATAACATACAAAATCTAAGATTTGAAGCTTTGATCTTGAAAATGAGCTTGAGAAACCAAAACCATAAAACGAAAAATCGATTGGTGAAAACTTGTTAAAATGGTATATTATGATGCCAAAACATGTTATGGAACTAGTGTAAACCTTTTGGAACATATTGAATACGAACTACAAACGATTGAAGTGAAAATGGACCAAAATTTTGCAGCTCTGTTCTGCGTCTGATGCTTCTGTGCAGAAGCAGATGACGCGATCGCGTCATTTTCATGAACAAAACCCACTAAAACCTTTTATTACTTCACGCGATCGCGTGAAACAAAAACTTCAGAAATCTTCGAAACTCAGAACGACGCGATCGCGTGGTTTTCAACCACGATCGCGTGAACCTCTTCGAACCAACCGATCGCGTGATATATTTAAACCGATCGCGTAGTTAAGTAGACCACGCGATCGCGTGATCTACTCAACCGATCGCGTGAACTTCATCAGTAGCCAAAACCTGTTGTGACTCAAACACGATGACCGAGTAATAGACAAACCATGTATTACGATGAACTAGTAATGGACAAGCCATGTGATTACGATGAACTAGTAAATGACAACCCAAATGTTTTCGACGAACGAGTAACATACTTATAAACATATACAAACTTAAATACGTACATTTATCGAGTGGGATTATAAATGATTGAGAAGTATTTGTAGATGAACATTATACGGGACAATTTAGACTTGTGTTTTGTAAACCTAAATGTCGAACAATATTTATATATATACGAGATATATATGAAAGAAACAACGAATAATAATATATATATACAAGAATATATATATTCAACTATATAAGTATATATATGGATATATATGCTTACACCTTTCGGACAATTCAACAAGCGAACAATACTTGGATAATATTATATATTTCCAACAAAAATCATCAACGAAATACACAAACCTAAGAAATTGATAATTTCTTCAAACGAACGAACTATTAACATAAGTAAACAAAGTACTTATAGTTAATACATTGTTGTGTATAGGTTGACTACGTTTGGGCTTCGTTATATTATCTCGCTAGCATTCACATCCGAGCACTCACTGTGAGTTCACAAACCCCTTTTCAATGTTTTAATGTTTTAAAACTCGGGGTGGAAAACATAGAAATCGTATGTATAACCGCATGCGACAACTGCTTTAAATACTGTATGTATTTGCTTGAACTGTTTATGAAGGGGTACTTCATACTTGAACTGTTTGTGAAAGGGTATTTCACACAACTATTTGAACTGTGTTTTATGAAAGGTTTTTCATAACT